>VZTR01031153.1:293680-336091 GCA_013400775.1 Chaetops frenatus
TTTTTTTTTTTTTTTTTTTTTACATTTGGATCACAGCCGATTTTGGTGCCTGATGCTCCCGGGCCCAATCCTGTAGTAGGTGAGGAGGCTCTTCACCCTCCTCTTCCCCCGGAGCTGCAAGCACCCTGCTTGTTAAATTATTATGTACCAGATCGAACCCCTCGTAAGTGTGTTTAATGTGCAGAGCTTTCAGGCATCTTGCACATCTTTTACACCAAGTTGAAAGGCATTTCTGTTTGCTTCTAAAAGTCACGGCTCCAACACATGTGTACGTGTGCGTATGTCATTAGAGCGTGCTTCTGTCTGGTAAAGAAATGGCTTTTGTTGATTGTGTATTTATCGTAGTAGCAGCCTAGGAAGTTTCTAAAAGCAGGCTCTGTCCTCTCCTCGCAGCCAGCGGAAAATCTGCTGTCAGAGGGCTTTCAGTGATCTCCTGTGGCTGCGTCCAAAAAATTTCATTGATAAGGCTGCAGAGATGAAACCCGAGTCCTGCCCGAACAGAGTAGCTGCCTTGGCCTAGACTATGATAGAGCTGAACTGCAAACTGATTGGTCTGACACTTTATAATCAAAGTTGATTTATTGTTCATTAGTAGTGCATTAGCCCTTTCAGGCAAGACAGTTATTTGTGTAGTGGCCTGTCAAACAAAAGACCGCTAGCACCTGTCATTTCTAAACCATGAGATAAGCAAGCAGATATTAAGATAATGCAAATAGGAATACAGTGGAGTGAGGTAAAGTTCTAGCGATTTCTCTGTAAGAAATATTGTTTTATTCAACGTGCTCACGTTTAGCAAATAGAGGAACTGGATTATAGAATGAAAGGGTTCCCCTGCACCAGGACCATCAGGAGGAGAAGGCGCTGGGAATGATCTGGGCATCCCTGGCCTGTGGTTTCAGAGCACCTCGGAGGTGAGGAGGGTAGTTGGGGCAGATAGTGAATCGGGAAAAGCCAGTCACTCATACAGAAGGAAGATGTAAATGCTGTTTTGTAGCCTTCATTTAATTTTGTTTGATTTTGGTTTTAGTGTGAGAGCAAGACTGAGGCACTTTTTGTGCCTTTTTTTCCCTGACTCCTTCCTCCTCTTCCCAATGGACAGATGTCATGAAAGGATGCTCTTACTGGCAGGGGTTAATTATATGAAAACTTGATGACATCACAGCAGAGCTGTGAGAATGTCAAAATACATCTGCTGCCATATTCAGACATATTGCTCTCCCTCCTCTCCCCCTATATCAGCTCCCCTCCCCTCTCAAAAGGGAATGATCTCATGACATAAACCAGAAAACAACACAAGTGTCAAAAGAAAACAAAATTAGTGAACTTTTGTCTGCCACCATAGAAACGAGGATTAACTTATGTTATTCCAGAGCATGGAATGGAGACTATCTGCATGAGGATATATAGTGTATTGTCTTCTGTGAATTTTCATTTGACAGGGATTTTGGAGGCTGTGATCTTAATTAAATCTCAACTGACTCAAATAATGCATCTAAAGGCATGCAGTGTTGCGTAACCTTGCTGAGTTGGTAAACCATAAATCATCAGAAAGCTTATGATAGGAAGGGCTGCTTTGAAATTTTTTTTGTTTGCTACAGTTGGTTTGTTTTTTTTTCTGAGTCTTGTTTAACATTCACTTTACTGTGCTGTGCCATTGTGCCCTCCCTTTTCTAAGCAGTGTTATTTTTGCTTTAAAAGAAGAAAAAAAAAAAGCTCTGAGACATGCTCTGGCCAGTCACTCAGATGAACTAAAGAGAAGTCATAAATACAATGGGATTGACAGGGAAGAAATGAAATCCCTGCGCTGTCTGTGCAGGGACCTCGGGGCTCAGAGGAAGGTGTGGGTGCCTCATGTCCTTCTGGAGCTGGATGAGCCCTGCACACTTTTTATTAGAAGTGTAACTCTTAACCCCACACAGAAATTTGTGCTGGGGTGTGAATAGGGATCAGACCCCACAGTAGAGCTGTAGCATGGCACCCCTGGGTTATAATGGGTCACAGATGGATGATTGCACTGATGGACGCTGGGCTCTGATGTCTGCACCAGTTGAGTTGGTTTTAGTTGTGTGCAGGGAAGAAAAGGGTTGCAACAGTTGTGTGGAGAAGGATAAAATGGTTTTTTAGGCACTGAAAGCAAGGTAGGGCAGTCTGAGCGATTTCTTACGCACCGTTTTAACCCGACAGTGCTCAAGCACCGTCGTTGCTTGAAAATTGTCTTCAAAATCCTGAAATTATTATTTCAGTGCAAAATGCTTTGGCTTCTGTGTCTGTGATTACATGCTCCAGTAGCTGAAGAAAGGTAAGGGGAGAAGAATTTTTACATTCAGAAGTTGAAGGAGTTTCAAAAGTTCATGAGCTTTTCTGCTTTGTATTTCTTAGTCTTTTCAGAGCTGCTGTAGACAAATGTGAGCTGGGAGGACACAACATTTGGATTTACTTTCTGTAAAGGTTTCTCAGTAGCAGGATAACTTACTGGTGGTGTTTTTCTCCCCTCTTTGCTAGGGAAAAGCGGTAGCAGGGGTGGTTTTATCAACACCTGCAAAACTAGATTGTGGGAAAGTCCTGACACCATAAGCTAAATTTGTTATTGTTTGGTGAAAGGCTTGGCTGGTTTTAAGCAGTTTGTTTGTTTTATTGAAAGCAGAACTGCATTACTGGAAACTACTTTGCTGTAGTTCAGTTAAAATGTCCTGTCCTGCTTTGTTTTTATAAGGTGCTTACTTGTTCAGCTTCACTTTCTAGTTCTAAGGAAAAGGAAAAAAAAATCCACCATATTCTCATCTGCAGATTAAAGTGACTGTGTAGAGACTGGGAGAGAAGCAGCACTGGCAAATATCTCTGCCCCAGTCTTTTTTTTTTTTTTTTTTTTTTTTTTTTTTTTTTCTTTTTTTTTTCTTTTTAACCTTTCCAGTGTGGTTTCCTGCACTAGCAGGAGGATCTGTAGTGTGTATTGAAGTGGAATGAATGTTAGAGAACCCAGACTGAATATTGAACAAATAAGTGGAATTGCTAATTGTTCTGTACACTAGTTTCGGACGGATTTGCCTTCATTGATTAGGTAAGATGCTCTGTTATTTGGGAGGGACAACACCCCCTCCTTCCCAAACTGACAACGGGTTTTAATTTTTAAGCTTTATCTTGCCCTTAAATCTGAAACATCATTGTTCAAATAACTGAGAACAAGGTAAACCAACAACATCAAAAAGGTCGGCTTCTGTGATTTCTCAAGGGCTTGTTATTTTGTACTTTCCAATTCTATTTGATGTCTTGACAAAACAAGATGACACAAGGGAGAATACATTAAATTTTGATTTTCATCTAACCTGTTACAGTAGTGGCAGCTTAATTTCTTTTACTTTTTACCGAAGACGGCTTTTTGCACAATTACTCTAATTGCCACGCCACTTTATGAGAAGGTTTCTTTACGGGTTTCCCATTTGCCTTGATTTTGTGAGGCATTTTTTTGAACGTGCTTTGACCTTTAACACGGCGAGCTGGCTGGTTGGAGTGCGTCTTCATTAGAAGTAAATCAGTGAATGGCAAAATTGTCAAAGAAGCAACTGATGTTTTCTCATTAGAATCTAATTTGCACCGTTGTGCTTAGCTGTGATGTTCAGCTGTAGGTGTCTGCCATAGGTGTGAAAACCTGCACATTTTTGAGCAAATAAAGTTTACAACTGTTATAAAGGCGTCACTTGGAACCAGAGTGGCAAAGCCTACCCGAGTGTTTAAGCAGAGCTCTGGTTTGTGTGGGAAATAAACAGCATGATTTAACCAGGTGGAAATTTTTTTTTTTTTTTCCCAAGAATTGCTAATTTTTTTTCAACTGGCCAGGACAATGTACGTCATCTCGAATGCCCTGAATTTGAAGAGCAGGCAGCTGTGGATTTGATTCTTGCAGGAGAAAATAGCCACGGATGTAGAGAGGGCTCATCATTCCTAGAAATCTGTTGGGAGTTGCAGTTCTTTAAAATCTGCCATAAGAAAAAAAAAAAAGCCCTTCTATACAACACTTCCCTTTCACTCACATGAAATTCTGGGCATATTAAATGTTGCTGGTTCAATCACGGTCTTTTATTATTTAATTAAGCTTTCCATAATGTATGTATGAATTAATACACAAATGTAAGGAGTCTGACACCATGATCATTCTAAGTATATTAAGGGTGTTTGGGAGAGAGGGTTTCAAGGGGTTTTCAAGGGCTTTAGGGGTATTTTGTATGTTTCTAAGCAGGATTGCTTTTGGTTTATTTGAAGCTTTTTTGGCAGAATATGTTGATCTAACATTTCCTTTCCTAAACTCTGGAAAAAAAATGCAGGGTTGTTTTTTTTTTCCTTTTTCTTTTTCCTTTTTTTTTTTTTTTTTTTTTTAGTTTTAAATTGAATCATTATAAAATCAACGCTGTTTGGAACTATGTTCAGCAGGTTATATAATTTTTCCTTTCATGCTAGAGACGGAAACAAAAATGGTAACTTTTTAAAATGTGAAAAATTACAATGGTAATCTCAAGCTTAAAATCTCACTCATCTTATTGAAGAGGTATTTGGATGTGTGTGTGTATGTTCTGGTTTAGTCTCTATTTGACAATTGTTAGATGTAGAAAGGATTTAATTTATGTAAACTTTATATTTTTATGCAAATTAAATGGGTATTTATTATAGCAGAAACAATTATCCTGGCACTTAGTGAGAAACCTGGTATGCATGAGAAGTGGAAGATAAGATCAGATGTTTCATTCTGTAAACAAATACGAAAATATTCCCCTTTTTCCTCATCTAGAAGAGAATGCAGATGACGGCATCCTGACATGCCAGGGGATGTCATCATAGCCCATCGTTCTGCTTTCTGTGGGTCAGAAGGAGATCTTCTCTCCTGATAAAATACAATAAACAAAATTATAATAATAAAATGCTAATTTAATTTTAAGGAGGTTCCCCCCCCCCCTTTAATAGGGAGTTGTATTGTTACAGAGAGCATAGTTATGCTAATGACAGACTACTTAGCTGATTTTACATTAATATAATAAACATTACCTGTCTTAATGCGCTGTGCTGTATTATGGCAAAAGAACTAAGTCTAAAAGTGAGATTCCATTTCACATAATGAACCAGCACTGCAGTTCCTGCGTGAATAATTCCGACAGCAGCGTTTTTGTGTTGGGATTTTGGAGGATGAAATACTGTGTTGGAAATGTTTTAGTCTCAGGGTGGAAGCAGGTCCTGCCTGCCTTCAGCACTTCTTATTTTGCTGGCCTCTGCTCTGGCTTGTGGCATCATGCCTCTTTGCTTGCCAGGGTGTCAGTGCTTTATCTTCCCCTGTTTTGCATTGTTTCGGCCGAAATTTTCTTTTGTATTTAAAATATATTGCATATAATAGCTTTCTAATAGGGCAGCTCAAGTTCATTGTTTGGTTTTGCCTGGCTGTAGCTATTTTTGCTGTAGTTCAGTATTTTTAACTGTTCCTCAGCGACTTGTTCTTTTCTGTGTTCAGCTGTTTTGCTCCGTTTAACTTTTATCACAAAATCTTTAACCGAAGAATTGCTGTTTGGAAATCCAAGGTGCCTGGTATGAGGGCTTACTGAAATCAGGTTCGAACATAGATTGCAGGAGAAAAGGATTTTCTGGCAGAGTTATTCTTTATGAATTAAGGAAATCTCCCAATCCTCCATGCATGCCTGCTAACAGTTAACAGGACCACAGCCGTATCCAGCATCGGAGGCACGGGGTGTGAAAATGGCATTCTTCTTTTTTTTCTTTTTTTTTTTTTTTTTCCTTTCTTCATACAAGATTAAACTACTTGAAATTATTTAGCTAGTATTTAATTATATTAATATCACCGAAAATGAGGGAATGGAGATGATTAAATAGGACTAAATCATTTTCATCCCTGTGACCCTTGTCTGGGTTGTGTGGAGGAGTGACAAATGCATCCCTGCTGTAATTTCGTGGGGAAGTTAAAGGGGAGCTTGGCCCAAGTTTGTGGAAGTTTTCCTTGGTCCGTCTTGCCAAAATAGGGCGTTCATAGGGCTTGAAATGGGAGGGTCTCAGCGGGGACTGTGGGGCCGGGAGGGCTTTGGGGGATGCGGAGGAGCAGAGGCAAAACCCTGGGAGAAACAGGGAGCGAAGACAATTGTGAGTATTAAAGACATTTTTTGCCGTTGATGGTATTAGCATGTCAGCAGGTCCATACTAGCACAGCTCCCAAAGCCAAATTGCAGCTGTATTTTTACCTTTGCTGCCAGGTTTACATGCAGCTGGGTATCTACCACACCCTATTGTTATCAGTCAACAATACCAAAAGTAGTTCATTAATCATATCAATAACAACAATCATGTTTCAAGTGCAAAATAGAAATAAACAACTTGAAAGAAGAAATAAAAGATTGATTTCTTCTCTGCATGCTAACTTAGCATTCTTTAAATATATCTGCCAGTAGTTTAATTTGAACTTCAACTCCCTGAAGGCAGTAAGACAGAATTATTTTAGTTCTTCATAAACTGCCTTCTGTGATTCATTGTTAACTCATAAAACACACTCATTTTCATGTACTTAAACAGTTAAGTCATTTTTAAAGTTGGTTTGTAATTTTTTTTGGCAACACATTTAAGTTGACATCTGAGAGATAGAAATCTAAAATGAATTTATAGCTCTTGGTTTAGGTTTCACTTACTATCAGACAAAATATCAGAAATAAATATTTTTTATCTAGCATAATGTAAAGTATATTGCACAGTATCTAAAATAAAGTTTAGTTTTGACTGAATACACTCAAAAAGGGACCCATAAATATTAGAGAGCTGTAGTTAAGAACTTACATGACTGTTTTAAATACTATTGATTTAAACCACTGGCTAGATTTTATGAATCAAAGTGTAATTTCCAAGCTTTGGCTATATTTCTCATCACTAAGGCACTCTCTCTTGTGTGCCTTTAGCAGCTTTCCAGACATTCAACACGGGATTAAATGATAGTATTTACAATGATCAATAGGTTAAGACCGGTACAATCACTCTTACCGCTAATGACCTCGGTAGTAATGGGTAATAAAGTGTGGGCTATAATAGCCTATTGCTGGTGCTGCATGCCCTTTGATTCCTAGTATTACCAGGGACTAGCTACATGGAAAAGTTGGACGTTGGGAGTTAAGAGAGTGGATATATAGGCCATCATTCTTAACTATCTAAAGTCCCTCAGACCGTACGTGTGTGCCCACGCTCGTCCGGGACGTGTGTTGCAATTTTTAACACAATAGTTTCTGGTTCATTTGAATTTGTTTGTGCAAGGTTTCCGTAAGTTGCTTTGGTGATAAACTGAAGTACAGGCCGTGGCTAAATGTGGCTGTTAGCTGTGTTTATAAATGGTAGGCAGCACCTTGTTTTAGAAGCGCAGGTGTGGTGTGAAAATGTGGTTTCAGATGGTAAAATGAAGTCGAACGGACCAACACAAACTTGTACTCCGTGTGCTTGTACTCGGTAAGTATGTGCAGTACATACATGATTTTTTTTTCTTTCTGCTTAAGTGCTTCTGTTCTAGCAGGGAGTGTGCAGCTAAGAGATTTGTTACTGGAAGGTACATGGCCAGTTTTCAAAGATAGGGCCTAATCACCAGATCTGTCCCAAGATAAACGTGCAGAAAGGCCATGGAAGTGAATGGGAGTTGTCCCTGCCCAGCTGACGGCAGAATGCAGCCCTTTGGATTAATCACCGATGTGTAGGGTTTACAGCACCCCACCCTATTCCTGTCTGCATCCCCGCTTGTCGTCATAAATCTGACTGAAGAGTATTTGTCTTGTCTATCTTCCAAGAAGGGCACAGAAAACATACTTAAACATGCTTCCTCTTCTGTTTGCTTGGTCCAACTTCAATGAGAGGTAGTACAAACCCCAGGGTAAAGTAAACTTCTCTGGGGATGAGAATAATGAAGGTGAGTCACGCTTCGGGGTGAAGATAGGGATGGCAGGATTTAATTAAATAATTATCTACTCCCAGAAAAGTTTTTAAAAGACCGTGGATTAAGATATTCTGAATTAATGGGATTACCCATCGTGATGACTCAGTGTCCTCAGAGCTGGTCCTGCATGGCGAGGTGGTGGCTTTCCCATAGGCATGGGGGCACAGTGCTGGCCATGGGACAATGGCCACTGGTTTTGGTGGTTCTGGCATTTGCCCCATAATTAAATCTCCCTTTGCCAGCGTTCACAGCAGCCTGGACCCCATCAGCGATGTGGGAACGCGCTGTGCCACTGGGAGTGCTCAGAGGATCCCTCTCCATGTTGGCATTAATGGGATGTCAGAGGCGTGCGAGCCCTTGCTGGGCTCTGCTCAGGCAAATGTTTTGGAGGCAGTGTCTGGCCCTGGCACATGACATGTACACAACAACACAGGGAGATGTGCACTGTACATGCCTCTGACCTTCAGGAACCATTTTTAGTTCATCAAGATTAGTGATGCTGAGAAATCAGGACATCAGTGCATAATGACTGTGAAATTAGGAATGAGAGCTTGCTATGCAAATGACAGGACAAATCATGTGAAAAAGTCAAGATAAACTGCGTATTAAGACATTATGTTACATAAAATTAATACTGCATTTCTCTCTTGCTTACTACTACACTGGAGGATTTTTTTTTTTTTAAACTCCTTTATCTTCTGATCAGCTATTGTCTGCTGATTTTTTTTAAGAAGTGGTGCACGGAAAAAGTGCTAAACATATTATTACCTTTTATTGTAATACATGAGATGACAGGAGATCCTTTTTAGCAAAGTATATCCTTTACTGCTTTTAGTTTTGTGCTGTCATGTATTTGATTTGAAACTATAGAAAAGCAAGGTTCTTCAATATTACTGTAAAACTCGTGGGTTTTGTCTTTTCCTCTATTGTTTTTTTTTCCCTTCCTTTTCCTTTTTTGGGGTGGAGGGTAGAGGGGTGGGTTTCTAGGGAAATAGTCTTCTTGCATTACTGGGACTGACAAAATGGTTCTCATGTAGTCTGCAAATTAAACACAAGTGCAGTGATTATTTTGAATAGCTAAATTACATTCTAGAAAGCTTGCAGAATTCATAGCATTGTCATTAGGTATCCGCTTGAATACAATTTGTGTAACCTTGGCCAAGACAGCCTGTCATTTTAATGTCAGTGTTTTATCTGAACAAGACATCATCCTTTCAGATACAGTGTACAGGTTCTTTGCAAAGATGCCCGTGCAGAAACGTGTTAACAGTTGCAAATATGAAATGCTATCAAGTTCATCACTGTAGCTGTTTGTCACTGAAATGTCATGGAAAGCGGCTTTTAATGGTATCTCACATAATATGAAAGAATTGAAGACATCTCTATGCTGGGTGAATATGGAATGGTAAAGACATCGTGGTAGGGCCTTTCTGTAAAAATTGCATAGGAGTCTAGTGCTGTTATTCACATCACTGAGCCTTCCTTCAATTTTCTGAAAAACCTGTTGTAATAGGGTCTAGATCCCATCAGTGTGGGATATTTGGCTGTTGGATTTCTCTACAGAAGGCAAGGGCTTTCTGGGAGGGAAAGGACCCAGCTGACGATTTCTTGTAAAAATAAACAAATTTTTACCATATTACTTGCTTTATAGAATTTCCATCCAGTAGTGTTTTGCAAAAGGGGAATTTAGTCACCGGGAAGGCGTGGTCAGTACCTCTGTGCTGGCCAGGGTGGGCTGTAAGGACTCTCACCTTCAGCCCCCTCAATGCCAGGCGTGGGCTCCCCCGACTTGGGGATGCAGGAGGAGCTGTGGGGATGTGCTCTGACCCTCTTTCTCTCCTCTTGGCCTTCAGGTTCCAGTGTCGGTGGCTATGATGACACCTCAAGTGATCACTCCCCAGCAAATGCAGCAGATCCTCCAGCAACAAGTGCTAACTCCCCAGCAACTCCAAGTCCTGCTCCAGCAGCAGCAGGCACTCATGCTTCAACAGGTAATTGTTTCCTTAACAGCTGCTCCGGTGGCCCCTGTGGATGCTGGAGGCTTCACCTCCTGGAACACCCTTGGGGAAAGAAGCTGCCCACATCTCAGGTCTGAACCTTGGAGCAGCCATGCTGTAAGCTGAACTGACTGCTCTTTTGTTTTTAATTCTAGAAATAGCTACTGGAAACAAATCCAGGGAGCAGTGCTAGGAGTGTTTCCAAGATCAGCTAAATAATACAGATGCATATTTAAGTGTCAGGACTTCGGCAGATGTCCCTGTTGCTTTTGCCTGCATCCCCCAGAAGGCTTGGTGTGCCCTGACTAATTGGAATAAACAAGGTAGAAGGGCTGTACTTCCCAATTTAGACCTCATTATTTCCATCTGGAACCGTAAAGGGCTGTGGAAAGGGTGGAAATAGAAGTAGAGAGGTTTGCAAGCCTGTTTGATTTCAGCCAGCATATGCTGGGCTGTGTGTCAGTGCTTCTCACAGCCCGTGGTCCCTTCTCAGCTGGAAGTTGGCCACCAGCAAGCCCTGAGGCTCTGCTATCCCAGGGTTTGGCACAGCAGGGTCTCATGGAGCCCAGGTGGGTGTCAGCATCCATCCAGCCCGACCCTGCCTGCTCCCTCCTGGCTCCCAGGCTCTGTCCTGCCCGTGCTGGAGCACTGCCTGTGCAGAGCACATCTGGGGAGCAAGAGGAGGAGAGGATTTCCCAGGATGTCTGTGCATGTATTGAACAACACTTAATACAGTCAAACCCTATCATTTAGAAAGCATGTGTGTTTCACAACAGAGATTCGCCAGGCTCTCAGCAAGGGCATTTTGGCTTTGTTGTTACAATCAAAGGTCATTCCTTGCCTTATTTTAATTAGTTTGTGTAGAAAATGGTATGTTTTTCATCAGTTCATTTTGGAGATTACTTTTCAAACGATAATGCCAAGAATAGTCAGTGTGCACTGAATTTATTGTTGAGTTTCAAACTAAAGGTCAGACCATTACAGATAAAAGGATGCTATTTTTCAAATCACAGTTTGTGTGTTACACCAAAAGGGACACTGAATTGGCTCTCCACTTTGTTACTTACCATCTTTCCTTTTCTTTGTAGCAGCAGCTTCAAGAGTTTTATAAGAAACAACAGGAACAGTTGCAGCTTCAACTTTTACAGCAACAACATGCTGGAAAACAGCCTAAAGAGGTACAGACAATACCCATTTTACTTTCAAACCACAGATCCCCGGGGACTGTCTAGTGGCTATTAAACTGTCATTCATCTTATAAATGATTGCACAACTGAACTGACTCTATCGGGCCTCAGCTTTCAGATTTAGAGTTATTGTCCTGTTTTAGCCTGTGTTTTCCTGTGCTTTCCATTTGCTCGCTGCCACATATTTTATAGCAGGGGAGCAGGCCTTGCTGTTTGGTATGAGTCCTGGAGCAGGCATCTAGACTTGTATCTTGGGAGAGTGCTTTGAGGAGTTAGTTATGGTGGAGAGGGGAGGGGGCAAGGCAGCAGGCCGAGATTGCTGCTGTCCTCTCTGCACAAGGCAAATTGACAAGAGGTGTTGAGTTTGGGCTTGCGGTTTCCAGCCAGAGGGGTTCTGGCTGCACACTCCTTGCAGCACAGGCTGAGCAGGAGGGACCACGCTGGAGCAGCATCAGTGGTGACACGGAAAAGAGGTGGCAGGAGACCTTGCTCTGATGCTACCACTGTCCATAACTGAAGGAGACAGACCTACCCTTAGTTTCTGCCTGTCCTTCAGATTCACTTCCCTTCCAAATATACCTGTCACATCCGAAACTTTGTTTGTTATTTTTGGTGCGCTTAAATTTAATTTTCCTGCAATTACATTTATTTTAAGGTGCTGAGTCCACTTCTTAAGTATCAAGAAGTTTGAGATTTTCCTGTTTAATATGACATCAGTGCTGGCTTAGGTAGATCCTAGAAAGCTGCCTCTTGGCACGAGACACTGGGTGATGTCCGGTGATAGCAGCGCTTGTGTCACCTGATGAGAGGTTGCTCAAAGCATGCACCAATTTCTGCTCCCCAGCCCCCTTGAAATTTCGGCAAATCTTGCCACCTGTGCCAAATTTCAACCCAGAGTGAATTTTTCCAGCTGAGTTATAAACCCCTGAAAACAGGGGGGTTTATAATGGAAACGCTGACACAACCTTAACCATAGCGCGCTTACGGGCGCCACTATAATAAAAAGGGAGCAGATTAAAAAGTGTCTAAAATGTAAATCTAAAGGACTAACAGTAATTAAAATGGAAATGGCACAGGGAGGGAAGGCATGTAATTGTGAGATATCACTGTGCAGAATGCTCTCAGCTTTGTTTTGCTGGCTGTTTTTCTAATTCAGTAGGGCTTACTCATCAGTGGCAGTTCAATGCGCGTTAATGACTCTGGGATGCAGGCATCACTCTGGACAAAGAAATGATTATTGTGCGGTCAAAAGAAGTTCAAAGACAAGAAGGGAATTTCAGTTTTTTCCTTAGAGATCCACATTCAAGAGCATATAAATTAAGCCAAATGTTAAAAACCACAGTCTGAAAGCTGACTTCAAAGTCACAACTCTCTAATTAATGAACTGCGAGCTTCAGTTTGGACAAGTCGTGGTTTGATGCGCCCATAAATCAACATGACAGGTCTGTTTCACAGTCTCAGACAGCGCTTGTCATTGAGTCACATCAGATGTAAACACAGCAGAAAAAAGAGGGAATATGAAGGAGGTGCAATTGATCAACAGAATTGGTAAAAACCCACTTTTGAAACGCATTATGCATGATCACAGGAAATGGCGATAGCCTCAAGAGGCTTTCTCCTTCTGCTGTTGCTTTTTTGAATCAGATTTCTAACAGCCTTCAAAAGGGAGAATAAGAATTATGGAGCTTCTCCCCTGTGGCTGGCAGGCAATAACCCCCTGTTGTTATTTTGTGCTTCTTTCTTTTCAAAGGCGTCAAAATTTAGTTTTTTAAAGATCTTTAACTCTATATTTGAAGACAAACAATAAAGGGCTGCCACTGTCATTCTTATCAGTTACCAGGGATTGTATTTTTTCTTTCTGTTGCCACTTCTTATTAACCTCTTATTTGGTCTATTAGACATAGTTTTGAATGCAAGCCTGCATGCTGGGAGAACATGAAAGTTCAGATGAGCTCAGAGGGCAGATAAAGAAATTTGAAGGGGAAAGTTACACAGCAGAATGAACGATAAAAGTTAACTCTTCTAAATTGCTGTTGTCAGACAGGAGAGCATCTCAGACACAAAGATGAGGGCTTGGAGCTTAAAGAAAAAAAAATACTTTGTGTTAAAAAAGACAAGAAGGGAAGTTAGACAATGTGATGGCATTTCAATATCTAACACACTGATTTACTGTGGTCACACTTCTGATATTACACTAGCGAAAGCAACAATAAGAAAGGACTCCTTCCTGTTTCAAGAAGAGCATTTTAACACGATAGCTGGAAGAGAACAAGGACCTCAGTCTCTTCAGCTTATTCTAGGGTTCTGGGGGGCAGTATTTTTGCTGATGGTTTTAGTGGAGGTCTGTTTCAACAATGCATTTCACCCCACAGGTTTGTTCAGCTCAGCTTAAGGAGGTTTTTCTTGCTAAATTAGCATGGAAAAGGTGGTCTTGTATTATTTTATTTCTTCCCCTCCCTCTGGCACTGAAAACTGACGGGCAGGGCCGTGGTGGGGGCCGGCGGCTGCCGGGCTAACGAGGGCTGAGCGTGTACCTTGACAGATGGAACAAGTGTATTCATGTACAGCGTCCCCCAAGTCATTTTGTGAGTGCCTTGTCCTATTGTGCTGTCGTGAAAGAGGGAAAACACAACAAACCTCCCCAGCCCCGCTGGTGGAAGGGATCCGACCCTTGAGCAGAGCAGAGCAGAGCAGCAGACGGACCCCAGCGAGGTTGCTGGGGGTTGCACGGTGGGGCAGAGGGTGAGCAGAGCCCGACAGTGAGGGGCAGAGGTGCTGGGGGGGGATCTCAGCGCTGTTCCTGCTCTCCCCTGGAGAAGCTGGGGCTCCCCAGAGCCAGGGCAGTGGCGCTGGATGGAGCGCGCTGCTTCCCGAGCGGGGCCGTTTGTCCTCCGGCACTGTGACAGTTTATGTTAGGCAGTAGGGAGTAACCTAAGAAAGGAAAACAGACCTTTGACAGAAGCTTTAGGGAGGGGATCAAAAATGCAAGTTTTATCAGGATATTTCAGCATTTTAACACTGACTACTGACCTGACAACAGGACTGCACCGAGACCTTTTTTGTATGCATTCAATTGTGAGAAGTAAACAAACTGCCTTGTATCCTGTGTTTGGTAACTGGGTGGGGAGCGCAGTTTGGCAACGTGTCTTGCTTTTAAATTCTTTCTTGGACAATGGGCCTTGTATACTTTTATATCCTGGCTTTTCAAAGTAGAGTGTGTTCAAGAGCTTTTCTTAGGATAGCTGAGAAGACAACCAAACGGGCATCAGTCAATGGATATAAAGGGTTTTTTTAAAAAAACCCCATGTGCTAACTTTGCACTCAGATGGCAAATAGGTAAAACACAGCTTACTACACCTAGTACTAATAATATAAATACACTAATATAAATATATTAAGTATGTCTATTTTTAAATTAATATTTATGGAGGAAAACATTACTTCAGCTCTTAGTACAACTGTTGCTGGGGCCTGCATGCATATGGTGCTGTTGCAAATAGTTGCAGCAAATGGATGTGTCAGAGCAAGCTGTTGCAAAGAAATGTAAACTCTACGAGTTTCAGAAAATCCAAACACCTATTTGTTTAGATGTGTTTCTGAAGTCCTAGGTTTTCTTTGGAAACAAGATAAATTGAGTTTATAAATAGTGGGAATAGAAGGACTGACTCTTGGAGTTGTGGGTATAAAGTTGATGGCAGTATTAGGATTGATGGAGCATGGTGTTATGAGAAGGTGGGGGTCAAACCCACAGTTGCTGTCTGTCAGTCCTGCTCCAGCAGCTCTGGTGAGATTTTTTCCCTGTGTAACACCAGTAGGGAATGGGGCCAGGGATCCTCTGGCTTGGTGTTAAGGAAGGGTGAGAGAAAGCTCAGGATCTGGGGTTTGTTTGTGAAAATGTGTAGCTTGGTAAGAGTTAATTTTCTTTCCATAATTGTTAGCCATAATGTGTATAAGACCTCCACCTTGATATGATTCCTAGCAGATTAGGGATATTAGATAATTTCCTTCTATTTATTGTACTACTGCACTGTATTATCTTTCTATCACTCAGATAATTACTAAGGAAATCTACATTAATTTTTTTTGGCTAGCACAAGGAACTGCTAAACACTGGCATGATGTATTGATGTTTTACACAACAAAAGTTTTCCTCCTGTCATTGTACAATAAATAAAAAGATATTTATCAAAATGCAAAGCCTTTCATGGATTTTAAAGAACAAAGCAAATAAAACACAAGATGAGCATGGAAGCAAAACCTAGAGGCTTCCTTAACTGAACAAAATTAAGGACTCTGAAGCCTCAAGTACTGTACATATTAAACACTCACATTCAAGTAAGATGTTGTTTGCTAAATTATGAATGTGTGTAATTAAAATCTAGTGGCTGTTTCTATGAAAGATTTACAATGTTATTTCATCGTTTGTCATGGCTAATTAACAATATTAGATGAAGTTTTTCTTCTTCAAAGGTCTGATTTTTTCTCATTTATTTATGTCAGAAGTGATAAACAGAGTAGTTAAAAGCTTCTCCGGGTACAGTAGTGAGAAAAGCAACATGTTCTTTTACACCTCGAAGGTTCAAGGTTCACATCCCTGTGGAGTAAAGCAACTCCATCTTCTTTCTAGTGAGAATAATTAAAAATTTCAAAGTGCAGAAGTAGCAGCCTTAAATACAGCACAGAATAATTCCAGTGTAACAGAAAGTATTGTGGGGCTTGATGGATGAAGAAGAGATAGTAAGTATAAAACACCATAAATTAAGCCAGTGGAATTGCCTTAATAGTTGAGACAACCCTTGAATGAGCAAACAGAGCACAGTGCAGGGTTTCTTATTACATCTAAGTGTGATGTGATGGTGGGGTGTGATTCTCATACTCTTTGCCTCAAAGAATTACCCAGGATTTTCAGTAGCATTTGCTTTACCCACCACTGAAAATGTCTATGTCTGGGGTAAAACATGGACACGCAGACCAAGAAATGCTGTATGCGTTTGTAATTGGAATGGCAGCAGGGATTTAGGTTGGATGAAAGTTAACCACTGGAGATGGGAATCTGCAGCCTTCTGTTAGCTCCAGCACCTTAACATACCTTGGGGTCTTTGCCAGGGGTGGTGGGCTGGCTGGCTTGGCCTTGATACCGAGTGACTGCCATCAGAAGATGAAGCAAGTTGAGACAGGGAGCCCCTGTAAATCCTCTCTGCTTTGCTCTTGTATTAACAAGGGTGCGTTTTTTCTTTCTTTTGTCTTTTCCAGCCCCAGCAGCAGCAAGTGGCCACGCAGCAGTTGGCCTTTCAGCAGCAGCTCCTACAGATGCAGCAGTTGCAGCAGCAGCACCTCCTGTCTCTGCAGCGTCAGGGGCTGCTGACGATCCAGCCCGGGCAGCCTACTCTGCCTTTGCAACCCCTTGCACAAGGTAGGTGAGGGGTCTGGGTGGCAGAGCCAGGCCAGGTGTGCACACTCAGGTGGAGTGAAAGAGAGAGAGAGAGAGCTCACAGGTTCATAAAATAATAAGCACAGAAAGATGCTGACGGAGGGGGTGGGCATTAAAAAGATATTTTTTGAGGAGGGCAGTGTTGCACTCCTGGGCTGCTCTGACTGGCAGGGTGCAGAGGGATTGGAGTTTATGTGCAGTTTGCACAGCTGTAGCCGGTCTGGCAGACTCAGAGCTGCTGGTTGTACTCATCTGGGCTTGGAATCCTTCACAGGAGGAGTCTTTATCGATTCCTGGTGCTGGCTTCATGGCTAAGGGTGTGGGAGAGCAGCTTTTCCTTCCCCAGATGTGTTAGTTGGGCCTTCCTGGTCCCAGCCTGGCCATGAGCTGGCACAGAGCAGCTCTGCCCCATGGGCTGAGGAGCTCTGAGTGGCCTGGCTGTGGCTGCCAGGGAGAGGGGACACGGCTGCTCACACGGCCTTTGTGTCACTGCCTCGGTGCTTCTGTTCCTCCCTCCACAATGAGGCAAATTGGGATTAACTCCATTTAATTCTAATGGTGTTATTGACAATTAGATCCTCCTACGTCTTTATTCAGTCCTGCACTCTGCAAGAAGTTACTGCTTTGCTGAAATCCTAATTTATTTTATTTTTTTAAGACATTGATACACTGAAAGCACTACTTAAATCCACAATTCTTTTGACAGTGATTATAACCTAGGGTTTTTATTCTCTCTTTTCTTTTTTGGCTTAAATTTATTATTTTACTTTTTAAATTGGGTTTGTCTGCAAGCCGTGGGACATTTTAACAGACTTGCCTGAGCTTTGGCTCCTGTGGTTAAAGCAGACTCTTTGGAGTTGGCATGGCTCAGGCGTGCCATGGCATCAACCATGATGCTGGTATTTCTGAATAATCCTGCCTCCTCCTTCCCTTGCCCCATAATAAATTTGAACATTCACCTTTATAGCTTGAGTCAGCCCAGGTTGAATGATTTGGGATCTTGAAAGCAGCCTTAGGGCTGTTCCTAGTTTCTAAATCATACAACGAATTTGCATTCAGCTCTGTTCACTTAAATGGAGGGGACAAGACAAAATTGCTTCTGTTCTTCACCCTCCTTTTTTTTCCGTGTACATAGCTGCAAAAAAGGAGAGTGAGGTAGCTGGTGAATACTAACTCATATGGACAAACAGAGGCCAGACTGGGGAGTGGAGCCTGCTCTGCTGTGTGGCTGATGTGCTTTATTTAGGCTTATTTTTGCCAGACCCAGGAAGGTATTTGAGTGCTTAACTCCTGTCTTGAGAGGCCAAACTTTTGGGGGCCTGACCGCTGAGTCCCCAAGTCTCAGTTCAACTTCCCAGCATCCCAGAGCTGGATGCCTGGTGTAGAGCAGCTTTGTGCAGGAGTTGGAGGCTGACCCACAGGAAGGTGGTGCCCAGCTGGGAGCTGCAGGATCAGGCCTGGGGCAGTACCTGGTCACTCACCATCAATGCAGAGTGATGGGGAGAAGGCATGAAACGAGTCCAGGAAAAAAGGGCACTTAGATGAAATGCCATTTATGCTTGCAGAATGTAACGTGCATTAATTACGCTTCAGATTTATTGTTGGAAGCATCCCAGGCTGTTCCCACACACCCACTGGACTCAAGCTTCAACCTCACTAATTTTTCCCACAGCTCCTATACCATTAAGTTGGCTCAGTAAGGTTCATTGTATAGTCCATCAGTTAAGCTGTCCAGAGGAGGGCAATTGGGCAGTGACAAGACACGCTCATGTGTAATGTGAAAGAAATGAATGTGGTGATGCATGAAGTGTAATCTGTGCGGTAACACATCGGAGACACCAGTAGGTAATTCAGCCGTCGTGGCATTGATTGATATGGTTAGCAGGGAAATGTAACTATTAGTCCTCGCCCAGGAACGTATTTAAAACCTGAGGGGTGCTGACTTGCACGCCAGAGACGACACAAACATCAGCAGAGAGGGCTGGTTCTGGCAGGGAAATGAGCTGCGAGCGATGGGGGCGGCGGGAGCCGGCAGGAAAGAGGGACTCGAGGCTTGAGGCGGGTTGCAATCCAGCACGATATTTTATTCCTTTTTATCAGAGAGACGATGGCTTAAAACTGATGTCATTATGAGGTTTAAATCAACTTTCTGCTTGCTTGAACATGGTCACCTGGGTATGGAGGTACAAGGACACAAAGAGGTTGAGCAACTCTGTTTGTCTTTGAGCCGGTGATACCTGGGGTTGGGAAATTGAGTTCCGTGAGCAGTAATCTGTCAACTGTCCCCACAACATACATTTTTTAAACCTGTGCCTACATTTTCTTTCATAATCAAGAGGACTAGTTGTCCTGAAAAATGCAATGAAGAGCCAGGGCTATAGTTTAAAATAATTGGTAATGGACACTTCTTATTTAAAAAAAAAAAAAAAATTACATCTCTCATGCCCTTTTGTTTTCAGAACAGTTTGCAAGACTGAGACAAAATACTGTAAATGTGTGTATAAAAGAAATAAAATCATCCCTCTAGTAAATGTAGCTGCGAATTTGGTTAAAAGCATTTTGTTTCTCTTCTTAAGTATCTGTAATAGTAATAAATGTTTCCAAGGAGAGAATGCTACTTCATAAATCATATTTTCGTTATGTTTTCAGAACTAATAGATTGTTTAAATCTGTATTTTAGTTTCATTTTAGTTTTTAGTGCTTGCCTATTGTCTTAAAGAAAATGGCACATCCTTTAACGTTATATTTGTGTAATCCTGGCTGCTTAGTATTTAGACACTTCTATAATCTAGATTTTACATCTGTACATAGCAGCAGTTTAAAAATAAACCCCATTTCAGCAGTGTTCTGAGCTGCGAGAGTGAGATCTTCAGTATCTCCAGAATGAAACTGCAAATCACACTTCAGATCACCAGCGAGTGAAAATAATAGGGCTGAGACATCCGGGTGCCTGATTGCTCCCTAGATTTGGCAGTTTCAGGTCTGAATCCCGTTCCTGGGCTGTAGGAAGTTGCAGCGATCTCGGGTAATTGCAGCGCAGTTCTGGGAATCTGACTGGAAATTTAGCTCCTGCTGTTAAAATGAGACTGCTAAATGGTAAATTACATAATTTATTGCGAGTGGTCGTGGATCTATTTGACTTGCTTTTGCCATTTGTTCTATTATTTTATTTAACCATTTTGCTGGATGAGTGATGAGCATACCTTTCAGCTGCCCAGTTTGACAGGCTAGTCAGGAATTCTCTCCAGAATTATTTTAAAGGAACTAAATTTAGGGCAGGAGGAGAGAGTCTATTTCTAATTTTGTTTTATTAATCAGGTGAGGTAATCAGTTTTTGGCAAGGGTTTGTGTGCGGACATGTATGACATTGCAGTTAGTTCTTTAATGTCACCCAGCCTAAAATCCTTACTATCTCCAGCATTTTCCCCCACACAACTGGCTATATTTTGTTTTTCTTTCCATCTGTGGTATAGTTGTTGCTAGTACTAATGGGAGTTACACTTATATAGGAAGCTAGACCAAACACTTTGACTTTTCGAGGCATAAATATCACGTGTATGTCTGTTTTAATGGCTGCAACACTTTCAGGCTTTTCCTTGGGATAAAGTGTTGGTAGATCCAGAAGTGACCAGGAGGAGAGGAAAGTGGAGAACAGGGAGAGAAGAGAGAAGAGTGGATGATAGCCTGTGTCTAATTAAAAACCTGCAGAAATCCAGATTAAAAAAAAAAAAAAAGAAAGAAAAAAGGTTTTCCCTACTTTCCCTATTTGCTTATTCTGGAAAATAAAAATAGGTGTCGGCTCATACAGTCTCATATCAATATGTTATCATCAACAGACAAGTCTATTCACTATTGTTTCAACTGAGTAAACAGTGTGTAAGGGTCAGCCCTGCTCACAGGTAATTGTTAGTGTGCAGACAGTCCTGTCAAGCGTGTTAGCTAAAAATACATCCCACACTGTCACTTTGCAAGGTGTTTGAAAATAATAGCCCCCACACAGCAAAACAGGACACGGGCTTGTGTACTGACCTTTTTCTTTGTTTAATTTGCTCAGAGGTTTAATTCCAGGGGACAAGTAATAATTGAATATGTCTAATAACTAAATGCTCATTTGGGACAAAATCCATCAAAATATAATTGGCATTTGGGGCTGATGAAAGGAAAATGACGTGGCTTCAGAGAAACGGATGTGTCCTAAGAATATCTGATCACTCAATGTATAAATTGAAGCCTCTTCCCTAATATATATTAATTGCAGATACTTAAGGATTTCAGCATTTTTTTGTAGTGAACCGTTACTGGAGACCAACTGTTTTTGTTAATGCTACTCTGGGAAAGGCGGGGAAGGTTATTGGTCTGTCGTGCAATAATTTACTCCTCTTTGATATGCAAACGATCCACGGTGAATATAAAAAAATCCTATCAGACTCATTTCACAGTTCTTAACCACTTAGATTCTCTGGAGTCTATCGCCTCATTAGACCAGTGCTCTCCAAAGCTAGCATAATTAAAATCTTTAACAGTTTAGCAAAGTAAAGATGTTTGGCTGATCACGTTGAGATGATTATCTATCCATTGTATTCTAAATGACAAAAATAAATTAAATTTAGACCTTGGCATTTTTTATTATGTGTTTCAAATGAATATAATGCATACTGCCTTTTTTTTTTTTTATTTCACTACCTTAGGTTGGGTGAGATACATGCCTGTGTGAGCTGCTGCTGTACACTCAGAAAATGGCAGGTTTCCTTAGGACAGCTCCAGAGCTACAACATGGTGAAACACTGAACAGTCACCCAAACGATGAGCTGGAAGCACACTGATGAGAAACCTCTTTAAAAACACGCAGACACTGGCTATTATTATTATTATTATTTTTTCCCTGAACATTTGAGTGACGTGTCTCTACTGCTAATTTTTTCCCATGGCCTTCTCTGAAAGAGCACTGAGACAGTCTGCAGTGAGAGAAACTTGACTTGTTTGATCATGTCACAAACATCAGCTTTATCCAAAAGCATGATCTCAGTGTGAGCACATGGTCCACCTTCCATTTGGCCCATTGAAGTTTGCAGTTTTCATTTGCATTAGTTACTGAATGTTGTCTCCCTAACCCTGGTGTCCACTTTGGCACATTTTGAAAAATACTATTTTTTATTATTATTTTTTCTTGAGGCTTATTTTCTGTTTTCATTTTACTTTTGAATGGCTCATTAGCATCGATCTCAGAAATGACAGTAATAATAGTGTTACTTGTATAGAAAGTTATACAGTTTTTCGGTAGACACATCCATCAATTAAGTGAGCAGTTCGAGAAACCAAAATTAATGAGAAAGATAGGTGTGTTAATGAAATAATCATAGTATAATCAATTTGACTGTTAAAATTTGAAAAGCATTTCAGGAAGACAATATGAATTCATAATTTACGTCTAAAAGTGATTAATAAAAACTGTATTTAATAACAAAGCTATTTGTCATCATTTAAAACTTAAGCACAAAATTAGTCATGTTGTGGTTCATGTTGTCATAATAATAAAGCTGAGTATTTTTTTTTCCTAAGACCTTCCTTGTTTTTAATAAGATGTTATAAAGTAGTCACTTTCCTTTAAAAAAAAAAAAAGGCAAAAAAAGTTGTGGAAAAAGAAAGAAATTTAATTTCTTAGCTGAACATAGAGTAGCCATTGGCCACCTTTGCTGTCAGCCTTGCTGTGGGCAGGGGGACGATTTTGGCCCAAGTAGGGACTCTGAAAATGGGCCTTTGGTCTAAAAATTACAAAAAATTATAATGTTTAACATGATGTTTGGTGTGGGTGTGGAGTTCTGTGGATCCCTCTGCCCCACGGCCTGGATTTTGCATTCCATGAGTATTGCAGGTGTCACACCAGAGCGTAGCAGAGTCGTGCAGTGCAGTATTAGCATTCAGTTATTAAAAAAAAAAATGAAAAAATACATGCTCAAAAACACACACAGGCAAAACTAACACTAGGCTTTGTTTACTGACTCTTTGATTTAATTACTGTTTGAAGACGGCCGAATTAGCTGTTAATTGATTTAATTATCCAATTTGTTTGTTTCAGGCATGATTCCAACAGAACTGCAGCAGCTCTGGAAGGAAGTGACAAGCTCGCACACAGCGGAGGAGGCAGCCAGCAACAACCACAGCAGCCTGGACCTGTCCACCACCTGCGTCTCCTCCTCCGCGCCCTCCAAGACCTCCTTAATCATCAACCCACACGCCTCAACTAATGGACAGCTATCAGTCCACACTCCTAAACGGGAGAGGTAGGTGCCTGTGGGTTTCCCACCCTCAGCATCTCGGGGCAGCTTCCCAGAGCGATGGCAAAACTCTCGGGAGCGGTGGCCAAGCGCCTTGGCCTCGGTTTTGTCCTCCACGTCTTGCTCTGTCTGGTGTTGGCGTGGTTGAATAGAGACTCCAATGGGCAGAATATGCTCCTTTTGTTCAGATCTTTATGGCTTGTTAATTGGATCAATGTGGGCACAATTAGCTAATTAGAAGTGCATTGGATAAGCGTATTGGGAAGTGTGAAGAAGCTGGGGGGTTTTCTTTGAGTTTTGCATTGCAGGTTGTTGAACTCTTGTTGTGCTTTGGGTTTACAGGCTGGAGGTGAGCAAGAAAATCTGTTGGTCAGTACAGTCCCCATTTTTCTACCAAATTTTAGTGCTCTATGTCATCTAACATTTGCTTTTTTGTAGTCTGTATTACCTGCTTTCACAAGACACGGTAGGCTTGAGTTCACCAGGTTTCTCTAAAACAAAGTGGCTTTTTTTTTTTTTTTTTTTTTAAGTGCTGATAAAATTAGCTAACTGGTGTTGTTTGGCTTTTAAAAGTGTGAGTTAATTTATACTTGCTCGGCTTGCATTGTTAAAAGAAATGGCTTAAATCAGGGGTTGTCTGTTGACGTGCTTCTCAGCGCGGGCTCTGCTTTATTCCAGAGGATGCTTTATTGCAGGTTTGTTTCTTTACACCCCCAGATTTCACTGAGGCGTGTCTAACAACGTAACTTTTGCTTCTGGGGAGATAGACAGGCCCAGGCGCCGGGGCCGTGGGTGCCAGCGCCGGCTGCAGCCTCAGCGTTGCTGCCGGAGGAGGAGCAGGAGGAGGAGGAGGAAGGGTCTCGAGGAGTGGGCACAGTGGGGAGGGCAGTGCTCCTTTGCATTCAGGAGAGTCCCTTTGCCCATCTAGAAATGTTACAGCAGACACTAGTGAAAGCTAGATTTTATGGAAACTGATGGCTTTGTCTTTCTGTCCTCCTTTCATTCATTAGAAAGAGGATAATGGAATTTTTAAGCCATAGAGTTTGTATTTCTGGTGGTCTGAAAGTAGATTGATAGGGAAGCTATATAAATACTTCTTACATCTTTCTGATATTAAGAAAATAGTGCTGCTGGGAATAGATAGATTTTAAAGGAGAGCACACCCACTGTTGGAAGAAGTGCTGTGTGTGTAAGGCATCCTTTATATACCCATTGCAAGGATGTGTGGGGGAACACCAGTGGATATGTTTATAATGCATGTAAGTGCCAAGGATGTCGTTTTCATGAAGGCTTACATGGGATACTAAAAACAATCAGATGTTTATTAAACAATTAATTCCCTTTTTGCTGCATGTAGAACTGAACAAGATGGGTTTATGGCTTTTCAATAAATTTTTTATCTATGTTTTTCTTACCGAGTATATAAACTAAAAACCCATGCAGCAAGATGGATCTTCTTTCACTGAATAGAGACACGTGCTGTGTGCTAATGGCAATCTAAACCAGGAAACAGATTCAGTTCAGTTTGAAATGCAGGAATCTGCTCTAAAGTTAGAATTTTCTCTGTGTATAGTGTTGAGCAGACCTGGAAATCCATGTGTCTGAGTCCTGTAATTGTGGCCTGGAGAAAACTGGAATCTACAGACAAGGTGATACACATGCTTTTATTACTGAAGTTCCAGATTAATTACCAAGGCATAAACATGCTATGGTATTGTTTGAGAGGGTCTTAAGTTTAGAAGACTAAAACCTCAGTGCTGGAATCGATAGCTGTGTTGTTAAGCTTGCCTTACACTTTCCTTGCATATCTGCTGATTTCTCTAAAATATCAAAATACAAAACAGAGCTACAGACTTTGCTTTGTCCTGCCTCTCTTTGGTACATGGAGGCTTTACACCATCCATTTGCTGCAGTGATTGAATTACATGTTTATCCATAAGTAGAGCAGGAGACTACAGGCAGGAGAATGCCTCCTGATGCACTTAAGGGTTTTGTTGCAGTCTCATCAGGCACCATGGTGCCTGCCTGGATTTCATGTGACACAGAAACTCCTCTTGGTGAGATATTCTGCACTGGTTTCCTTTCTGAAAGGTTATTTATCTACAGGCAGGGAGTTTGGGGTGGGGAGTGAGCAGAGAGGGAAGAGTTGCAGTGCTCTGCCATCACATGTATGTTTGAAAGCTCACAGAAGGTAAAATTTTAGTAGGCTTGCAATAGAGAGAGCACAGGCACAAGCAGGAGTATAGTAATTTTTTGATTGCCAAAGTTAAGACTAGAAAAAATCATGGGTCTGGTGGGAGCATGAGTTTGCTGGACTCGGAGTGAAATCCATGTGTGTTCTTGTATCCAGCTGGTTCAGCAAAGCAAATCTAAGGAGACTTTTGGAGGCAGTACCTAGCCCAGGCTCAGGTCAGATGGGGCTGTCGGAAGGGCTCACCAGGGAGGTATCAGGCCTTTCACCTCCCATCACATAAACCACAGCCTGAACTGGCAAGGGCAGGTTTTTGACTTGTGGCTTTCCCCCTCATTCCTGCACCTTCTGTGCAACTGGCTGTTAGCTCTGGTCTGATACAACCAAGAGCTATTTATTTAGATTTAACCAACAATAAAAAGCACATAGTAAAATCTGTAAGTGTCCTAACAGTTAAGCACAGCCACATCATAACGACTGCCCAGCAGCCATAAATAATCATATACAGGTAACATTAACTTTTAGGGTGTGCTGTAAAGCTGTTTTCAACCCCTTTCTCTTGGGTTTTTGAGAAGGAGTGGGCTGCGGGAGGCAAGTTGGTTATGTGGGAGTTACTATCATCACTGTCATCTCTGGCACATGTCACTGGGATAGTTCAGGCTGTGTTTTAGGGGGTTCCTGATCCCACAGGTCAGCTTGTGAGGCTGCTCCAGACCTGCGAGACAGGAGGCACCTGTGTTAGAATCAGCAGGCGAGCAGCAGATCTGCTCTATATCTTGGGTAAAAACACGTTCTGGTTATAAACAAGGGGTTTAAAATAGCAGGAGCAGTAGTCATTGGCTGCCTGGCATGCCCACACGTCTCCACGCTGCCAGCCCAGGCTGGGGTTCTGCACAGGCTGTGGGGACACAGCTCTGGTGGCACTGGTGATGCTGCCCACTGCAGGGCTGCTCTGTTTGGGGCCCAGTGACAGCAAAATTTCTCCTTTATGGCTAAAAAGCAAAAGGCAGGTGGATGGCCAGAATAATCCAAAAGCAGGAGGCAACCCTCCCTCCTGGGCCAGGGAGCACCATGGTGCTGCTCTTGATTTCTGCATGCTCTGTTTGTATGGCTTCCCTGGGAATGAAACAATTCCAGCTATAAATAATGGGTTAATGCTTTCATTCATTTGGGCTTTAAATGTATATTACATCTATGCTTTTGTCCCACATTTTGCCCAGTTTCTGTAAGTAGCAGCAGCAGCAGCTCTGGGGTTTGGTGCACAGCAATCTGTTAAGGAGATAAATAATCTGCTTTGGCATGACACTCCTACTCTCCTCTTTAATTTGTCTTACACAAGGAAAATTATAATTAAATCATTCAGGGTAAACCCTTGAGTGTAGAGAAGGAAAAAACACACTTTGGTAAAGATTGCCAATAGAGACCAACTTCCCTGTTGTGCCGTGCAGAGACATTTATCAATATTCAGCACTATTAAAGAGAGAACATTTCGTGTGATTTGTGAGGCGGATGCCAAAGCTCAAATCAAGGCTTGTTAAGATCCTTTCCCCATGCAATCATGGGCATTCAGCATCATTAGAATTCAGCACTGACTGTGTGTTTCATGCTTTGATTTTACTCAGACAATTTAATAATGTTTATTGTGCTGATTATATATATAAATTCACTCAATGCAATAAACATACCTCAGTCATCAGTACCCTAAGGGAGATACTTAGTTATAGATACTTGTATTCATTCAGGATAAGGGAAAGTGAGACCATCAACCAGCATGCAAACCTCTCATCATCTTTTCAGCATTTGGGTTTCTTCAGTAACAAGCAGTTTTTCTCTACACAAGTAAATAAATAAATAACAGGAGCCAGTTAAGTACATCTGCTGTGCTTAGAAATGTCAGGGACAGTACCCACTTTCCATCTCATTCCACTGCATCTTATTTGGGAGAAATGTGATTGTTTTCTTAAGAAAAGGACCAAAACAAAGCAGGGGGATGCCTGGTCATGTCAAGTGGCTACTGACTGTGTAACCTGATGAACAGCAGGCATCCTGAAACCTGCATGCTTGGGAATATTCCCTGGGTGGGTTGGTTTGGAAAAGCAGAACAGTGTGGAATTCTTCACTGCTTTGCAGTGGCCAGAGATTGCTCCAGTTTGGCTTGTGCTGGGAGGTCTGAGAGTGCTGTGAAGCTGTTGGACACCTTGTGCTGATCCCATCCCTGGCACCATCCTGCACTGACTGCAGCAGAGCCAGGGTGGTGGAGGCTGTACATAAACAAGTTACTTAATGAAGGTCCAGACCTGTTAGTTTAAGAAGAGCATATTTTGTTTACCAGAGGTAAAGTGAAGAGTTGCAGTTAAAGGCTACGTGTCCAAGAGACCTTTCTCCATCTGCCAGCAGTCCCATCTCTTCCCCTCGTTGCCTTTATACCCTTTCCAACTATACTTGAGTCTTGTCCTTCCACATAAGCAAGCAGCCATCTCATAGGAAAAATAGATGGGATAAACAAGTGGATTTTAAAATTGCTTTTTCTTGCCAGCATAGCAGGAGGACAGAGTCTGGAGAAGGCTCTGAAGGGAAGTGAGGAATGGCATGGCAGACCATTGATCTGCTGCTTAGCCCTAATGCCTCGTGTTTTACTGTTGTTATCTTCCGTGCCAGCTGATCCTGCATCAGAATCCCAAGGCCCTTAGATGAGGGCATTAGGATTCAGCACAATTAAGAACTACAGACTTGGGTCCATTATTAATGCTCGGGATGAAACAGTTCAGCCTGCAGTCCATATGCTCCCAGGGCCTGATCCTCTCTTGGCCAGCCTCTCCACTTAGGCCCTGGCATTCATTCTGCACTGGTGCCAGCATCAAATCTGCTCAGCTGTGTCAGCTCCCCTCAGTTGCTCCCTGCAGCTGATTTTAGTTCATTATACTTTACCATCAGCAGAATTGTGTTGGATTAGGTTACCTCAGATCCATTCTCTCTTCAGAAATAGGTGTCAGAATAGGCTTTTCCTCCCAAAAGGAGTTCAGCTGCTCCATGTACTCAAAGCCTATCTTAACCTTTGTGATCTTACCCATGATCTGAGCAGCTCAGGTGCCTCCATCCTTGCTGTGGAGCCAGGCTGGAGTGGGAGACTCAAGCCTGGATGCCCAGCTGGGTGTCTGCTAAACCATCCTGCTTTCCACATGGCTGCAGTCCTTCTCATTGCACCTGGAATGGCGGTGGGGCTGCTTGGGCTGTTGGTGACAATGAAACTGTGACAGCAGTGCACTGGCCTGGCCATCTCCATTTATCTGTGCAGGTACATCCCAGAGTGTCCCAGTGCCTGATCCTTGGCACTCACTCCCCTGCCAAAGAAATGCCACCACTTACTGAACGGGCTCCCCTCTGAGTCACTCTTCTGTAATCATCTTTAAAAAAAACACCGGCTGTGACTCAGACCTGGGGCTGTTAATCTTCAGTTTTAAGCCTTATCAGGCACTTTTTATTGTTCGTGCTTTTCAGATGCGGGTGTGGAGCCTCCTGTGCTGTCGCCCGCACCCACCGTCTGCCAGGGTGCTAAATCAGTTGTACAATTCCATTTGCTCCTGCCCAGGAGCTCCTTCATCACGCTTCCCAGGGAATTCCTTCACTAAACTAAAAGCGGCACATTTCACTTGTTTTTCCCTACGAAAGATGCAAAGTTAACCAGCCTGTGAATGTTTGATGTGGCCCCTGGCTGGAGGAGGGTGCTGGGTTTGATGTTTGGGAAGCTGCCCTGGTGTCAGGGAGCTCCTGCACGCCAGCATTTTGCTGCTCTCCGGTCCTGTGTAATAACCATCAGTTGTACAACTCCAAACACTAAGCTGATGTATCAAAAAGCACTTAAAATAGATTGGGTGAGCCTTGGCAGACGCCTAACAGAACTTTTCCAAATTTTAGCATATGTATTGTTTTATTCCTCCATCTGGCCAACAGATCATTGTTTGATATCTGAGTGCTTTGCATATCTCCTCCCTTTTCTTGCAACTGAGATACTTACACGTGCATTTAATACAGCTTAATGCTATTTTTACATACCAGGGAAATAGCTGATGGCTTTCTGTTAATTGCATGCACTTTGCAGTTAAACTTTTACTAAAACATTCCTGTCTAAATACTTAAAAGTCCAATGAAAATTTGTCCTCTTCTTTTATTAGAGGTGTTTATGTGGTACTCTTAAAAAGAGACCTGGTTTTGGTTTACTGCACTGTGGATTTCTGTTTCTTTTTATTTCCTCCTATGTGCAGTGTCCTTCCTCAGAATTTGCTCAGGTCTGATTTTCCTGAAGAGCTGAGCAGGGAGCTGATAAAGTGTAGGGAGCTGTGTTATTTTTTTTAACATATGTAGCACAATCTGAGAGCAGAAACACCCTTGAAAGTGCTGTAGAAGTAGAGGAGTTAGGTGACTTGTGTGTGACTATTTTCTGTGCTGTTCAATAAAAATGGAGCAGTTAGTATGACAGCTGTTATATCATGTTATATCGTACTGCTAAGATATTGAGCAGCATTTAAAGTAAAACTCCACCATTAAGCTGTATAAACTTTATCCGTTTCACTGTGGTTTAATGGAAAAAAAATGAGTTTCTCAATAAAATGACATCATTTTTCCCAGGTTGTAATGTTCACTTTACAACTGTTTTTCTTTAATTCAATTTGTTTTACTTTACTTTTTCTTGGCATCTTTTTTTTTTTTTTTTTTCCTTGCAGTTTGGAGAGGGAGAAATCTCTCCATAGAGCAGCTAGGTACTGCTCAAACCTCTCCTCCCTACTTTTCCCTTCTCCTTGCACCCTCGGCATCTTGCACTAATCTGGAGCTCTATTTTTGTCAGGCAGACATGGTTGTGTTTTCAAAGTAGTGAGATGAACATTTAAATTTGGTAATCGGGATTTGTGGCTCTACCTGCTGCACAGTGAGGGGTGGGGGAAGGAGCCCAAGGAAAATTTATATTGCATTGCTTGCTGCTGGAGCAACGTTTGTGAAATGCCATTTTTCTGTGTAGCTGGTGGTGGTAAGGTAGGAGGCCTGTAATTTCTTCTGTGTGATCAGGAAAATATAGGCATATTAAAAAGTAGATTCTTGTCATTAAAAGGATTGTATAAGCCCAGGCAGGGAAACTGCTAATATGTGTTGCAGCTTGTCATTTTGGGCTGCATGAATAAAGAGGAGAGCTATTCCTTTGGGAAACGATCTCGGGAACTGAGCAACAGATCCGCTAGCCAGCGAATTCTTTTTAACTGTAATTTCCCTTTTTGTGTATACTCAAAAATAACATTGCGATGGGCCCTTAAATACCATTTCATACACAGAGCACAATTTCCACAGCACAGGTGGTGCTAATATAGGACAGTCCCCTAGGCACTTGTCGCCAGGAGTTGTACAGCTTGTTCAGTGTCTGCATCCATATGGCAATCTGTCCCATTCATAGAAAGACATTGTAGCTGTGCCTGTGGGTGCTGTGGTCAATGTAGTGTAAAAAGTAGATTTTAACTCTCAGCAACCTATGTTCTGCTGTTTGTTTTATTGTAGGATCCAATTTATAACATGGGGGAAGAAAAATCAGCTCAGAGCAAATTCCAGAACAATCTGGCTGGCTGGGGTTTGTGTTTATTCTTGGAGCGCATGGTTAATCAGCAGGTGCACAGCCCTGCGCCCCGCGCGCTCTAATGAACAGTTTACAGGAAGTCTTGCTCGGAAGAAACATTTTCCTTGTTGTTTATACTGTGAATTAACTCAGAAGTTGCAAAGCTGTAAACGATGTTAGCTGGCCCTGTGTGTCATGCAAGTTTGTTCTGTACTTCTTTTTCTGGCTTTCTTTCCCGCTGCTGCGTGGTTTTCCTTGGGTGTGGGATGCTCGGGAAGGATGCTGAGCTTCTCTGTGCTCTGAGAGGGGCAGATCACAGCAAAGAGGCCCTCCCAAAAATCAGGGTGAAGCTCTAGTGTTGCCCAGCAGTTCAGGTCTAAACACATGAATGTGATTTGTGGCAGCTCTGGTACCTCTATCACTCCAGTGCCAGGTGCTGTTCTGTTTTAGTGGGACTATTTGTTATGCCTTTTAGTAAACACAAACAAATAGACCGCCCAGCACCTGCAGCAGCATATGATATTTACACTACCTGTATGATTCAGCACGCTTCCCTGGGGAAGCAGGCTGGTGTCCTCTCGATTTTAGTGCTTTTCCAAACACCATTCTTCCAGGGGGAAAGCATGTGGCAGAGAGAATGCAATGCTCTAGCTGTAGTTCTCTCTTGGAGTCATTATTTATCTTAATTATACTTTTATAAACATTTCCCCAAGGGCACTTTGCTGCTGCCGCAGGGGTGTGGGGTGGGCGAAGGCCCCCCCCCCCAGTGAGCTGCCAGGCTGTGTGTGATGTGACAGTCACCTTCTGCACAGGTTTTGTTGTGCCTGTGGGACAGGGGTGAAAAATTCTGACGTGAATAATCCCAGTTAATCATATTTGTTGACGTATCGCTGGTTTATGTAAGAGTGGAAGACTTGCCTCAACTCTAAGTGCAACAGAATAGAATTTTGTTGAACAAGAATAGATCTTGTTTCTCAGTGTTTTCTTTTACTATAAATTTAAATGTTACAACAGAATATAAATTGCAGTAAAATAAGGTTGGCAAACAGGATCTTTTTACAAAGTATGTGTGTTCGTTGGTAATTTTACACCTCGGTCTCAGTGAAGTCCAAGGTCTAATCCTGTGTTTTTATACTTGTGTGTGTTCTTAAAAGGGTTGCTGAATTGGGGCCAAAGCTTTGCCATTGCCACCTCCCTCTGCCATGTGAATTGGGTGTGTAAGAGGGATGGGATTGCTGTGCTGAAAGTCAGTGTTAAAAAAAAAAAAAAAAAATCCCACAGAACATCCCCCCAGCCCCAAAAACCCAAGAAAGTGGTTGGATCACATTTTTTTTTTTTCCTAATTAAACTGAGATACTGAATCAATCCGTTTTAATCTGAATAAATTAGGAGACTGTTCATGGAGGAATAAAATGAGATTTAGCAGGGATAAGTAGAAAGTAGCCCAGCTAGGAAATCAAAATTCCAAACGGCGGGTTTGACATGACACGTCAGCTGCTCAGCATCGGCTGTGTGGGAAATAGCTGAGGCATAATCGGGGTTGAGAAATTAAGGTGGGACACTCTGTGCCATGTCTTAGTCAAAAAGGTAAATGCAGTCATGGGAGGCATAAACATGCATGTTGCATCCGAGTCCTTTTTTTTTTTTCCTGTTCTACTTTATGCAGAACCAGTTAAACCACATTGAGTGTGATGTACAGTTGGCCACTCTCTTGCAGAAAGGATAAAGAGAAGCTGGAGCAAATATAGAGGAGAGCGGCTAGGATGATAAAGGAGTTGGAGGGAATAGGCTATGAAGACAGATTAAAGGGAATTAAAGATCTACACCCTGGAAAAATAGAGGCTCTAGGAGGATATGATTATGGTATGTAAGTACATGAAGTGATGCTACAAAGCAGAAGAAGGAAAAAATTGTTCTCATTAGTTAGCAGTGCTGGAATTTAAAATCCAGCGTTTCAAATCGTGTGTGTCTGGGTATATTTGATGTACTTTTCACTACAGTACCTAGGCACAAGGTTGAAGTAAAAAAATAAGAGTTTTAAATCATAGAGAAACTCGTTAATTCAAATGCAGGAATGGAATTTGCACCTGAGATAAGTGATGGATTTTTTGCAGTGGGCATTTATTTTAAATGCTCTAGAAATACATTTAATTCCTCCAGGGAAGGGATGTAGGGCAGTGACTGTCCAGGCCCTGTGGCATTTTTCCTGTGGGGCTGGAAGAGGGGCTGCCACTGGAAGGAGGATGTGTTAGAGTGCTGGAGGGTCATAATGTTGATTAATAATCCAAACCATCAGTGGATAGATCAAAACCAGAAGATGATGCTTATGATTATCCATTCTGGTTCTGCTCCTTGCAGTGAGGGTGGGGGTAGAAGGAAAGGGGACTGTTAGCCAGATTTTGTCTTAGTCCTGCTGCAGATTCTCCACTGTTCTCCTTGCAGAACAGGAATTTAGGGGATTTAAGAGGCATAAACGTGGGGCAGTGATTTGGGGTGCACAGGTGGCCTCGTGTTACAGCAGCACTGCTATTTTTCTTCTTATGCTACAGGAGTACACAAGTTAGTGCACACCGATTAGAAGAGAGGATTTCAGCCTGTGGGCTGCAGTTTTAACTTGATTTGTCTTAAATTGGTGTAGTCATTTAAAATGTAATATACCCTCCTGTTACTTCCAATAGGGCTTGATGTAAAACATGAGCTGCTTCTAATCCTAGGTCTGGACATGGACTGAAGTAGTGAGGAAGACGAGAAGCGTTCCTCTAAAAAGCATCAAAAAATTGGGAAGCCAGTTGTAGAAACATCTGTCACTGACCATTCACATCAAATGCCACCTCTCCTGCAGGCCCATGGCTTCTGTTAAGCTTTATCCAGTGATGGAGAGGCATCACCCTGCCTGGACCGTCCCCTGTTTAGATCACATACCTGCTTCCTGGGCAGTTCCTGGGGCTTGGACAGGAGCATGAGTATCTAGAAGTAGCCCATTTCAGCATATATTTAAATCTTTCTTTGTGTGGTTGGGCTTTTAATTTTAGTTTCTTTCTTAGTTATTGGTTGGAGTTTTCTTTAATTCACAGTTTAGTGAGAGAAGAGGTGCTGTGCCACTTTGCTAAGAATTTGAAGGGATTTGCACCAGTGGAACTTCACTGGAAAACACATCTTTGTTTGGTTGATTCTGTCATGAAGGCAGGAACTTGCACTTGAGTACAGTTAGTACAAGGATTTAATCATTACTGCTTCCGTTTTGTTTTAAAATCAAATGCAGTGAGTGGTTTCTGACTCAGAAAATTGTGACTTTTTCAGCAGCCTTGTTCCTTTGGTGCCTTCTGATGAGCTTTAGAGCTCACTGGGCAGTCACAGCTCTGGGAGAGCCGTGTTGGTTCCTGGTTGTGTCTCCTTCTCCTGTACAGGACCAAAATTGTGGTATTTTGCCTCAGTTGCTGTGCCATTTACATCAGAGAGAGGGGGAATGTGGTATGAGACAGAGCCCCATGCTCCTGCCTGGACTGTACACAAATATCAGTTTCATGGCAGCTGGCAAAGATGAGGTCACTTCCCACTGACCCTGAGGAATAAAATAAAATTTAAAAGGCAATTCTGCATTTTCTCAGGGTGCTGTGCTCCATCTCCTTGCAGGAGGAAAGCAGGAGACGTGGTATTGATTTTTCAGCGTGCAGGTGGCTCAGGCATGTTCTGAGCTCTGTTAGAACGTGAGCAGATGCTTCATAGCTGTAATAGAAAGTCAAGGATGCTTCTCTACATCACTGACTTCCCCCAGTGTTTTGGCAAAGATCATTGGCCCAAGCAGATGTGGAAGCGAGAGAGTGGAATTATGAAGTATGTCAGCATCATGAATATTTAAAATATGGTCCACTGTGTGGCAGAAGTACAGACACTGAGGCTTCTGCTCAGCTGGATTTTATATCTACCCGTGACTTTTTAGTCAGTGTGTACAAGCACGGTACCCAGTTCCATGTGATTAATAAGTGGGGGTTGAATTAAACCATATAAAGATCATGGGCAGCTTTCTTGCTGGGGCTTTAGTCAGTGCTTTCCCCAATGCCCAGCATGTTCCCATCTCACTTTGGGGTGTCACTTTCTGGTGTTTTACTCTCCATCAGCACTTGGCTGCCTCTGGCATCTCTGTCTCCTGTGCTCTTGTGTCCCAGAGTGTGGTTCTTCCAGGATGCTGTGGCACAGCAGGTGTATTCCAAAAGGTGAATGGCTGGCAGGAGTGGGCTGTTCAAGTACCAGCTTCAGCAGCCATCCCTCTAGGAATAGGAGGTGAAATTGCTTCCAGACCCTCTGGAGACCCTTGGAGTTATAAGGCAACGTAGGGTGAAAAAGGAAGAGGTAAAATTTCCTCTCCTCTAACCAGCAAGCCCAGAGGAGCTGTGGAAGTGCCTGTGCCTTCTCCCTCTGTACTGGAAACAGCTAGAGGCAGCAGAAAATGGGTGGACACTTACACAGTTTTCAGCCTTGCACATGGATTTTGTTACTGTGTCGTATGTCATGAATATGTGACTTTTGCAAGACATTTCACTTAACAGAGTATTCTTTGCTGTACTTTGATGTAATAATGCATCACTGTTGCATTATTTGGAAGTAATTTTATTGTATTAACTGTTTTTTATGCAAGTACCTTACGAAGAGAAAAAAACCCCACATTGTCTTGAATTTACATCATTTATTCCTTCACTACTTTGAAAATCCTGTCTTGTTATAAAATCATTTCCACTAACGAGTGTTGCATCACCAGTACCCAACCATGAATATGCATTCCTGGGAAGGAGAGGGTGACAGCAACAAACACCTACTCTAATGTGTCATTAGAAATCAAACAGACCTAAAACTTGCTTCTGCTTGCCAATGCTCAGATCTTCTAAAAGTCTGTCTCCAACAGCGAGACCAAGGATACATCCAGATTACAGAAGCTGTGCTTGCATGCAGGCAGAATACCAGTGAACAATTTCAGATTATAGGTTTGCATTGTGCTCGCAAAGCTGTTTATTTATGTACTGGATTAAAATCTTCTTTTTCCACCCCTATTTGCTCAAACAAAGTGAGTACTTAGATCAGTTCAACAGAGTTCTCCATTCATTTCCACTGGCTGTATCCTTTGTGTGTTACATCCGCTTCTGTATAAACCCACTCTTTGTTTTGTTTTGAGGTGCTTCTTCAGGCTCTATCAGGGAACAAGTGGCAATCTATAATATCTTTAAAAGTGGGATAGATAAAATAGCAGTAATCTGATACTGACACGTAAAGGTCACCGAAAGGCACTGCTGAAACCCCCCTGAGCAGGATGGGAGTCGCTGCCTTCGGAATGGCACAGTGCCTGCAGAGGGGGCCAGTGTTTGTCTTCCAGGACTTGAGAGTTTTTTTTTTTCTCTTGGAAATGTCTTATTTTTGGTAAGTTGAAGTAGTTCCTCTGCTTGGTTGGATGGCAGTGGAAGCTCTGGGTATGTGTTCAGCGTGTTACACGTAGCATCGTGTTAGCAAAGTGACCTTTAAAGTTCCCATTTACAGTCAGCACCAGCCTTTATGGTTATTGACAGCACCAGCCTTTGACATCCTGAGCATCATTTAGAGTTTGATATTGTCTTGGTCATTTCATCATTTTCTTTGGACACAATACGAGGGTGTCATGTCCTGCATAGTTTGTCTTGTCTTGTGCAAGTTCCCTGGAAAGAAAAGAGATTTGCACTTGGATTTAAAAAATAAATACAAATCTCGGTAGGGCTCTTTCCGTTGACTTGGCCATGGCCTTTAGGCTCTAACAGAGAAACTTTAAAAATCCCTGCTGGGGGTTTAAGCCATGTGACTCCTGTTGATATTATAATGAGATTTACAGTGCTTAAACCCCACGGGGGACTGACTCCTTACTTGGCCATCACAAGTCCCAGTGTGTGGGTAACATGCACTGGGCAGATTCATACACTGCTCTCTTTTTTTTTGGGGAGGTTGGGGGGGTTCTTCCAAACACTCTGAAATCATAACTCTCATATATAGTCTTCATGGACTTTAGTGGAGTGTTAACATGAAAGCCTCCTTTCTCACCCTCTGCTGTGTCCAGGTACAGAAGCAGATGATAAACCCCATTATTTTCTGAAGTTTCTGATGTGTACAGAGGATGTTTGACCATATGCCTGTTTGGCTTGGGTGGATGGTGTTCTTTAGCCATTCCCCCTCTTCCTCAGCTAAGGAAATGTGTGGTGTAGCACTTCTTTAATTTCCTTGCAAAGAATGCATTGGTTCCTTTGTTCTTTTAAAAACTTCACAGAGATTCTTCTCACTTGAACATTTTTTAAAAGACTGATTTGGTTAAACCAGTCTAATATTTGTATGTAGAAAAGGACAGAGTAAAGCTCTTTACCTATTGTTTTTTTAGGAAATCACCTGGTGCATATATATATATTTATACTTGAAGAACTATTTGTAAACAGCCAAAAATAAGATATTAATGAAATAATTAATTAAGTTCATATAAAACTTAGACTACCTTTTCTAGTCAATACTTCCTAATTTTTTTTTAAAATGTAAAATAATTTAAAAAACCACCTTCAGTGATCTTCAGATTCTCATTGGGGCTAAAGTTAAAAGCAGCAGACTCTGGGCAGGAATTTCTCTTCCAGCTTGCTTGTGTTTGGGATGACATCTCAGGAGTGTATTTACAGGGACCCGGCTACCCAGTGCATCTGAAATAATACACAGTTTTGGAACACAGTTTTTTCAGAGTGCACAGACAGATAATATTACAGAAGAAGAATAAGCAGCATTTCCACATGTGTGTAAAACTAAAATGGCAAAAAGTGGGCACTTAACCATAACGTTACCTGTAATCCAGGATGGAGTAAGTCATAAAAGCCACACCTAGATGCTGGTATGTGCTCATATCCTTTGTGTATGTTTGAAGTCCATAATACAGCACAGCTATACTGTAGCAAAAAGATTTGCCATGAAAAATACATACGTGTGTGAGCATAAAATAGAGATTTCAATATTATTTTGACATTTTGCTTTTAAAGTCATCTAAGGTTATAGAGATTGCTGCAAAAAATAATTCCTTTCCTCAAGAAGTCTCCATGCAGAAGTTGAATAAAGAAGATATTTTAGAATATGGTTCATCAGTTAGTGCAACAGATACATCTCCCTGAGCACCACATGGCCTGGATCAAAGCGTCTCATGACTTGGATCAGTGCAGCCAAATCATTACGTATTGATTGGAATCCCGCTGAAGGATTAACCCCTTAGTGCTCATATGAATTTTTTTCTTTAACCCTGGGTTCAGTAGTTGGGAGGCTCTCTGATGCTCCTGCCCAATCTTAGGCAAGGTTAATAGCCCCTGCTAACCCCTCATACTGAGGAATCCTTTGATTGCATGGCCTCTCTTCTAAATGGTGAATTCTGCATTTGAAAATACATCTCAAATCTTCTTTCTTGGGATATAAGGGGGCTGTATTTGTGCAGTGAAAGAGCTGTAAGAACAAGGAAAAAATACAACCAGAAAAAACACCAGCCAAGTAAATAAATAACATGGTGGGAAAGCCAAGGCTGATAATTTGATGCTTTTCCTTTCTCTAGCCATGAGGAAAGCCTCAGGTCTGGCTGTGTTATGGTATAATGGGACACTGCTGTATGGAGATGACTTCTTGATGAAGTTGAATTGTAAATATGCAATGTTCATAAATTTCTTAGCGAAATATCAAGCAGGATATTAAGCAGGTCTGTCAAATGATTTCTCCCCCGTCCATGTTAATTTAAATTCTTTACAAACCTCTTAATTAATGAATGAAATGTAGGAGGATAGCTAAGTCAGAATGACACATGTTTCACACTGCAAATGGTATTTAATTCTGTTTTGAAAAACCATGGGAAAGAGGCGGGTATCGTGAGATGTTGGGGATGCTTCAGGATCGGGTGTTTGCTGCTCTTCAGGAGTCTTTGTGAGGATGAATTGTCACGGTACCTTCAGTTTACAGCACTTTTTCTCTCTGCTCTTTCTCCCCTCCAGTTTATCCCACGAGGAGCACTCACACAGCCACCCGCTGTATGGACACGGCGTATGCAAATGGCCGGGCTGTGAAGCTGTATGTGAAGACTTCCAGTCGTTCCTGAAGTAAGGATGGTCTTTTTGGCACTTGCATTGTACAGAAAGCATGCCCTGAAATTTTGTGTGCTGTCACTCAACCCTGGGCCTGATGCAAAGCCCATTGAAGTCAACAGAGAGCTCCCTTTCACTTCAGTGGCTTTTGGATCAGGCTCAAGAACGTTTTAACNGTTGCAGTATCGATCATGTAAATAATAAAACCTTGTTTTAACCTTGATTTCACTTTAATTTAGAAATCTAGTCTTAAATTAACTCCATAATTGAACAGAGAATTGCAGAACATCATGTGAAATTTAATTTATGTCAAATAAGTAACTAATGAACAAAGTCTACACTACTAAAAATAAACTATAATTATATTAATTGGGCCCCTGCAGTTTGCTGTAGACCTTTTCCTTGCTGCCAAAGAACACAGTTTTACACGTTGCATAAACACTGCATTATGGACTAGCGTGTGGTAGTGCGTGCATCCCGATGCAGGCAAGGACCTCAGAGCCCTAATAGCTTACACATGGCTGCCCCACAGCTAAACCATCAGCCTCACCCCTGTTCCCATCACAAAAGAGTTCTTTGTCTGGGTAGGACACCAGGTACGCACATGCTGTGGGTGCATCCAGGTTATTGAAGGTTTGTCAAGTTTTGTGGCTGGTCAGTTGTCAGATCACTAAAAACCAGCCACCCAATGTTTATGATTTAAATACAGAAAGGGACAACTTTTTCTCCCATTCAGAGTAGTCATCTCATGAAGTTGGTCCACATAAATACATGAGGTTCTTCAGGATGAATAAGTAGACTCAGTCTCAAAAGGTTCAGCTGTATCTGGTCTATCTGGGGCGGTTCCCTGGATTTTTCTGTGAGGGAGGGAAGGGCAAAAGCAAGCAGAGGATGTTTGTTGGGAGATATTAGATGATATAGATAGGGTTTTGCTCTCAGAACAGAATGGACTAGTTGTGGTTCCACTGGTAAAATCCTTCTGAGTTCGTAGGAGCAGCACTGGTCCTACTATAAACATATGTTACAAGTGAGGAATGGTACAGTAATGAGTAGGTTCTCATTACAAGAGGATTACAAAATAAGAAGGTGCTAGTCATAAATTTCCATGAAGGGTGGCCTCATTCCTTGTAATTCATCCTGTTGTTCACTTAAGTGAAATAAATGCTAATCTTGCCATACTTGCCAGCTCATTCATATTCATATGCCATACTATAGCATTTAGACCTTTAAAACAACTCTCATCTTACTGCAGTAAGTGCAAGGGGAAGCTGCTGTGGTAGCCTTAGATAGCAGAATAATGTGTGTGGTCACATCTGGTCAGACTGTGCCACCTCTGCTTCCTGTGCTAGTCCCATATTCCAGGTGAGAGCAGCTGCTTTCAGGAAGATTCCATAGGAGGAGTGGTCTGCTTGAGGTGGCCATGCATAGAAAGCACAGCTCTTCATCACAAGCATGGGTAGAGGCAAGGCTGGTTTCTGTATGGTATTTTGGGGATGTTTCAGTACGTAGACCCAGTTTCCCTGAAAGACATTCATGGAGCAGTCAGTAGTGGGGAGTAACCTGAAAACTGTCACCAGCCCAGGCTGGACTTGGAGCTACTCCACCAGTTCTAGTTTTTTCACTGCCAGTTTGGTTTTTGAAACCATTGACATTTAAAAAAACAAAAAAAAAACCTCCATTGAAACCTTTCAATAGAAATACTTTGTGTGAGTTTCTTAAACTCATCAGCTTGTGTAAATTTTCTCATTTTCCAAATGCTTCAGTGTCCAAAGTCTTACTGTTCAGAGTGATACTTAACCCGGAACAAATGCAGAAATGGATGTCCCTGAGCAGTGTATTGACACTGTTAAGAAGTGAGCGTTGCTTCATAAAATAATACCATGGCCTTCCATGTCTCCTGTGGAGCATCTGTCTTTAAATTATGTTGCCATTTATCAGAATGCATTACTCAATGAAGAGATAACAGGTAGATGCTTGAAATTTCTTTCTGATACTTGTATAATCTGTGACACTCTTTCGAGGGTCCCCTCAAGAGAAAAGCTCTTGTTTACCAAGTGAAATACAGCCTCTGTATTGAGTACTGCTTAACTTCACTTACCTTGTGAAAAGGCAAAGAGAAGTTGAATGTGGAATGAAAGCCCTGTATGGCAATAAAATGATTCTTCAGTTAAGGGAGAAAAAAGGACTCGCAGGTCTAAAACATGGTTCATTTCTTTTCCTCCTGAGGAAGAAATATCATAACTGTTGGTAAATCAAAACCAGAGATTTGACACTCTTCTGTGATCGTTCTGTAGTGTTTGTTCCCAAGGTGAGGTACACCACAGGGCCCTTGATTTCAAAGATAAATACTGTACAAATAACGATCCTAGTTGTCTTTCACTCACAGCCAACAGGAGGATGCTTATCAGAACCAGCAGATACACTGGCTATTGTAAGCATCTATTTCCCTATTTCTTTCTGAAATAAGTTGCAGTTTTAGCATCGCTGTGTTGTGTTTCTTTTTTTAATCCATCAGCCATTGGTTATCATGTGATGCGGTATCAGAGCTAACTGATAGCAGCAGGGGCTGCTGCTCTGCCTAATGAAACAGCAGCACCCTGCACGCTCCAGGATACTCCCTGAGCCTAAAAACAAAAACAAGTCCAGTCTCAGGGCGGTGACCCTGCGGCCTCTGCCAAGCTGCAGGGAGCAAGGTGAGGGCTGGAGGGTGCACACGTGTCTGGCCTGTTAACCAGGGCCCGTCTCGCAGGCGGCAGCGAAAGGAGCAATTAGTAGCACAGAGCGACTTTCCTGCAAAATTGACTATATCCTTGATTTCATTTGCATGTGTTTAAAGGCCGTTGAAGATAGAAATATATACCCCTTATACAGCAAGTTGTTCAGGAAATCCTGGCTGGAGGGAGGGTGGTTTATTCAGCAGGGTAGCCAGGTATCCAGGGCAAAAAATTAAGACTGAATAGGGAGGGTTTTATTATTTCCCCCCTTCCCTTTTTTTTTTTTTTTTCCTATAATTTGATTGTGGATTAGACGTGCTTAATCCTGGCTGTACCATTTTTAAATCAACTATATTCTTTAAAAGAAAGGACACAGACCTTTGGAGAGATCTGGCAGTCCTGTGTTGCAGTGATGCTGGTAATCTGCTTCATGTGCATTTAACTTTGATGAAACGAAGGAGAGTTTATGTGAAAGAAACTACTAAGTGCACTCTGTAATGTTTTCACAAGTGTTTTTATCATGGTAACATCTTGTTTACTTTAGTTGCCTGCCTAAAACTACTTGGAACATGTTAAGAAAACATTTCGAGAAGGCTTCTACAAAGAGGCTTTTGTTTAGCAGCAACTGTGAGACTGCTCGGCTCACAAAGGTGTTAACTTTCAACCCCTTAAGCACTTCCACATGAAATTCCAGCAACTATGTTTGTGGTTTTGGAAAAACAAAGTGCATATTAAAGAAACCAGGTATATGCTAATACATGTTGAAGTAGGCCGGAAATCATAAATTGTTTCAAAGGCATTAATTGCGCTCGTTTGCATGGCAGAGCGTTCTGCACTGAAATCATCCGCACGGCGCGGACTTTTTAATCGAGCAGGCAGCGAGGGCAGGGGAAGGGCTGGGCTGTGGGTGGGGGTTTCAGGTTTCCGAAGGGCCGGCGGGACGCCCCCGGGGGAAGGGGGAAGGGGG
>VZTR01031153.1:341195-374661 GCA_013400775.1 Chaetops frenatus
TGAAGAAGATTTGTTTTACAGTAACTGTCTGTATTTTTCTCTCTTTTATTGGTACATATTTTATACATACTTACACTCCGAATTTTATATGGTTTTTTGTTCTTTTCACAATCATGTCTTTTATTTTTTTTAAATCATGTAAACGAGGGTTCTGTGGGATTTAATTATTCACATATTGCATGTGTCCATTTAGGTATATCCAGCTTCTTATAGTAAAGTAATACAAAATTATATATGGAATTATTTTACTATAATTTCTTGATCTTGTTTTCATTTGCCTAAAGGAGAAAAAAGCAACTGTTCTGCAAAATTTCTGTTATGCATAAATGAGCCTTTTGCTGAAAAATTATTAATATAATGCAATAATAGATACAATGAGTGATGGGAAGAAACACAAGCCAAAGCAGGACAGAGGAAAAAAATTGAAAAATTATCTTTAAAATCTCAATATTGATGAAAACATGCTGGATAACATTCAGATTGCTTATTCATCCTGGTAACTACTTTTTCCTTTTTGTTTATCCATTTCACTTAATGATTTTCTGTGTATTGTTACAGACATCTCAACAGTGAGCATGCGCTGGATGATAGAAGTACAGCCCAATGTAGAGTACAAATGCAGGTTGTACAGCAGTTAGAGCTACAGGTAAAATAAAATTTATTTTAATATTACCTCAGTATTAATCAAATCCAATTCTCAACAGCAATAAAAAATGAGTTCTGCTTTTCCCACTGTGATTGAAAAACAGCTTTCAGAACCTTCTTGTAGTAGTTTTAAAAACCCTCAAAAGAAACTGCAGCTTCATTTCCTCTTTCCTAAACCTTAACTTGCAAAGAAATAGGAAACTTAACCAGGCTGACTGATTGGAAAGCCAGCAGTTTGTATCTAATGCTTTTATACCCACCTGGGGGGCTGGAGGGGGGCGAGGGGAATATGGTCCCCTTCATTTGGAGTTTTTGATACACGGGGGAATGTTTGATGTTTATTTCCAAAAGCTGCATGACCTGGCTTGTTTGGTGGTCTTTCATGTACTAATACTCTCCATGTTATTGTATTATTATTATTGTTGTTATTATTATTACTATTATTTTTTTGCCGTTTGTAGCAAATAATTTTTTTTTGTAAACTGCCAAAAGGGGGTGAATTGGAATATATTGATTGTGATGCAAAGGTATGAGCTGTTCGTGTAATTGCCTTTCCAAATGCTTCTGAGTCCTTTCTGTCTCCCTGCACCTTGCTGCTCCGGCTGGGCGGCTGTGACTGTGTGTCTGTGTGTAGGCAAGAGGTTAGCAAAGAAGGGGAAATTAAAACAATGTTGTACATTATATAGTTACCAGCTATTGAAAAACCTATTTTGTATGCAAGACAGCAGTGTAGAGATATATGGAAAGCCTTGGGCTAAGTACAGAAGATAATTACATTTGGAATTTTACTGAGTTAAGTCATTTATAGCTTCAAATAGTTGGAGAGAAAAATCAGCAAAACCACACTTAAACTTCTTGTTGTTACTTTTCAAGATAAGCATTTTTAAAAAATGCTTTTTATCTTCTTATCTTACAAATTAACCTTTTTCTTTCATAGATATTTCCTAAATTTTACTTTCAGGAACACACTGGTCATGACACTCCTTCACTATTAGCTGAAGCAATATAAACTATTTTAATACAAGTTTTATAAAAATCAAACTACCAGTCATAAAATATCAGAGTCTTGCAGAAAATGTTATGAGAAAAGGTCTGTTATTTTAACAAGTTTCTTGGGAATTAGGAAAAGAAAAATAAAAATCTGCAGTCTTCCTGGTAAACTGAGATATGGGATAATCTTTCACCAAGGTGCAGTAATATTGAGGCTGAAGGTAAATCTAGATTCTTCAGTTACAGTCAGCTTGAAAAGCATTAATCCTTCTCTCCCACAGTCACTGGGAATGGCTGTGCCTGGAACTACAGGGGATGCCCTGTGTTAGACAGGGACAGGACAGAGGTACTTGATTCCCACCTCTCCCTAAGCCCACATCAATATTTTTGAAAGGTTTATCAGCAGCGCATTCTGCTAATTGCTCTAAATGGCTTAGAGTTACAGCTTCACACCCATTTAGTGCTGGCAATGCTCAGAGTCATTGCAAGGAAGGCAGCATAAGGTCCACTAGACAAGACCAGAATTTCAAAAGTGGTGTGAGGGCCAGAAAGTTCTGAATTTGTTTTTAACAATCATGTGGGCACTGTAGGTGGGATGAACTGGAGGCCCAATTTAGGCAGGAGTGTTGATAACAGAGTGAGGTCATCTCTGCATTGGCCAGCAAGGACAGGTGGAGGAGGAGGGTGGTCCAGCTTCTGAAATATACCTGTAGCTTCCCTCTTCTCCCTCTCCTTTCATCCTCTATCAGTCCTCTGATAGTTCAAAAAAACCCCTAATTACCTAGAAGGATTTGCCCTCCAGTCCCTGGTTTGTCTGGCTGTGGCCTGTTTTTGCACAGAACCATAATAAAACAAAAATGTGGTGCCCAGCAGTGGAGTGTTCAGTGGTGTGGTCTGAGGACCACTGGCCTGACCCTCAGGCCATGGAGCAGTTGCCAGCAGAGTGATGACAGGCCCTCTGGAGTTTTGTGAGTTAGATAGAAAAGGGACCTGCAGCCTTTACCCCTGATCTGCAGCACAGGTGAGCAGCTTTGCCTTACAGTGCAGCTGGGAATCACCAACTTCAGGGTCCAGCACCAGGGCAAGATCTACATTCCCCACCATTTCATTCATGTACAGCCCCATCAAAACTAATTCATTTCACCAGAGGGATACACTTCAGGTTTTGAGTGTGATGGACCCAAATGGTATCCTTTTAGTTGTTGTTGTTCATGCTGTTACTTATTTTACTTGTAATAGTTTTATCAGAGTTAGACGTAAGTGTAATATCTTTTAAAGAAAGTAATTTTTAGTCAAAATTTTGGAAAGATGCAGGTCAGATCTGTTTTGTGTTTGATTGCAAATGCCCATTAGCAGAAATCTCCAAGTTTGGTCTCAGCATTTCCATCACAAACATACTTTAAAAATCACAGGCAAGGTAGAAATCTTCTCATCTTTTGCTTTGTTTAAACCATCTTGACATGGTCATTTGTTGCCATTATAAATAGTGAAAATTGTGCTGCTGGGTAAAACACAAACACAGGAACATATCCCTATCCTTAGCTGGAATAGGACATCCAGCTACCATTTTCTGCACTACCTTGGAGTGGGAAAACTCTTCAGGATAGCAGCAGGGCTATGATGAGTCTGGAGGAGTGTCTCCTAATCGGAGAAAATGAAGGCAGCTGGCCATTTTCAGTGCAGTGAACACTGCTTGGGTCTGTTTTCCTGCACTGATACTCTTGAAAAGTGGATTCTAAACCTTCCTAGTGCACAGCCCAACCAGGTACAGAATGGGAGGGCTGTGTTTTGGCTGCCTCTTGCCTTGCTTGTGACTGGCTTCCCTCTCCTTTGGCCTTGGTCTGTCCAAAATCCTGCTGTTGAAGTGCTCTCCTGTTCCTGATGAATGCCCTCACTGGGTTTTCATTTTCCCATTCCTGATTCTTGCCTTTTATTTTCTGTCTGGTTCTCCTCCTGTAGAATTTCTCCATCATCTGTGTTTCTGATGCCTTTCCTCTTGCTCCTTGGTCACTGCCTTGTCTGGAGCCCCTCTGGCCTGTGCTTTCTGTGCTTCCCTCTCCTGCCTTTCCTACTGGTATAATTTTAGGATTTAACCTCTCCAAGGCAAGCTGTGGGTCTTGGTGTCCAAACTTGCAAGGCTTGTACCTTGCTCTGGGTGTGTTTTTGGTTGAACCACTTAGGCACTCACATTGTGCTTCCAGAGGTGAAGGAAGTCTCACGAAACCAGGCTTATCATGGAGAACTGGATGGCCACCTGAAAACTCCACCATGCAAAGCTTTCCAAATGGATATAGGAAGAAAGAAGGAAGGTTCAGATGGGACTGTGTTGTGTTCCTCAGGCCCCATGTACAGAGCAGATTCTTACCTTCATGTCTCAGCTGTCCTTGCCCAACAACGTCATCAGTAGATCAAGAGCGTTTTCCTGCCTCTTGACTATTAATCCCCATTTTCTAGACCATCTACACTCCAGTGAGAGCCTCCAGTGAGAATTTGCTCCCACCAGTGGCTGAGCAATCCCCCATAGCTTCTTTTGTTTGACCCCACTGGCCAGAGGGGCTACTAGTGACACTCCAGTATTATATCACTACTGCTTCCTGACCTAAGGGAAAAACAGTTTAAAGAAATTCTTCAGATTTTTTTACTTCTCTTCAGTGCTTTGAAACCGAGAGACCTCTATTTTTCATAATTTAAACTCCTGCCTAACTGGGTGAGTGTTTGAATTCCTAGACTATGACAAAATGCTAGCGTGTGTCTGCCTGAAATGTCGAGAGGATCTTTAATAACCTCCATCCACCAGATTCGGCGTTAAAAGCATTGCTGAGGCGATGAGTGGAAACACTACAAACAAGGACCCCGGCGGTGGGAGGGAGGTGCCCCTCTCCCTCGGGGGCTGGAGGAAGCAGGCAGGGTGTGCCCTGTGCTGCCCAGGTGCCATCCCCTCCTGCTGCTGCCCCGGGGCTGGCAGGAAGCTCTCAGGTGCCTGCCTTTTATTTATTTTGGCTACGAGATGTTGTTCTTCTGCAGTAGCCTGCAGACCAAAATTTAATGCACAGATGACCCCGCCAAGCAGCCCGTGTGCCCGGCGACTGCTAGGAATGAGGGATTGCACAACAGAGCTGCGCGGAGAGCACTGCTATTTCTTGGCTTAATTTGTTTTGTATGAAGCACAGCAGCTGAGGGTGAGCCCTCTCCTTTCTCTGGAGAGGTTCTCAGAGGACTCTCAGAGGGAGAAGTTCCTGCTGCAGTGCTGTGATAAGAGCCCGTTGCTGCCCTCGGCTCTCCCGTGAAGTGTCCAGCTCAGATCAAGATGGGATTGCAGGAGATCTGCTACAGGTGTCAGGTTTTCTTTCTTGCCGTTGAGGTTTCTGACCAAAAGAAGAGGAGCCGTTTGAAAAGTGCAGTGACGCCATTTTTTCCTTTATTTAATTCCTATCTTGGAAACTCCAGTGCCAAGTTTTATCCCATCATGGCACAGTCTCAAACCCCTCACACTGCACAGAGCAGGACAACCTTGGCCATACGGTTTTGAGTGGGGAGTTATGATCAAGTCTCCTTTTATATACAGTTAGCCCCACTTTCCTGCTACAAACAGATGAGGGTGATAAGGTAGGCAGGTTGTTTAAAGTTTTGCTGGAATGTCAGCACAGTTCTCCTCTTGGCACCAGGAATCTGGCTTGTCTAAAGCAAAAACTCAGCTTTGCAAAAACTGGCCTTTGTAAGAACCTTATCCAGGTCTTGTTGGAAGCAGTAACCTTTATGTTCAGCATGCAGGTTAACAACACCCTTTTTCATTATTATTCTTACTGTCTTTTCACTGTAATTTTTTTTGAATAGCAGCTGGAAAAAAGTCCCATTCACACATTGAACAAAATGCCTTGTTTCCAAAAATAATGAAATTTAGTGTCTGTCCATTTCATTGAAATGCATTGGGAATCTGTCCAGGCTATGGATGCATACCAGCGATCCCGAGACTCGCACTGTGTGGATCTTAACCATAAAATACAAGAGACACGGAGAGCAGGAGCTTCACCCCAACTCTTGGGCCTGAAGTGGCCAATGAGAAAGCACAATGCTGTGGCATTGAGTGCCCAAGGATGAGTGTTTTGGGGTGATGACTGCTGCTTTCAGCCTTTCCCACCTCACTGCCCTCAGCCAGAGGGATGCTGGCAGCTCCCACAAGAGGTCCTGCCCCATGCTCAGGGTGCCCAGCCTGGCTTCCCAGGGTAACCCCCTGAGGGCTCTGCCACCTTCTCAAGTCAAATCAAGGTGCTTTTGGACCCAAGGCTGCCTGCAGAGCCCTGTGGAAGTGCCTCGTGTGGTTTAACCACCTCTGTGCTTGCTGCATGTGCCACAGTGCCTGTGGTTGATACAAAGCCACAGCCCATCTGTGCCACTTGTTCTGTGCTCTGAAAGGAGGAAAACGCATCCTAGAACCACTGCCTTGCTTTGCTTCTGCTGCGCCTCCTGAGCTGGAGTGGGGCTGGTTAATAAACATGATTCACTGTTGTCTTTTAGCTGTCAAGGCTGGAGTGAAGCTCTTGGTGCCAGCAGGTCTAGCTCTTCTCACTCGAGGGCTAATGCATTTTGCTTTGGGAAATGGTGACACCCAGCACCACGCATTCGCTTTGCCTCACGAATAGCCCATATACAATTTCCAAACTACTCAGCAATAAAACTCTTCTGTCTCATGCCTCGGTGCCAGCTGTTTAATTAGGAATAAGCAGAGGCTGGGTTTTATTTGTACGACTAAAAGAGAATTTTTTTTTTTCTCTCCCTTTCCAGCTTGCAAAAGATAAAGAGCGCCTGCAAGCCATGATGACACACCTGCATGTGAAGTCAACTGAACCAAAAGCCACCCCTCAGCCCGTAAGTACTGAGCTGTGCTGAAAGCAAAAACCAAACCTCACAACAAACCTCTCTTTCCTGTTCCCCACTGGAGCCCATGTTGTGAAGCTGGTCCACTTCAGAGCTGGGTGTGGGGAGGAGATGGGAAGCACAGCCTGGTTTTGTCATCCCCCTTCTTCAGGGAGTTTCAAAGTCAAGTTTGGTTCCAAAGCTGATGCACTTAGCCTTTTTCTGGCCTCATGTAAGTCACTTTGCATCAGTCTGACTTGGATGAAATCTTAGGAAGTGTTAGGAAGGAGTTGTAATTAAATTATATTTGGTATATTTATTTTGCTTTCTCCTGGTCTGATTGGCATTTACTGTAGAAGTGACTCTTAACTGCACATTTTGATGATAATCACGGTTACATGGTATCAGGTTTTATACTGTTGAAACTGAGAAGGGAAACCTCCTCTACCCTAGGTTGCTCTTTGAAGAAGGGGGTGCAGGGGAAGCAAGTGGCTTTGCAGCCCAAGAAAACTCCTGGTTAATTGCAAACCCAGGAACATCCTCCATCTCCTTCCCTGACTGAAATGACTCTTCTTCAGCTGTTGTTTTCTCTCAGCTTCTTAATGCTGAAAATGTTCCTAGGAGCTTCCAGTGATTATTCAAAATGGAGGGAGTGCTTTGCTTCTTGATTTTAAGATTTGTAAGGTTTAAAGGTACACTGGCTTTATTTGATTTTGCTTTGAGTCATTGTGTGAAAATTAATTGAGCGTTGACAATCTATAGTTAGTACCAGCAATTTTAATCAATATGCAATGATGCAGCATAATGACAAAGTATTGGTTTATCTGTTTTGACTGATTTTTTTCTATAAATAAAGCAAACACACACCCATATATGTGTGATTTATGGTGATAGAAATAAAAAGGAGTCAGACTATTAACCCAGCAAATATGGTAGCCTGCCAAGATGCAGTTGGTAGACAAAATTAATGTCTGAAACAGAACACATTACAGAGATAGAGAACATAAAATCATTAAACACTTTGCGCACACATTTTTACTAGAAAAGGATTTCTCAGTTTCCGTGTAGTTGGAAAGAAATGGCTGCAGAAGTGCATAGGAAGGCTACTAGATAGAAAATTGCAGGCTATTCAGTAACACTGGAGCAGATGTCAAAGTCAACAGGAAATTTCCTTGCCTTTTTGGAGAGAGTTGAGTGGTAGGTACAAACCCTTCCATTTAAGATGTTGAGATGCCTAAAATTGCTTGGTCTGGTGGACACCAGCCCTCTAGAGTAGAAACTACTGGCAGTGTCTGTAAAAATAGCATTCTTCTAGTTCCTCACATCCATCCCAGCCTGAATGCAAATGCTTCAGCTCATTGTTGGCAAAGTGTGTAGACCCAACAGAACGGGGAGGAGGTTTGGTTTCTATAGCTCTTACTGGATTAAAAATTAAAACAGCGGAATAATCTGGGAGTCTCAAAGCACTCTGCCTTGAGGCCTTTCATAGCAGCAGTGCCCCTCAGGAGGAAGGATTACAAACTAAAGGGAGGAAATGATCAGAAGGCGAGCAGTGTTTGGCAGGGCAGCTGGTGATGGATGCTGGGCCACCGAGGGCAGGAAGCTCTGGCAGGTCTTGTAGGCTACAGAGATACCAGGCGGTGTCGCCATGAAGATTAGTGTTAACAGCTAATAAACAGGGAAAAGCAGAGGAAAAAAACCCGTAATGCAGGGGGAAAAGGGCTGTCTTGATTAGTATTAAAAATGTTTTACATTCTGGAAAATTATAGCTTTGTTGGGGACCTCCTACTAAATTTATTTTTAACTGCTCTATTGAAAATTCTGTACCACTAGTCAACATTATCTCTCAGTTGCTCAGCACAGTGTTTCTTTATTAAAAGAAATAGGCATGAATATTTTTGACTGAAAAATTAATAGCTTTTGAATTCATACACAGCAGGTTTTCTTTTGCAAAGAAGTCCAATATCGCTGCACAGCACTTCTATAACCATTTATTTAGAGTCCAAGTCAAACCTTTGACAGCTAGAGCAGTGTTACAAGCCAACATAAAGAACTCCAAGATGTAAACCAACAATAGGCAGTCTGTGTGAGGTTTGCCATTGTCAAATACATAGATTGTTTGGATTAGTTTATGTAAATGTACTGTTGTATTACCCTTTGGAAAAAAAAAGATCACATTTGTGTATGAAAAGTGGTTTCGTTCACAGGCAGCATTATAAATTCCTTATCCTTTAACTTACATGTTAGAAGTAAAAATTGGTGCCTGACAGGCCTATATTGTGTGGCACTCTGTTGTTGGATTGAAACTGCCTTCTTTTCATTTATTGAAATATAGAAAAATTTATTATAGATACCATCTGATAAATCAGAAATTATTAAAATATGTATAGGTGAAGCATTTGAAAATTAATTATAAAATGTAGAAGTATAGTGTTTTGCATAAATTGTGCTTTCCTAGTGAAAAAAATACACAGGCATTGCATAGACTTTGCTAGACCCTCATCCTTTTAACTCAGTGGGATAGGACTTTGGTAAAAAGATCTGATGACCATTATTGCACTGCAAAGTAGTCTTTACATCCAGTAATTAATTTTTTTTTCTGCCAACATAACTAATGCAAGGTGTGTGTTAGAACTAATATATTATGGTACTTCGGTGATTTTAAAGGAAAAAGCAGCTGCGAATCCAAACATAGCAGTGAGTTGGGATTTAAAATTACAGCCTTTTCATGACTGAGGAAATGTTTTCATTCTGCTTAAAGGATCTTAATGCTTGTTTTAAACTATTTTGTTACCAGCAGGTAATAGGGTGTATGAGCATCTGTGTTAACCATGTGCCGTGTGTGATCCACTCTGACCACTTGTGCCATCTTTGCCTTCTGGGCTTCAGACAGTGGCTGGGCAGGTGGTACTGGACCAGCTGGACCACAGCCAAGTTCTTGATAGTTACACATCAATTCAAAACTCACCCAGCTCTGGGGAAGGGTTGCTTGTCTGATTTAGCCATATATCCATCCATCCCATCCCCACTTTTGGGTGTCTTTAGCTCTTTGCAGTCATTTGGAGCTTGGGAGGGGTGGTAGAGTGGCTGCTGCATTTCAGCCCACCACGACATCTGCTCAGTAAAGCTCTCTAGTCCTGCTAAAGTCGATGAGATTTAAGCACATTCCTGTGGCGTAGTGGTGATTGCCCAAATCATTGGCTGACTACATGGACAGGGAGGTGCTGTCGGTGTCTGGTGCTGCTCCCCAGGGGCTGCTGGGCAGGCAGGAAGGGGTCTGGGGTGGCAGGGAACATCCCAGGAACTGGAGCAGTGCTCAGGATCACCTTTAAATGCACCCAGGTTTATAATGAAAATGCTCAACAGCAGCAGTTTAGAAGAAAACGGAGCTGTTTTAGGACTCAGCACTTGGAGCAGGCAGCATTGTTCCGTTCGTGCTGCACATGTTTTGGTGGGACTGAGAGGCCTGAGTGAAGTGAGAACAAAGCCATGAGACAGAGTAGGCTGTGACGTGTTTTGGTAAGGTGAACTTTTTTTTCAAGGTAGAAAAACAAAACCACAACACAAAAGCCGGAACAGCGATTTCTCAAGAACTGTCATCCTGGTTTTGCTATTAAGGTACCCCCCCAACACGCTGTTTTCATCGGTGTTAGCCATCAGCATCATGGGTTCAAATGGAAATGTGCTTTCTTCTGGGAGGATTAACTTGTGTCGAAGTTCATAGGAAGGGAAGGAGAAGGAAAAAGCATCAACCAACAAGTAATTCTTCATACTAGGTGCTATAACCATCTTTTAAAAATAGACAGAAAACTTTTAAAGACCCTTCTGGCACTTTAAATAAGATGCACTGTTAGATATCCCTTCTTTAATGTATTTTTTTTACCATAACCATAGCAGTTATGATTGTTTTGAAATACTGTTTTTAGCAACTGTAATAACAAAGCATTAAAAAAAAAAAGTCTTTTAACTGTTGAGGTAATGACTGAGCATTTTAGCTGCTGTAGCCGTACTTTATAGTTTGAAAAAGTAACGATATGCAGCAATAAAGAGAGATTCTCAAGCACAACAAAAGCTGTTTTTATATACTGGTTTTCATTAAGTCTCACTCCTCAGCTTCAGTTTCCTTAGTATTCCTGCCAATAACAACACCTGCTAAGTGATTACTGCCTGCCAGGCTCTGCATCCAATACACTAATGTGTCCAGGCTGAAACAGGGAGAGGAAGACACAGCACTGAACAAAGTTTTAGGCCCAGTATTCACTTTCTCTCTCTCACTCTCAATGTCAAGAAAAAAGGAGTTTCTTCTCCAAAGTATTTCAGTCCCAGGAACTCAGTGCAGATAAGTCCTCAGCCCCAGCTGGGCCCAGGGCAGCAGCACCTATTGCAGAAGAATCACGGGGTATGGCCTCACTGTGACCCTTAGAATTTTTTTTTTCCAAGAGTTTCAGTGCTATTTTATGTGCAGCTGCTATTGTCATGTAAAATATTTACACAAAAAAGAAATCAGACGTAGTCCTAGTGGGAGAGCCACTAACTGGAAATCTATTTTACAGGGTGATGGAGTGGGTTACCTCTCTGCCTTGTTTATATCTAAAGGAAAAAAGCAAATGACTCAGTTTTCAGCTTTAATAGGGAGACATGACTATTTCCTGAAAGGGAAGGTTAATAATAAAGTCCTAAGCAGGATATTGAATGCTGAAATAATTATGGCAGTTATGAATGACCAAGTCAAAACAGTGTGAGGAAATATTCTCAAAAATCAAAACTGAACAACGCAGTCAACGAAGTTTAGTGATTGAATTTACAGAATTTTAGGACTTAGTACTGTTGTGGGATCTGGTGGGTTTTCACTTGGTTTTTTTTTTTCCTTCATATTTTTGGGTTTGGTTGTATTTTAAAGGCTGGAGGAAATCCTCCCTCCCCCATTCCCAGGACAAATATTACGAAAACATTTTAACTCCTTGGTGCAGGGGTGTACTCTGTGACTGCCTATGTTGTGCATGGCTGCAGTGCAAGAGTTCTTGCTTGTTGAAGTGCTCACTCTGTGGCTTGGGCTCCCTCCCCTCTGCCAGCAGTGATACTCATCCAAAAACTACGGTATGTGGGAAACAGCCTGTGTACAAAATACCAATGCGAACAACTTTTCTAATCATAGTAACTTGTTTTTAAATAGCAAATGCAAACAGGGAGAAACCGTGTAGGGTTTCCATCAGGAAGAGAAACCCTCCCAGCCCAGTCCCTCCCTGATCTTTGCCCTGCACAATCACCCACAGCCACTTCCACGTTTCTAATTGACACCAATATTAAGATTTAATAGTTTACCATTCAGATTAATAATTCAAGATGGCAACAAAACCAACACCATTCATAATTTGTTATTCTGCTCTAATTCACAACCGATTTTTCAGCCTTGGCGCTATCGATGCAACAAAGGAAGCGGCAGCGAAAGGCTGCGGAGGGAGCACAGCCCTCTCCTCCCTCACCCTGGCTCGGGTTTGGGGAACCCAGCTGGAAGAGGAGAGTGTCATCAAATAAAACACGGAAAACGGAAAAACTTCGCTAGCGATGGACAAGGTCGTGTTTCATTAACTTGTTGGTTCAGGCTCGCAAATGGTCGTTGGAGGTGAAACGCGGCGGACTCGCCGCGTTCCAGCTTTTTGTTCTCTCTTTCCTCACAGACTGCAGTCATGTTTAATTTGGAAACTGGGCTCCTTTGGCAAATTAGCAATTAGAACAATTTTGTGGGAATATGTATATGTGTCATTAGGTTTCCTGCAAATTAATAGCGAGAGCAGAGGTCAGGCAGAAATTTTCCACTTGACTGCAGCTCCTCTGTTGAGATTTGGCACTTTGTTTTGGAACGGCCACAGCTGCTCAAAGCCACAGTCTTCCTTTAGGAACTGTCTTTTAATTAGTTTACCTCATAGCCATTATTACAAATATTACTGCCTCCCCTCCTTGAAATAAAATTACTGTTTCTACAAAATATTCCGGTGACATCTTGCACCACTGCACATTGATGGTGGGGTCACTTGGATGCAGCGTTTAATCATTAGATCACCTCCATAAGCATCTCCTAATTAGAGTCCTTACAATACAATTTTATCTGGTAATTAGCTGAGATTGGCTGCTTCCTCTGTAGCTTATTAGTGGCAGCCCAGCAGTGGGTGTGAATCACAGTGTCATTTGTCAAGCCTGTTAAAGCCCCCCCCCCTTTGCTCATCCTCTTCTGTGTTTATTCCTTGTCGCTACCTACGCTGAAAAGCCTAAAGAAATTTAACTCGATTCAGATTCTTTAAGCAGGGAATGCTGACCTTTGAGGATCCTTTCTCAAGGTTCCCTAGTAGAAACAGATTAAATGTTAAGTTTTTACATGCTGAAAAAGGAAGGGGGCTCTTTTGAAATGGAGTAGTTGGGAGCTGTAATGATGAAACAGGAGCAGTGATCTTTCCAACGGGAGGGCCCGGCTGCCGAGCCTGCACTGAGAAGGGCATTTAAAATTGATGCAGATTTCCTCACAGTTATTGGACTGTTAAAATGTCCATTTAGAAACTGAGATAAAATGCAGTAGATTTAATTTCATGGTGAGACCTGTCAGTTGCACTATTATTATCATCACTGGTCCTTTTATCATATGTAATAGATGGATAGATGGATAACAGGGAGACATTACTATATATATGTCCCTAATCAGTGTCCTTAAATCAGGCCAGTCAACGAGCAGACTGCGTGGCATGTAGTGGCAGTGCATGGCACCAGGAGGGTTTAAACCTCCAGATTGCAGGTAGTAGTTCATGCTGGAGCAGGGATCAATACCTGCATTTCACCGTTTTCGCCATCTTTCTCTGGGTTCACCTTTGCCACAAAGTGTTAAATATTTTCCACTGGAAAGTGAGGAGTCATTTGTAAGCACCTGCAGGGAAAGGTGGGTGTTTGCATGTCTGCTGCTCACCACCTCCTTCCCTTGGAGCAGTATCGAGCTGGGCCAGGAGTTGGTGGCTGGGGCTTCCCTCAGCTCCTTCTCACTGTCAGGAAGGACAAGCAATGACAATTTATCTTCCCTCAGCTGAGCCCTTTCTGTGGACAACACGCTTTTTGTGTTGGTATCCTCTCTGCAATACTACAGCTTTGTATTTTCCACAACCTTTGTATGGGATAAATCCTATTATTTTAAAAAAGAAACATTATTTGTGGTTATTAACTCGTGTGAGGGATGCTAATAGGAGTTTTCTTATCTGGTTACTTTCATACAAGGAAAATTAATACAGTGCCTTATGGATAAACATGAGATATTTGGGGGCATAGCTACGTCGTGTGCCTTGCCTTCATCTCAGAAGGTTTAATGTCTAGCAAAAAAGGAGTTTTAATCACGGACAAAAGTTGTAAAATTCTGGCCCTGTTAAATTCAGCAGGAATTTTGCTACTGACTTCAGTGGGGTCAGGATTTCACCAATATTATTCGAGAAACCGCCTGAGGGAAAGAAATGTGGAAGTAGTCAAAGAGCCCTTTTCTCGGTCATCTTCTGTGATGTTGTAGTTAAGGGATTGGATTGTTTGTTTAAAATACTTCAGCAGCAGTGACCTATCGAGAGGGAGCGTCATCTTTCAAAGGACGTTGTAGGGCATAAAGAAAGAGTTGGGGAGGAATGTGGATGCTGGTTATATAAATAGGGTTGTGCATCGAAAGCAGTCGGGTTGGAGCTGGGTTTGATACCCAATCCTGGAGGCAGGTGTGTTTTACAGCCTGCTGTGGCACGCTGCCACACCAGTTGGGCTGGGCTTCGTGCAGGTAACACCAATGCCTTCCGTCCTAGGAGGAAAAAAGAGAGTGGTGCCACTTGTGCTGGGCTGAATGCTCACAGTATTTCATGCACTGTGATTAATTAAATTATTCCAGTGTTAACCTACTCTGGGCTTTGCTTTTAAAATGGATGAACAGAGAGGAAAAAAAAAGAAAAGCCCGAATGCTGAAGAGAGAGATTGCATTTCTCCCTACCATGTCCCTAGGAAAGTCTTGCCTTTTATTTTAAGCCTGATGCCTTCAATGAAATATCCAAGAAGACTGATTAGAAGCCATGCATAATGATAGCATGGAAATCAGAGAGGTGTGGGGTTTAGACTGTGAAACAATGAAACATGAAGTAAAATATTAAAATGATCATGTACTGTGTGAGATCTTCTTCTAAGGTGTAGATAAAAACTCACGATTTTTTCTTTAGGCAGCAGGCTATGTTTTTCTGTTTTGTAAACCTGTTTGGAAATCTATTATACTTATTTCCCTTTGCTGGCTCCTAAGGGAGATGCTACAGCAGCACTTTGTGCTGGAGCTGCGGTGCCTGCTTAGAACTGAGGGACACTCCAATACCGAGGGTTTCCTCTGCAGCCTTTCACCACCCAGAAATGGCTGTTTGTAACGAACCCCTTGGGTCCTTCCCTCCGCAGCTGAATCTGGTATCGAGCGTCACCCTTTCCAAGACGGCGTCCGAGGCGTCTCCGCAGAGTTTACCTCATACTCCCACCACCCCGACGGCGCCCATCACTCCCGTCACGCAGGGGCCGTCGGTCATCACTACCACGAGCATGCACAGCGTCGGACCCATCCGGAGGCGGTACTCGGACAAGTACAACGTCCCCATCTCCTCAGGTAAAGGGGTTCTGCTGGCACAGCCCCCGCCTTCGCCCCGCAGCCTGGCGGCCTCGGGCTGTGATGATAACAGAACAACTGCTCTTATTTAGCAGATATTGCCCAGAACCAAGAATTTTATAAGAACGCAGAAGTTAGACCACCATTCACGTATGCGTCTTTAATTAGACAGGTAAGCTGAGCCAAACGCACGCGTCTGGATTAGAAAAAAGATGTGTCTCCCTATATGTGCTGGATTAAGTAGATTTTCAAACCTTTGGTATGTAAGCATGCTCAAATGCTCAAACCTTTACTATAAGGGTTTTTAGAACTGCAATATATAACATAATTGCTTTTGATTAAGTATTACAATACGATGTGATTATTAGGAAATTCATTTCACACAACAGTGAAAATGAGCCTGTTTAAAGATGGCAAGTCAATTATCACAAGCTACAGTAATCTCTGATCCCTAGAATTAATCTGAGCTCTAAATAATTACTGAGCTTTAATCAGCTAGTGAAATGTTTTGCATTTCTCTTTGATTCTGCTTTATGAATGACTAATAAATTAATATTTCTGTAAGGAAACAGAAATAAAAACTCAAAACAATTAGATAATTCCATTTTGAATTTTGCCATTGAACTGTTAAATACAGCCATTAATCTTGGTTCATATTGTGAAAACCCTCCTTTGGATTTTTTTTGCTCCAAATCTCTTCTTTTTCATTCTTCCTTTTCTTTCCTTTTCTTGTTGTATCTGGCAAAGTAAAACTGTAAGCGTGTTTTGTACTGTTATGCTGGTAACTGATCTTGCAATCGCTTTGCTCCACAAGGCCATCCTGGAATCTCCTGAAAAACAGCTAACACTAAACGAAATCTACAACTGGTTCACGCGAATGTTCGCCTACTTCCGACGCAACGCAGCGACATGGAAGGTAAGGCTGAGCCCACCTCCTGCCTTTGCTCTCTGCCATGTACAGAACAGACCTTGCTGATGACATAAATTGTCCCAACATGGGGATGTGAAAAATTTAGATCGGCAGTTTTGACACGCGCCAGGTGCCTTATCTGCGGGAACAATTTGATATTTGGCAGAAGAAAATTCTTCTGCCTTTGAAAACCACTAATTGAATCCCCATTATTGGCTTTTATGTTCTGTGATTATGCCATGAGTTCCTCTGTGTGGTTGCTACGAGCAGGGAAACTCAGCCTCTTCAGCCGGAACGTATTAGAAAATTAAAAAAAAAAAAGAAAAAAGAAAAAAAAAAGAAAAAAAAAAAAAAGGTAAAGTTCTGGAGTCAGTAGAAGGTACACTGTTTGTCTTTTTAGCTATGCAGGTTTTAATCACAACCGTTTTTTTTCCATAGGATCTATAGATCAGTGGATTTCTTTCCTCAGTCAATTACCTCTTAACTACATAAACAGCTGTTACAAACTTCCTCTCTGTTTTTTTTTAATCACACAGCAGAAGCTTACTGAATTTAATATACAAGCAAGCTCCTCAATAAGAAATGTCTTTAACAGAAATAAACTTGGGGTTTTGCACTTTAATTTCCTTTGATAACTATCACAGATACTTTTAGTTAAGGGGTTTGGGGAGTTAATTTTATTTATTTTGGGGGGCCACTCTTTCACTTTTAATATAGCACTTTAATAGTCATATTGACTTCTGAATCCAGTGCAATCACAAATTAATGAATCAAATAACAGGATGTTGTGTTGCTGTAAAAACTGTACCCTGATGCTTGGAATATCTCTTAATCCAGACCAGCTCTGTTGTTCTCAAACAACTTCCGATGACCAGGTAGTATGAATAGGTCCCATACATGCTGTTCCATCAGCTCCTTCTGTTTTTCCTGTCCCAGCCTGCATTTAGGATTAATTCCTTCAGCGGACGGAGCTAAAAATGGTCCTTGGAAGTTAGCTTGGTTTTTAGTGGCATGGTTTTTGTTTCATTCAGATCCCAGCACAATTTTGTACAGTTTCAGCCCTGGTCTAGAAGCTCTTAAGTTCAGGAAAACTTTCTATGATTGCTGCTTTGATTCTTCCCTGCAGTTGGAAAACATGAGCAGTGTTTAACTTTGCAGCTTCCTTACTATCCAGAAAGGAAATTAACTTTCCCTGATTTAAGATCCTTTTAGACCTGCCTGTCTTTTGCCACTGGAGTGGTTCCAGTAGGGCTTTTCAGCAGCTGCAGGTGTGGGTGCTAAAGTAAAAATCCTATTTAGTTCCAGCAGCAAAGGGAAGGGAAGGGAAGGGAAGGGAGGAGTGGAAGAAGGCAGCAGGCAGTCCTGGCTGTATCTCCTGTGAGCCTAGTTTTGGGAAGTAGCTTTTGGCATCCCATAAAATCCAGTCCCAGAAGCCAGTGCAGATACAGAAGAGCAGCAGAGAGGCTGAGCTGCAGATTCTCAGGCTTGTAGAAGAGCACTGTGTGTCCCAAGGGAACAGGTGCCATTTGGAGACCCCTCCCTGGACACCTTGACCTTCTGCAGGTGTCCAGGTCCTGCTCCATGTAACAGGAAAGAAAAACTTCACCCCCACATCCACCAGCACCAGCAAAATAAACAGCTGGTTGGAGTAGTGTAGGTTTTTTGTGCTTGAGACCACTCAGATTTCTGCCAGCCCCCAGGAACAGCAGGGATGAAAATGCAGCTCTGGATTGGCATGATGGGAAACCCACGGGGCGCAGAACGAGCACAAGGGGCTAATTGCAGAATCAGAATAATTTGAATATATATGTGCTGATCTGTGCTCACCTTCAGCTAATGCTTAGGGGGCATTTGGGTCACTGTTCCCCAAGTTTAGGGTCAGAGTTTGGTGTGGACAAGCTTCCCTGAGCCCTGTTTCAAAAACACAGAAGAGTGCAAGAATAAAGACCTTTAAAAAATGAACCTCTTTCCCAAAATGCAGTACGGCAGAGCCTGAGCAGTTATTAAAATAACAAACCCTTTCATTTACTACATTCAAGCATGTTCAGAGTAATTTTTCTGCAAAAGTGGCGTGCATACAAATATTTTAACAAGGTAAATATATAATCTTACAATAATAGCTCCTAATTTTTCTGTTAAGCTGATTGCTGGGGGAGCACTGTGAACTGGTTCTGACAGGTCAGAGGCAATGTCTGTTTGCTTTTATTTTTTGGAGTAATTTGCTGGCACTGAGTCACAGCCATGAGGCACAGACTGCAGGTGTGGCTCTGACACGTTGGGGTATTGTTCAAATAAAACTGTTAGATAGCAAGTATCCAGAGGCAGGGGGAACACAACAATTTTTTTCTGGCATGAACTCCTTAAATAAGTGATCACATGGAAAACACAAAATGAGGGCAACACTGCATGGATGTCTTGTAAATACTCAACTTCCCTGTCTCAATGTATCTAGCAAGAGCCTTGTCCCACAGCCTTAGCCATCAAATGGACTTCAGGAGAACAAGAACAGTCTGTAAAGTTATTTCTCCAACATTAAATTTATTTAAAGAAAAACACAAATATCCCTGCTCAGCCCTGTCTTTAGAGACTATTTACAAACTCTGAGGACTCCCTTTGCTGGGCTTTGCCGTGTGCGTTTGATCAACTGCTGTATGAACCACAAGATCAGCTTTCACTGGGGGAAATAGCGTTATTATTCTTACATTTTGCTCCAGACTTGACAGAGTTCCCATTTTCACAGGAAACTGCCTGAGTTACCCAGATGTGGGCCGGCAGCCCTGTGTCGGGTTGCACTAGCACAGCACCCACCAGCAGTTGCTGAGCTGGCTGATTTCAGCTCATAAGGTGTGGGGCGTTTACATGTTTTTCCTCCACCTCAAAATCAGAGATTTTGCCAAAAATGTCAACAGTACTGAAATCTGGAAGAGGTGGGAGGGGGAAAAAAAAATCCCCATTAAAAAATAAGAGCAGAAAAAAGAAAATACTGGCAGAAGGAAACAGGACTGATGGACAGGTTGACTTTCTGCTAGATTTCTGCCTTGCTGAGAGGAAAAGCATATTTGGGGTTTATTGTTTCACCAGTTCAGAAGCAGATTGGTGTGGAAAAGCTGAAGTGCCTAGATCAGGCACCTACAGCCAGAGGAGATGTGTTTGCACTCAAGCATCTGCTGAACAAAGGCAGTTCAAACCCCAGATCTTCCTCTCCTGCCACGGTGGGAGTGTGGGGACTGTGCTAGGCATGGCAGGGAATTGGGGAAGGAGCAGAAGACTCTTTGCCTTCCCCTCCCAGCACACACACCACCGCCTCCTGATTTACATGACAAATGCTCTGTGCTACCCTTTGTTTGCACAGTGATTTAGACATTCACAATTAGAGCTCCCTTTTCACCATCCAGACCCCATGTTCATGAAAAAAAACAGAAGAGGATGATGTTGGAAGGAAAAAAAAATTGTCGTCTCCTGGTTGCCTAGACCCAGGCCATGTGTTTGGCTGGCTTTGTGCCTGCTAACGAGTCAACCAGATTGACTGAATCAATGGTGCCAGTGAGGATGGAGTTTGTTCGCCTGCAGATTTGCAGCAAATGGCTTCTTCTGTTTTTCCTGTTTCCCAAGCCCCTTGCAGCAGTGCTGGGAACAAGCTCCATGTACAAATTCCTATGAATTCCATGAACAATGGCTTTGTAGAACCAGAGAGTCTTTTTGGTTGGAAAAAACCTTTAAGACCACGGGGCCCAACTGTTGTTCCGGGGTGATTTGCTCAGAAAACTCCAGAGACCGGAATGAAGCATAGCACTCCATTAGAGACATAACAAGGCTCTCAGCACTGTGTCAGAGGGAGCAAGGACGGAAAGACCAACAGCTTGCCATGCCTCAGTGAGGTGTCTCGTTGTGTCTCAGCACATTGGAGGGGTTGGCTGTGCTGATCCTTCCCAGCACTGAGCTGCAGGGTGGACATCCAGGCATGGGATGCCATGAGCACGGGTCCCTCTGGGTGATGAGCTATGGGGATATTATCACTTTGTTCCAGAGAGCCCTCCTCATGTTTTCACTTGGCAGAGGCTCAGATCAGTCACTCCAGTAGTCTGCCAGAAATAGGAGCCAACTTCCATATAAGAGCAAGCCGTGGAGGCAGGAGTTGGTGCTGGCTGGCCAGTGGGGTGCTGCCGAGCCCCCGGCCCGTGCTGTGGGTGTGGAGGGAGGTCCAGCACCTGAATCACATTAGCCCAGCTGTGGGAAACCACAGCAACACCAGCAGCTCCTGTGCCTCCTGTGCTAAATCCAGTTGACTGTACTTACATAAAATCTTTTCTGTTCTAACTGCTTTCTTTTCCAGGAGGGGAGAAATTTCTCTCTGCAGAGCGTATATATTTGTTTTGAAAAAGTCTAAGCAATGTTCCTCTTGTGTTCTGTATGAAATGTGCTGTATTCTACAACACGCATGCTTAAAATAGTGGCTGTTCTCAGTCACTCTGGGGATAATTGATAAGAATAACGTGTATTTTTAATCTTGGGTTTAAGCTTTCATATTTATTTTGTCTTTGCAAAATAAGATGTAAAGAGCTGGGGAAAGCGAGCGGGTGCGGGGAGGGGAAGGGGCTTAACATTGCAAAATGAGAACTGTCAAGCTGACTGTGCTGCTGCTGTTCTTGGACAATGATGAGCATTTTCTCATAGAAGGTTTTTGAATGTTTTCTCTTTTATACTTGCTGCAGAATGCAGTGCGTCATAATCTTAGTCTTCACAAGTGTTTTGTGCGAGTAGAAAACGTTAAAGGGGCAGTATGGACAGTGGATGAACTAGAGTTCCAAAAACGAAGGCCACAAAAGATCAGTGGGTATGTCCACCATGTTTGAACTTCTTAGCCTAGCTCGGATCATGCTTACAGTTTAACGTAGAGGCTTTTGGCTGCTAGCTGGTGTTAGACCAACCACAGGTGGTTTCGCATTGTCTCAGTTAAGGGAAACCAAGACAAACATCTCATCACTACTGTTTGTATGCCCACCAGTACCCTGACCCTGCTTGCTTGGTGTTTGTTGCATCACATGCTAGTAGCTTTTAGGTGGCAATGCATATTAACCCTCACAAACCATTTGCTTATGCTTATTGCATTTTATTTTCTTTTTCCTTTTCCCTGTATTTGATGTCTGTTCTGTCCCCAATCCCGTGTCCCTTTGTTTCCACTTCATCTCCTTTGCTGCTGCTCTTGTCCCAGGGTGCCATTCGCACCAACCTCTCACTGCATAAGTGCTTTATCAGAGTAGAGGATGAGTTTGGGTCCTTTTGGACTGTTGATGATGAAGAGTTTAAACGTGGCCGTCATATTCAACGAGGCCGTCCTCGAAAATACTGCCCTGATGAAAACTTTGGCGAGCTTGTTGCACAGTAAGAGCTTTTACTTGCTTTAATTTTTTTTTTCTGCTGTTGCTTTGCTTTGCATGATTTACCCATCTCATGTAGGCTTGCATTTCACAAAATAGTGTCATCACCTTTGCTGCTAAAGAAACTAAATTTTTGGTTGTTACGTGTATTTTGTGTGTCCTACTCTGATAATCCAAATGCCTGTAGTAAAAACTCTACTCTGACATGTTTGTTAAAGCATTTATTTATAGAGCAATGTAGACTAAGATAATTATCCACGCTAGCACAGATATACTGCTGTAGACCTGTCAGGAAGACAGATATATGCCAGGAAAGGCTTCAGATAAGTTTTAATTCTGATATTTTCCTTCGCTTTCAATTGTATGCTTTGTTTTGCAACTCCTAATCAAAAAAAGTAAGGTACTTACAAGACAGAAATGCTGAATTCACTTTAAAGAGTTTGAAAATGCAGTGAGACCACCTGTAAAGATTATCAACAGGCCATTGTGTGCCTACAGCAACCATGCACCAATATTTCTGGGCTTCCCAGAGGGATTTTCTTTGACCTTTACTCGAAGGTCATCTCTCCTGGACAACTGATGCTTGCTGGTCCCTGTGCGAGGGGCTCAGTTAAAACTCTGCTCACCATAATTTATTCCCACATGAATAAAATTAAAGTAAAAACATGCCCAGTGAGTGTTAAAACTTCGGAAGATATTTTGCATGGGCATTTTTTTACCTAGTTCCTATTCCATGATTTTTAAATTTTTTTTTTAATCTCCTGATGGAATCAGTGACGTTGGGATGCCTCCTAAAGAGAGAATGCAAATGGTCCCCATTCCTTTTCCTCGTATCTGACCCTTTACGTAAAGCTGACAAAATAAGGGTCCAAAATAGCACACCAGAATATTTTTCACTAAAAGAAGGCCTTCAGGGCAGTGTAGTGGTTTCTGTGGGCTGCCTGCCCGTGTGCCTCTGTGCCCCCAGGCTGCTTGGGGCAATGGTGTGGGCAGTCCCTCACTGTGGCCGTTGGCATGGCAGGAAATAACACGGTTCAAATAAATCCTCTCTCATCGTGTGCCCCCCTCCACTGGGAGAGACTCCGCTGCCAGCGACCTGGAGAGTCATTTGGATGAAGCAGAGTTTAAAATGTCCTGTGATGCTTTTGACCATTGCCTCCTCACGATGGACCTCCACATGGTAACGGGCTCCCAGACACGACGAAAATTGGAGAATTTCTCCTGAACACAGCTAAAATGAGCAGAGATGCCAAGATGTGCTACTAACGCAGGGTAGTAGAACACATGGCGAGGTAACGTCAAGAGATAATGATGTTCCTTATTTAGTAAAGGCAAATATGATAACCATAGCCGAAAACTCAGATATTTTCTTTAAATTAAAAAAAAAAAAAGAAAAAAAAAAAAAAAAAGAGAAACCAAAGAAAACTTGTGTGGAAAACCAGTCTCAGCTCTAGTTTTCTGGTGGGGGAGGAAGCATTACATGCTTGAAACGCTCACACAGAAGTTGGTTGCATTTAACTCTCCTTTTTATGTTTTTCTTATGCAGTAACCCCTCTCTTATTAAAAACATACAGACCAGCCACACCTACTGCACACCTCTCAATGCTGCTTTACAGGTAAGATTAATGACTGTAGCAAATATGCAACAGAGGCGTGTGTCTTCCCCACTCATTTCAAAATATATTAGCCTTGCTCTAATTAGATATTAAATTTTAATTCCGTTAAACTTTTTTCTTAAGTGCATAAAGCATCATAGTCCCTGGAGGCAAACACATATCAGGCTGCTTCAGCATTAGCTAGATGCTTAGCATTTTGAATATTGTGGCAAAAAAATTAAAAGTTCACTTATTAATATTTATCAGCAGTATCATAATTTCCATCCTCTTATTTCAGAATTTCACTTGAGGCAAAAATACCACAAGTGTAATTACTCTAGCACAGCTATTAATGTGCTGAATGATAGGATACTGCGGCACGTGACCTTCTATTGTTCATGGCTTTAAAGAGAAAGCAGATCATTTTTCCCCCTTTTCTTTTAAGGGCTATTTTTGTGTATCTTCCTATTGTTGGTAAAAAACAAACGGCGCAATTCGTATAGAAAATAAAAGAACATTTTTATTGGTTTAAATTGTATTAGTAAGACAAAAAATTCTGGTTTTTCACGATGCAGAAATACATAAAGTGAGGGTGCAGAATTAATAACTTGCAGCCTGAAATTGTCCGTGTGTCCAGCCCTTTTTCCTGTGCCCTTTTTTCCCCTTTCAACAAATTCCTGAGTCAATCTCAAAAACCCCAGGTAAAGTCAGTGTTTGCTGTATAAACCAAATATACAAATGCGTTAACATGCCCTGATCTGTAGTGGGGTCTGTGTGTTTGTGTGGGGGTTCAAACCTGGTTTATATATTGTGAATTAATCCAGGAGGCAACACCATGCATGGTTGTACCCTGGGTGGTTCTTGGGGGTCACTTCTCAAGAAGTTCACTGATGGCTATGGTTATTTGATTGGGCAGTCATGTTTTCTGGAAGGTTTAGCAGACTTCTCTTTTCAAAACCAAGAAAGAGATTATTAGGAAGAAAATGATGTTTTGCCTTCCTTCTATTTTTTTTGAGTTTATGCAGTAACTCCTGTAAAGCCCAGGAAAGCATGTTTAAATGAAGCAACTGTAAATACCATTCATTAGTAACTTATTTTCCCTTGAGTCTTGTGAAGTGTGATTTTTAAAGACTGCTTTGTCTCCTGAATAGTATTAAGATTACAAGCACATTTTACATTCATGAGGCTGAAAGGCAAAAATGAAATGATCCTGCATTTCTTCACATTGTTAACTATGTGAATAATTTCAATTAATATGCTTATCATATGGAACTGTTCGTGTTTTATTTCTGAAACACGTGTCATTGTCGTCATCCCCATCCATTCTTGTCTTTAGTGATAAACCTCCAAACTGTTTCCATTGCCCACTTTTCCTGAGAGAGCCACGTCCTCGTGCCCCCCCATAGCATCCTGTGTGCTGAGCTGATGGAGAGAGGAGCCTGGGCCAGATCTGCTGCCACTGTCACCCCTCTAATAAATGGGGGTGAATAATAACTGTTGCACTGAGGCAGGTCCTCTTTTAAGGTGAAAATACACCAGCAAGTTCCACATTTCCCTCCCCGCCACTGGATTTTGGAGACAAAATCCCAGTGGGTTCTCTGGGGCTGTAGAGGGTCTGGGAAAATAATGCAGGTGGTCACTGCCATGCGGGCAGTTCGGACCTCACTAGGGCAACAAATTCCTCTGGGACACAAGGCTGCCTTACCTGCCAGGGCCTACATTCAGTCTGATTAATAATTGATCAGCAGTGTCCCCCCCAGCTCTTGTGGGCTCTGGGAAGGCCTGCTCCTTGCACATCCCTCTGAGCACCACAGGGTCTGCACGGCGGGCTGGGTGCTGCCAGCATGGCAGGCTGTGGCTTCTTTTCCTGTGAGGTGGCAGAGCCACCCCTCTCCTTTACCCAGACCCTGCTGACATCTCCTCTGTCTGTTTTCCCTCGTGGCCAGGGAGAAGAAGCAGCTCTCTCCCCCCTCTGTCTGTGGAAGGTACGGGGACTCCAGCTCTTACCAGTTCTCCCTTTTGCCAGCAGGTCAACAGGGGCTCCCAAAACAACCCCTTCCCTATTACTGTGTTCCTAACAGATACTCCTTGTGTCCCACCTCTCCCCCAATAAATTGCTTTACTGCAATTACAAGTTATCACTGTGGGTGAAGAACTTGAGTCATTATTTTGCCAAGTGCAGGAAATGTGAACCATTCTTTGCATCCCCTAATCACAATGAGTTTGCTGGTTGTTGAATCAAGAAGATAAAAATAATCCTCCCCGTTAGAATAGCTTTTGTAATCACGTGTGACACATAGGGCTGCACATGGAGAGGTCAATGTAAGGAGGAATAAAAGGGGCCATGCTCCTGGAGATGCTGCAGTGAGGGTTGGTCCTGCATTCCCTTCCCATCCCATCTGCCCCCACCCTGTCTCTGGCTGTGCTTGCCTGGGAAGAACTGCCGGCTTGGCAGCAGGCAAGTTTTGTCCCACGAATTAGGAGCAGGAGAGAGCGTTTGGTGGGGAGTACGTTTGCATGGATTCCCCTCCCACGGGCCAGGTTTGCATCATGCAGACCCAGCCTGAAGGATTTTTTTGCTTGGCCACTGCAGCCAGCTGACCTCTCCCCAGAGCAGGTCAAGCACTGCCGAGCCAGCGTCTGTGGCTGCCTGGCGCTGACATGGCTCGGAGAGCCTTGGGTGATGTCAGCTGTATCTGGCTGGGATGGGTGAAATGGTTAAATGTCCTTCCAGTCCCTCGGCACCACAGCCTCAGAAAGCTGAGCCTCCTGTTCCTGTGCCTCCCATCCCCACCGAACACTGGGCTCCTCCGGGGCTCGGGGTTTCTGTGTTCCCACCACTGCTGTGCCGGGCCGGGACTGTGCTGTCAACATGAGCTAATGCTGACACACAGTAAATATTAGCAGGCAGAACGGTGGGAATCAGAAGGAAAATATTTAACAGTTCATTCTCTTCCTACAAAGATTTCCATTTAGAAAGTTAACTCCAGTGTGCCGCTGCACAGTGTTTCCTTAGAACAAAGGAAAAAATCAAAATAAAACAGTCAGACCTGTAACAGCTAAGGTAAGAATGGAGTTGGTGAGGTTTAAAAAATTCCACATAGAGTCGTTCAGCTCTCAGATAGATTGGTGCAGCCCTGATCCTGTTAGTGCTGATGGCAGCCTCATACATGTCCCAAGGAAAACCAAACTCACTGATGCTGCGCTCCCGCTTGGTGCCCGCTCACTCCACTGGGAAGGAGTTACCAGCTGAGCCAGTTCCAATTTTTTTCCCCATTTCATTAGAAACAAAGCCCAAACCTAAGCCACAAAAAATAGCCCAAAGCCCCAAACGTAATTTCATGAAGTGAAAATAGGGAAAGGGCATTTTCTTTTTTCCAGGGGGTGTAATTCTAAATAGGGAATGGAAGGCTCCATCCTCTTATAAGCCAATACAGCTCTGAATCCTTAAACCCAGATCTAAATGATGTTAAATTTCCCTTGATGGAACCAAGGTAATACCTATCAGAAAAGTACAATATTTAAAAGAACCTGTAATTGCAAATACTGTAAATGTGGAGAATGTTTTGGAACAAGTGAGTCTGTTGTGCAATGTGTAAAAATGTTAGTCATGGCTCTTCATGGATTTGTTTGTGTCCTTGGCAGGCTTCAATGGCTGAGAACAGTATACCTCTATACACTACTGCTTCCATGGGAAATCCCACTCTGGGCAATTTAGCCAGCGCGATGAGGGAAGAGCTCAATGGTGCAATGGAGCATACGAACAGTAACGGGAGTGACAGCAGTCCAGGACGTTCCCCTATGCAAGCGATGTAAGTACTGCAGAGCTGCTGGCTCTGGGTCTTGTCCTACCATCTGCTCCAGAGTGACTCTGGAGACTCCTGGTTCCTTCCTGAGCTTCCTGGGTCGAGCATCTACCTCCATCTGGGGACGTGTGTAGGGTGGTTAAAACATAAAAGAGCCGTTTACCAGTTGCCGCATAAAACTGATCAGCTCAATCCAGTCCAAGAAGCACATAGGGCTATAAAATTGTTCACTTGTTTGCAATTCCCTTCATTAAAGCTTGCAAAACCTCATAGGTGACTACGTTCTTTGGAGAAAACCTGTGATTTCTCTCCCCTTTGGTTTACACGATGAGCACAGCCTGTGGGGCAGAGCTGGGAAATGGGCTTGTTTGGCGGGTCCAAAACAAACCACTCAACACGAAACGGTCTTGCTAAGCATTAACACGAAGGCCTGCGTGATTTATAGATTGCTCTTAAAATATCAAAAGGAGAATTAATAGGGGCATTACAGCAACAGACGGCGCTGTAATGAGCACGTCTGTGAGCACATGAAGTGACGGGGGCTCCACGTGAGCGGCACCCGGGCAGCGGGCGGGCGCAGGAAAGGGTAAGGCAGGAAGGGTGTGATGCCCCGATGGGTGTGTGCGGTATTTATGGGGTGATGGAGTGAGTTTGCAAAGCTGTAAACTCCCCCCTCCCCTCACAATCACACGCCGGGTAATTGGCGGCTGGCGAGGAAGCTGGAGTTTACAGGTCCTGTCGTTCCCGAAAGCTCGGCGGAGCAGTTGGGTACCTGTGAGTGACCGTGCTGCCCGTCTTCCCCCTGCTCCTTAAAACAGCCTGTAAAATTACTGGCTGGCTTGCCAGGGCTCACGTTACACATTAAAAGGAGAACTAATTTGTAGTCTTTCACTTCAAAGTAATTTGAATAAGGCATTTACAAAAGTAAGTCTAAATCAAAAAGTAGAAAAAACATTAACCTAATACCACGGTAGTAATTAGTTGTGAAACTAATTAGCATTTAATGGCAAAAAAGTTTCCCACCTGCATAATGTGTTGTCAGAGGGGAGGGGGCACGAAGGAATCTGAGGCTCTGGATACTTTGATATTGCAGCGTTTTAAATCAGTGCACAAAGTGCTTTGAAAAAAAAAATCTTTAAAGATGGCAACATTCTTTTTTAATTAATAATTAATTTAAACATTGTCTTTTACCATTTACTTCAAAACATTCAAATAATGTGTTTAGCTTTTCCAGTGATTGTTTGTGCAGTATTAATTATCTCTCCCAAAGTAACGTTGCATGACACACTTTCCGTCTCTCACAGACGGATTCATCTCCAGGCAGTTTTAGTCACAATTTGTTATCCTCTGCCTGTGACCACGCAGGGCCGGCGTGAAGGAGGAGTGGAGGGACATGGCTTTTCTCCAGAAACAAGACTTCTCCCAAGGGTTTCTCCTGGCCTAACAGACAAGGATGAACGTTTATGATGTTGCGTTAATCCAAGTAATTATTTTTTTGCAAGTTCAAGGCTAGTGCAGTTCGTGCACTTCTCATTTCACCTAAGGTTTCCTTGTCTTTGAAGAGACTGAGAGGAGGGAAAAATAACCGTGTTGAAACAGGCTAGGACATCTTCCAGAACTGTGCATAGCTGTGGCCTTTGTTGCACTTAATAATCATCTCTTAGCACATTGATACCAAGGTGAGGGGCACAGAACAAATAGTGGAGAGAGAGGAGGTCGGGGGGAGTGATGCCTCATTTTCATTATTCACCAGAAAATCCAATTTTCTGTTGTAATATGGAAATGATTGTTTCCTGAGTGTTTTCATTTTCTCAGAATTGATAATATATGTGTTCTCTGCTGAACATTTCTTTTTGCTTAAGTAAAATGTGGCCGGGTGATGTTCCAATACCAGCCTCGGAGCTTCCCCACTATAATGATGTTTCTAAGTAGCTTGAAGGGATCTAAAGCCAGAACACCATTCACACGTCATGGGGTTCACCCTGTTTACTAAATACAATCATGAGTCAACAGTGACTTTCAAGACACTGTGAAACCTTTCTATTTTCCATGCTCCTGCTTTATTAACAACATGTTCATTTTTTTTCTCAGAACAGATTTCCTTGTCATAATGCAAATTATTTTTTAAACAATTTCAGTGTATTAGAAGAAATCAAGCTTTAAACTTTATTGTAGGGTTTAAAGGACCTTGTTAACATGACAGCTAAGAAGTCTAACACTTTAGCTGAAGTCTTATTACTGCTCATTCGTTTCCTTTTTATGACACATTGAACCACAGCTAGGGTGGGTTTTTTTTCCCTTCTCTCTCCCTCCTTTTGAAACACTAGAAAGTAGTCGCATAATTACAGCTTGGGGACATAACACTTTCATCCTGATATGCTCCAAAGGTAGCCACAAAGCAAACTACTCCATGCTGTGTGCACCACCAGAACTCAGTGGCTTTAAACAACAGTCAGCTTTATTAAAAACTCCTCTGTTCCCAGAGTGGACAAACAAAAGAATTACTCAGATGTGAAAAGAAGGGGAATCTGTGTTCAGCAAGGTTATTTATTGTTAACCCCTTCTGGAGTCCCAGGCATCTACTTAAAAGGAATGTGCTGAATTTCTGTTGCTGTAAAAACAGAAATAGGAAACCCTTTCTTTTCTTTGCCTTCTTTACTCCCCCCTTTCTTTTTCTTGTTGCTTAACCCAGCATTTACCTTTTCTGTAATTCAGCAGACTGAATTATTCAGTCTCTAAAGGAAGTTTTCCTTCCCCAGTTTGAGGGTTTAGTGAGGTGGTAAATAGAAATTCAGACTTACTTGAGAGGATATGAAAGTCTCCCTTTGCCTTTGAGATTATTTAAGCTCATTTATTTCAGTTGCTCAGAAATGTTTGAGAAAAGTCAGGGATTCAGGAAGGTTTCCTCCTCACATGCCGTTTTGCGTTTACAGCTGACAGAATACACAAGGAGTTGGAATTTTTTGGCATTGTTTTTCTTGCAGCTCTCTCCCTGGGAGGTTACCCAGATAACCTCCTCATTTAGGGGATGGAGGTTTTGCCAAGCTCCCTGTCTGATGTTTGTGCAACACGTGAGGTGCTGGGGGAGGCTGGTGTGACTCTGCTCCCTCTGGCTTTGTGGCCCTCTCTGGCTTGGTCTCACCCAGGGTCGAGCAGAGCTTTTCATAACTTCTGTTGCTTCTCATGCCTCAAGTTTTGGTTTTTGACCTCTGGGAATCACACCAAACCTCAAAGAGAAGCTCAGTTAAAACTACCTGGTTTCACCTGGTTTCATAACAAAACCAGAAGAGGGGCAGAGTTTGCTTTGGAAAGGTTTAGGGACCTCTGAATGAGCTTTCACAGCACTTTGAGTGGTTGTGAGCACAGTGAGGACCTGTCTAACCAAGCTGGTGGGGATGCACTGGGACACTGGGCAGCCTTTGGAGAAACTCCAGTCTCTGTACCGAGGCCTCTCCACTGCACGTGACGTGTGCGCTCCTCTCCCCTTTGAAAATTTCCCTCCTGTGTTTTCGAAAATAATACTTTAAAAAATAAATAAGCCCAGCAGCAGCATCAAAACCAGAAAGCAAAAAAGCAGGACTTTGACATTAAAACAGCAGTAAAAAACTTTATCAGGCTCTCAGTGCAGCCGCTCTTTCCTCCTTTTTCTTCTGTTTTTCATTTCATGTTTTCTCCCAAGTGAGGGGCCCCAGAGCCTATTCATAATACAATTTTTTCTAGTTGCAGGTATTCAGCATAGTTTAATATTCATTGAGGCTACGAGCTGCTGGGACAGGTAGCACATGCACACCTCCAACATGACAATCTGCTTGTGAAACTTCTTATACGTTTATGCCAATTCTTAACTTCTGATCCTGGAATGGTCTCCTTCCAGTCTCTTCTTTACCCCTCCTTTTTCACTAGCTAGGTTAAAACTATATGAGCTGTGCTCTCAGTGTGTAATTTTTTCAAACATTACATGGCATGCAGAGGGACCTCTTCACTCCCAGAGATGCGTTGATAGGATACTTATTAGTGAATGTGAAGGGAAAAGGTATGTGTACATGGATACTGCATCACTTCTCCCCACTGTTCCTTTGGACGAGTTGGAAGGTGCAGTTAATACTTGAGTATTGATCCAGCAACTCAAGAAGTTGAAACATGCAGGGACTTGAAAGGCATTCGCAGCTCACATTAGAATTGTCTGTAGTCAGCAAGTTGGATGCTTCCTAAACTGATCCAGGCTCAAGCCTAAATAAATAAATAGGGTTCAGGGGTACAACTGGCTCACTTCAAGTAGGCAAGGCTGGCTTTGGTCTGTCTGTAGATGCTGAGAACATTTTCTCTGCTCAGTGATTTATCCTCGCTGTCTGTCCGTGCAGTGAAGTACAAACAGTGTTGTCGTTCCTATCCACACAGAGCATAAAATACAATGCAGCTATTTTAAATCATTCATTTTAAAGCAAAGCTGTGCAAGCAGAGAAAAAGTTCTTACGGTGAAGGAGTGTGCTTCAGGTTGTGTGTTCATGTTGAATACGTGAAAGGGTTAAATCAGCCTGCACAGGGAAAAAAACAAGAGTCTTGGAGGTGGATATCAACTCAATGAGAGACAGAGTGGGACTTGAACTCATTAACACTTTATTTTAAGGGATTGCCTACAGCATCAATTATTTAGGAAGCAAACAGGGTCTCCATCTCTGTGTCGCATTATTAATACTTGGTAATGTCAATAAAATCCTACTTTCCTATAAAGTCCCACCAACAAGACACTATTGACTCACATGGCTACTTTACATTTCAAAAGCTGCTGAACAAAAAAAAAAAAAAAGGTAAAAAGAAAGGTAATTTGTATTTGTATAGGATTTGTTGTAAATATGATTTACGAACAACATTTTTCAATTGTTATCATACCCGTTTTGAATGACCAAGCCCCATTCCCCTGCGGGTTATTCATGTGCTTTGCTGTAATGAGAAATTTGGCAGATCTCATCTCTTTAGTACATCCTTGTGCCCACCATGAGCTGGGGATCATGTTCTGCCTTGTTTACAGCTGACAGTGTTATTATTCTCGTTAGGACTGTGCTTTCTTATCATATTGTTGTGTTGAGCGAGCCTTTTCCTCTCTGTTTGTGTTTCCTGGCAGGGCTTTTCTTCCCTTATTGACAGTTTGTAAAAATATGCATTAATTTGGAGTTTAAAGCATGTATCATGGTGTCTCTTTGCTGTGTTTGCTTGAAGTTGATTAATGATAGAACCTCACTTGGGGTCGTCCTCTGGAGAGTTGTCTCACAGGTTCTGCATGTTAACGAGAGACGCTGCACACACAGCGAGGATGATTAGCCCGGCCTGCGCTGCGCCGAGGCCTTGGCAGGGCCGCTGCCTTCCCCTTCCGACGCGCATTCCACTTATTTATCCAAAGATCTGATTAACTTAATGTGTCAGCTGAGAGCGTTTCCTCTCCATCCCAAGACGGAAACCCTATCGAGGTGCTCCTCCCAGAGTGTTTTCCCAGGGAAGCTGAGTTCTGCCTGCCTGGCTCAGCCTTCATGGAGTCTTAGGATCATTAAGCTTGAAAAAGCCCTTTAGGATCATCGAGTCCAGCACTGCCAAGCCCACCACTGAACCATGTTTTAAGTGCCACAGCTACGTATCTTCTGAATGTTTCTGGGGGTAGTGACGCTATCACTCCCCCAGAGAGCCTGTTCCAGTGTTTGGTCACTCTTTCAGCAAGGAAATTTTTCCTAATATACAACCTAAACCTCCCATGGCGAAACTTGAGAGTTTCAAGTAAACTTGAAACTGTTTACTCTTGTTCTGTTGATTGTTACGTGGGAGATAGTGCTTGACTTGGCTTCCATGGCTGGCACAGACATTGAGGGTCTTCTCCTTCACCCTCCAACTCTGAACTCTCAAACCACCTCGCCTTTTTCCCCACACCACCTGTGCTGTCAAAACCATTTCTTAACAAGCAACTTGCTGATTGCCTGTTCTTTTTTTTTCCCAGGCACCCCGTGCATGTCAAAGAAGAACCATTAGACCCAGATGAAAATGAAGGCCCACTATCCTTAGTGACAACAGCCAACCACAGTCCAGATTTTGATCACGACAGAGATTATGAAGATGAACCTGTAAATGAGGACATAGAATGAGTATGTCTGACATCGCTATCCTGAGAATGAAGATTGGAAGAACACGTCAAACTTAGCTGTGAAATCTCTCCATTATTGTACAGTCTGGAGGATTCTCAGTCCACTTTGACAACTATGAAATATGTTAACTCTTAGTGCCATCAAGTATCCCATTTGGGAGTATTTTTGATTTTTCTACTTTTTGTTGAAAAAAGGAATTTGTACTCTGTGCATTGGATGGACTTGTTTGGTACTTGGGATTTTCCTCTCTTACAGTCAACATCAGTGTTGTAAATTTGCTAAACTGATTCACTTGCATTTAGCAGCCAGCTGTGGACTGCAGGTCCTGCCAATTTTGGACACTTGAGGACATCAAACTGAGCATGTACACCTGAACTGCAGATCAAGTCTTTGCCCAGATTTTAAGGATTCCAATGGACAACATATTTGCACAGTACTGCATGTTGATTATCACTGCCTTTACTCCATTTTTTTTTTTGTTTTGTTGGTTGGTTTCTTTTTTCTTTTTTTTTTTTT
>VZTR01031153.1:379334-426834 GCA_013400775.1 Chaetops frenatus
TTTTTGATAAGGCATAAAAGAAACTCATTCCTTACATCAACTGTAATTCCATCATTCCATGTCTGTTGATACAGACAATAAAAAATGTTGTGTAGTCAGTACTAATTACTGACATTATAGCATTCTCAAATGCAATAAAAATGCTGGTTGTTCACACTGGTAATGCAAGTTGCCATGTCCAACGTTCTTGTTTGTTGTTCCCCCCTCCCTTACAGTGACTCTGATGTCACATCCCGTGGTCCCTGATCCGTGGAGCAGCTGGCTGCAGCTCATCCATGTCCCAGCTCATTCATGGATGGACAAATCTCTTCTCTGTCCTTGGGTCTCCTCCAAACACATCCAAGTACAAAATATTTTAGTGGTGGTTTCATGGACAGTCTGTACAGGGCAGTTGGGTGAGCCTTGAGCACTGGAAGCAAGGAAGACACTCATTCCAAGAATTCATCCTCTTTTCCAAAGAGGTCCTTCAGTTTTACCCATTGGGGTCAGCAGAGGGGTTCTTTCCTTTCTCATTGGACTCTGTTTCAAAGCATGAAGGAAGGGATTGGGGTCTTCATCCTGCAGCTCCTTCCTGCCACAGTGCCCTGATGGGAATGATGCTGCTGGCTTTGGTAGCAGGGGCTGGGAACATGCACTGCACCCCTGCAAAAAAGGGGTTTGCAGGATCAACCCCTTGGTCCACAAACCCGCGAGCAGCAAAGTCCCAAGTGGTGCTGTCACCTGAGACAAACTAAAGGAAAAATGCACTTTCTTTTTCTTCTGAGCAAGCACACATTTATTTTCTTCATCAAGTTTTGTAAAGAAAAATAAAATGTTTAATAAGTAGCATTAGCAGCAAACTGAAATTTCAGAGGAGAGATTTTTCATGAATAATTCATTAGAATTTCACATCTGCAAGATTAGTCATCCAAATAAAATGCTAATGTCAAAAACATGCACCGTCTATAATATTCTCATCAAGAAATCTTTTTGCATATAATGATAAATGCTTAAATTAGTACAAATGATTTTATAAAAATATTCTATCGTAAAATTATACCAGATAACTGTTTTTTGGGGGTAGGGGGAGGGGAATCTTTGCACACTCATTACAGTGTGTCTCCAAACGGTATTGACTGGTAGATTTTAATAATCAAGATACAGAGAATACAAATTTGGCCTTGGTCGTGTGGTGCACTTCCATCACTAGTGAGATTTTAGCAAACTGGAGAGGATTTGTGGGATTAAATTTTCCAAAGTCACAGGCTGAGAGGATTGAGCCAGAAGCTGACGGGCGGTCAGGGGTGGGGCAGGCAGCTCCAGGTGGGAAATGTGTCCCTGGACGAGTCCAGCAGGGCCCTCAGCCCCTCTCTTGGAGAGCAGTGTGTCCCCACATGGGTCACCAGCAGGCAGGTCAGGGGCTACAAAGCCATCAGAGATGAGCTGGCTGTTCCACCTCCCTGGACATCTCAGAAAGGTGATTTGGGGGTGCAAATGTCACATTTGCCATCTGCTGACTGCCCGTGGCCTCGGGTTTAAGGGGAGCTGCTGGGGTGGGTGCCACGTGCAGCTTGTGCTGAGGAGCTGGTGCTGAGCTGAGCAGCAGGACCATCATTTCCCCTCCTGTCCCAGGCAGTACTGCCCGGAGCAGCGGATGGGAATCTGGCTCTTGGCCACCTTTTGTATCATCTTTATATTATTAATCGCATTTCTCCTCCCTGGCTGCTCCATCACGGAACATCACACAATGCCTTCCTACTCCACCAGCAACAGCCAGCTGGGAAATACCTTTTCCAGGCAGAAATGCTGTTTTCCACCACAGTTGAAAAGCACTTTTATGGGCAGTGGTGAGGCAATGCATCTCTGAGGAATTTCCAAAGAAAACCGGAGCCTGTGAGTAGTTTTTCTGGGTTTCTCCTGTCCCAGAGGGAAAAGCTCAGGAGCTGGAGGCCCAAGAGGACATGGCAGGTGATGTGCTCTTTGAACACCCACCTGCTCCCTGCAGATGATCCCATCAGTGACATTTAACTTGGGCCATGATCACAGTCTGACAAACTTCACATTACTGGACTAATTTAAGGGACTGGCGATTCCTGGTGCCGCTCACTCGCAGGCAGCCACACATACACACAACCCTTCCTCACAACAAGGTGTAATTAGCCCTTCTTGACCTGTTAATCAGGCTCAGTCTTCAATGATGATGTTAAACATTCATTTAATGGTGTGTTAATCAGGGCTATCTTTCATCCTCGTCACAGTGTGGTTAATTCTGGCACACTGAACACTCTTCCTCCTCACATTGCCACAAGCCACCATCCTCCTCAGCAGTGCTGACTGAGGTGGTGGGACATGGCCCTCAGGTGTGTTTGCAGCCTCCGTGATGTCCAACCTAGTTTTTCCCCAAACCCTGCAGCTGGGGCATTGAAAAGTCCCTCTTTTTCTCCCGTTTTATTACCTTTGCTAGAGATCTTCAAAGCTCATGAGCTGGAAGTGGTAAACAAAAGCACCTTGGGGTATTTAGCAAAAAATAATCCCTTCTCCTCCTTTCTTCCACAGGAATTTTCTCTGTCAACCTGGAGGAAAAGGGGGAAAAAAAACCCCTATTTTGTGCCACTTTGTCTGTATTTATTTAGAGGAGTCCCGTAACCATTTTTTATGCCTCTCAGAAGCCTGAAAAACATTTTTTTTCTTCGAGTTATAATGTTAATTTGAAGGTAACCGTCCTTTCAAGGATTAATTCCAGCCAAAGCAATAACCATTATTTACCAGAGTTTGACATTTTTATCACTCATCATATTAGCAAATTTCCATTGAAAATGCTAAAATGGTTCGTCATAAGGCACATAACTGCTTTGGCTGTAAAAATGACCAACACAAGTGCCTGTACTCAAACATTAAATTATACTGTAATTAATAAAGACAGTTAAACTGTCTACTAGCAACAGCAATTTAGGTAACCACATTTGATCGGCTATAAATTGTAACTACATTAAAATTCCAGAAATATTAGCAATATGGATTACTTGATGGAAATAGGTGCTGATCACCAACACTCCTATTTTACAACGGAAGCACAGGTCATGTTGGCCACAAAACTGTGGGCGAAGATCAAGGCTGAGTACTTTTAATCTTGTGAAACAAGCAATTACAAATAGTTGCATCGATTTGTTAAAAAGCTTTAGGTGACATAAATTGTTTCCTGTTTAGCTTATTGCTCTGATACATAAATGTCACCGAGTATAATATTAATTAGGGTCACGGAACAACAAGGGTCGGGTGATACAGTGTAAGAACTGGGATGTGTCAATCCTTTGTGGAGGCAAGAGCAGCCCCGGCCCCTTCGCGCTGCCGCGCTCAACGCCTCGTTTTATGTGATGGCAAAAGAAAGCAAAGGAAACTGTATTTTAATATGTGAAGTAATTACTTTAGTACTAGTATAATTTTATGGTTTGGGATAAATTACAGTGTTTTCATTCTCCTGCGCTTGCCACATAACATAAAAATCCACATATAGCATCAATAAAATAGAATACTGTTTATAAAGGCTTTCTGCTGCACAAGACCAACACTATTCCTCCTAGCAGATGGAAACTAAGCACACATTTCAGTCTGGTGTGTGTTTCTACACTTAATTTTTTTTTTTTTTTTAAACCAAAAAATGGGCTGTGCAGGTTATTTACTTAACATAAATCAAATGTATCATATACACTGTTTCTTTGGATTGGCATCCGACTTAGAAAAATACAGAAAGGTCCTGAAAAATCTGGAGAAAATTTATTAAATATGATTTTTACTGTAATAGAATATTAATGTAACCCAATGCTCATTTCCCATTAAGTTGATCCCCTTTTAATACACACATGCTTTTTATTATTTTGCACTCATGCGAAAATTCCACATTCTGAGAGTTTCCATCTCCTTAGGAATGTCTCTGGCAAAGGCACAGTAAAAAATCTTGCACTGAAAAAAAAAAAATAAATAAAGAATAGACAGCAAATATCGACCGATAAGATGTGGCAAAGTGCTGATGAACTGAAGCAAAAGCCAATGATATAATAAAGGGTAAAAAGGCATTCAGCGCTGCGAGGGGAACAGGAGAAACAATTACACTTTAAACCCCTCCTTCTCACTGCCACTGTACCACAGCGCAGATGAAAATGTTTGATTTGCAACATAAAAGATTCATTAATTACCACTTGAATATTTAAAGCTATTTTGCAGACTAACAGAGGTAGATAAAGCACTGAATTAAAACCTCTAATAAAATTGTAAAAATATTTCTGCAAGTTTACCAGCGTCGCAATTCCTCCTGGTTTAGGGAGCCAGGCTTGGCTTGTTCGGGAAGGAATTATTTCGTTTTCAAGTGGGTATTTGAGGTAAGATGATGTGATTGCATGGGGCTATTTTTCTCTCATTCTCAAATGTTTACAAAATACTTATTTGGATGCTTTCCCTTCACACCTAGTTGCCCTTCACGGGAGAAGTGGCTTTACAGAACAGAACAGTGGATGGCAAATGTAGCTAAGCCATACATTAATTTTAGTATATTTCCACATCCAGTAAAAAGACATCTAATCATAACTGTGGTCTAATGCTCTCTTTGATATGCGGCAGTGGGGGAAAAAAATCTGTTAATCCTGTTATAATTACCCTTGTTAGACTTAAAAAAAAAAAAATTGGAGCAGTATCTTCTTTTGCAAGGGTGGAGAACTCATGCCAGTAGTAGGAATGGGCATCATGGAGAGCATCTCTGTAACCTTGTGGTACACCCTGAATTTGCCCCGTGGAGACTGAGCTGTTACCTCTGGGGTTACAGGATATTTTGTTTAAATTTGCAGATTATAAAGAGCAAATGATGGGTACTCACCAGAAGGCACACTGTAACTTAAATAAAAACTAAGGATATATATTTATTTGCACAACTTTTGCCTGTGGGCAATACAGCTCCAAAGTGCTGTGAGCCCCTCACCAGGCAATGTTAATCTTGGTGGCTCAGGAGCTGAGTCTGACACTTGACAATTGCATATGTTAATTTTTACCTGTTTGCATTCAGTTGGCAGTCAGTTGTTTTTTTTAAAAAAAAGCACTTTCTATTTTTAAACAAGTGAGTGTTTGAAATCCACCACAGTGCAGCAAGGGCTTGATTGCGGGCTGAGGGATGAAAGACACAGCAACAGCACTTTTAACAGTATGTTAACGATGATGAGGAGAGCCAAAGTGTATGGATTTAATAAGAGAAAAACAGTTACAGTCCTTTCTTATTGTCATTAATTTATGCAGTTAGCCAACGAAATTAAAAAAAAATGTCCAGTTATATTTGGATACACCCTTTATAGAACTGTTCCTGTTGTAATTGATGGGTGTCCGCACCAGTTAAAAGGATTTTTAAATCATTCCTCTGTACTTGGCTGTGAAACTCCTAATTTTGGATGTTCTGGGTAGGTCCAGAGTGCCCGAGGAGGCTGTTGCCTGCCAAGGGACCCCTGACACAGGCAGCAGCACCTGGACTCCACCTTCACCAACAACCATAATATCCAGGGCAGTAACTCCCAGTCCTGCCAGAAAGGAAAGGGCGTACTCAAAATATTTCAGGCCTTGCCCTTGCTTATTGTTTTTGGACAGTCCTTTGTTTTTTCTTTTTCTTTTTCTTTTTCTTTCTTTTTGTTTTTTTTTTTTTGTTTTTTTTTTTTTTTTTTTTTTTTTTTTTTTTTTTTTTGGTTGGTTTTGTTTTGTTTTGTTTTGTTTTTGTTCAGCCCACTAGCTAATGTTAATTTGTGCTGGGCACAATAAAAGCCTGAGCCTGTCAGTTTATACCACACAAGGGGAGGAGCAGTTGGTGATGTTTAAAATATTTTAGACTTTGGAAAAATTCTTGTAGGTGTATTTGCTGTGTCAAAGAAAATGGATTACTCCTAGTAGTTTATAAATATATGGATCTTCTAGTAGTTTATAAATATATGTCCATAGATATGTGTACATATATATTTTTTTTTTCCCACATATACTTCAAATGTGCTTTGATATGTATATAGGAATGAGGTGATGCTAAATAAAGCCTCTTAAAAATTAAAAAGGAGGAGCCCAGGCACTGCAGATTTCCCCAGCCCCACCTTGTTGAGCACAGGCATCCTCATGGTTATGAGGGGATGGCAGGAGCTGGCTGTGACCTGGCAGTGGCTCACGCTGGTCTTTGCCTTTAATATTGAGAGTGGCCCTGTGTATTCCAACAGCAAACGTGCACACACAAACATCCATCACATTTTTGGCTTTGCTGCCTCTGTAGGCAGGCAGGAGGGGAAAATTGTATTCACTGGCCATGAAATGAATTTAAAACAAAAATCAGAGAAATAAAAAGTCAAGCTTTTTTATTATTTTGGCAAGCACTGGGGTTTATTTTTCACTTACTTGTTGGGCTGGGTTTTTTCCCCTGTTTCCTAGACATACTGGACAGACTTGCACTGTGTATAATTGCATGGGCAGAGTCTGGAGAGCTTTCCAAACACATGATGTTTATACCTCATGCTCACACTGGCTATTTTTAAATATTGCTACTTTCTGCTGCATTTTCAAAGCTTCTCCCGACACCTCATGCAGTCTGGAGCACTCTCACCTGTTTACACCACCGCCAAGTGCTGGCGAACTCAAAACAAAAACATCTGATAAAAATCAAATATTATGTTGCTAACTGCAAAGTTCATTTCCCCTCAGAAGTCCGTCTTTAATTATAAAACCCGCATAACCCATTTCCTTTGGTGTGCAGAAAGGTGTGTAATTAAACTATCAGCATAATACCTTTCTACATGTAAAACCTGCACTTATGAACTTTAACTGCTGAATAAAAACTCCTATTACATGACCATTAAGTATTATGAATAAAGCAAGTCATTGTAGTACTTGATTAATTTTTATGCACTAACCATTGTGTTCTGCACAAATTTGGTTTCTTTGGTTTCTTTTTTTGGTAGGTGTCCCTTCTTTCAGCCATCCTGGTGGATCAGTCACCTCCACCCACATCTGAGGTTGTGCTCCATCTCTCCATGCTTCTCTCCTGGCTGTGGCCATCCCCAAATTTAAGTGGCCTTCCTGTGGTCATTGTGGAGGAGGAGAGAGCTTTGCTCTGTCTCTGTGATATCCCCAGTGGATATTACAGTGAAGGGGTGGTGTGGCCAGTGAAGGGGGCACAAGGTGACAGTGGCACTTGGTCCCTTCCATGGGAGAACTTGGTGCAGGGCTGAGCCCTGACTTCCTCGTCTCATCTCTGAGTGGGTTGGGGAGTTATTCTCAGCTGGGTGTTTTTTAATTAAGAAGGAAAAATCAGATTTGTCTTCTTTCATGTGAACGTGGCAGCAGACCCTCAGAGGAGAACCTTCCCATGCTGCTCACGCTTCTGTTTATAGGACCCCAGAACCTTTTCCTTGTATCTGTTACCTCCATCCCTGGTCCTCCCAAAAATGCCTCCACCACATATCAGCCTCTTGCCAAGTGAAGTGGGAAAGGAAAAATAAATATCCCAGCTAAAACCCATAACTCCAAAACCCCAATTGTCAGCAGGACTGAGTATGCCAAGATGCTGAGGAGGATTCTGTGGTGCTGGTCTTGGCTGCTGGGGAGCCTGCACTCCACAGCCTGGAGGACATCTCCAGGACATCTCCCACCCTATGTGCAAACATTCAGGCCCCCGAGCCATTATTCATCAGCTCCTTGCAGCCACGCTCCCATATGCTGCCTGATGATTATATTGAGGCTGATCTTTGAAGTCTGGAGTCAGGAAGTTTAGCTCAGTTATAATCAATAGCATTTCCAGCTCTTGGAAATCTGCACTAACCACTCAAGGCAGCCAGCCCACATTATGTCCTTGTCATATGTATATATTTGCATGTTCATTAGCCATGTAGTAGCACAGCTGTATGTGGTTTCATTTAGCTTTTAATTATCTTCTTTGGGTTAGTGTTTTCATCTCCACCAGACTTAGCAAAGAACAGAAAATCACTTAGGCAAAATAAATGCTGCTGAGCAGGTCTGGGGCAAGGAGTGCTATTTCCTTGTGCATCCTACTGTTCCATTCCAAAGGAGATGTTTGGTTCAAAAGTTCCTACGTATATTAATAATAAATCTGGCTCTTCATTTCCCCCATCATTTGCTTATCTTATTCAGGTGGTTGTGGGTGTAATTTTTCATTTGCAGCAGGTGTTTTTTTACATATTAGATAAACTCCATCCTTACAATCCTTGGCATGGATGTTTGTATTTGCTCCAACAGCTGCTGTTGCAAAGCTCACTCACACACAGATCAAGGCATCCTCCTCTTTTGATGGAAGTGACTCATACCTCAGATGAGCTCAAAAAAATTATCATGCTCAGCTGCAGACACCTGCATTCATGCTCTGGCTTTAAAAGTTAGGATGTGGGTTCAAGCTAATTTTGTGCTCTTCAGGTTCTTATACCCTTTATTTTGGTTTCTGAGAAATTTCCATTAGTAAGAACAAAACAAAGTGACTAATTTCTGCGTTGAACTTTCTTCTCCTTTCCTCCCACCCCGCCCAACAAAGAAAGAGAAAAATTATGTGATTTATTTCGTTCACTTCAATTACTTGTAACAAGGCTGGCCCCCAGGGTCAAAGGCTCAGGGGTCATCTCTGGTTTAACAAGCAGTGAGGTTTATCCATGGCTTCACTGCTGTGCAGACTGGGGTAGGATGCTGAGTGCCCCCTCCTCAATGCTCCCATCCCTGGTGTGTACAGCATCAAGGCCTAGAGGAAGTGCTGATGGAGAGGCCAATCTTTTTTCACAGGAGTGACAGTGAGAACTGACCTTTTGCATATGCAGTGACTTGAGAGGAGCTGTGGTGAGGAGTGAAGGATGGTGCTGCAGGAGTGGTGCTTGCGGAGCTTCAGCCAAATGCAGCCAAGTGCTCTCAATACCATGGGATAGATGCAACTGCCTGTCATGCTTTAACCACAACACAATCACTGCTCTCCTGTCTGATATCAGAGATTTAATTTTTTTTTTTGTTTGTTTACAAACATAGTGGAGTAGAAGCACAGAACTGGCAAGGACCTGGAAGTCCTCCACTGCTGGCTAACTCATAGGTGTGTGGGCTTCTCCTTGGCTACTGGAGGCTAGTACTGGGCTTCTCCAGGGAAACACACCACCTAAATTATTTGGTGATCAGCTTGCGCTCTTTAAAAGAGTCCCTTGATTCAGCTCAGGGCACCAGTTAAAAGTGCCCACTAGTACAGGTATATCAGTCCACCTTCATCCTTACCTTAAGCGATCTCTAACAGCCTCTCATTGTTGAGCAGAGTGCATATCAGGGGGATGAGCTAAAAGAAGCCCTACCTGGCTCTTTCAGTAGTGGTTGTTGGCATTTTACTGCCTTTGACAGTTTTTTCCTTCTTGGTTGAAGGAGTGAGCCACAGTCTTTGCTGATGTAAGGAGGCACAATTTCGCTGGAGCCGACAGTTCTGTTTTCCTGTTACACCAGTGGTTTATTTGGAGAGGAATTCCCAAGTGTCTGTTGGGGAGTTGGAGCCAGGCAGCTGGGAGCAGATGGTGTCTTATCAAAGGGCAATAATTGTTCATGAGTTAGACTCCTCTGCATCACCTTCCTCTCACAGACCCAGGGTAATGTCTGGAGCCGGCCTCTGCTTGCCATTTCAGGAGCTCTCCTGTAGCAAGCGAAATATATTTTTATAGTTTGCTTACCTTGACACTTCCAACATTTTCCCAGCAAGCTGAAGGTGTAATTAAATGACATGCCAGATGCTGGTGTGCGTTATATTATACCACCTCTCAGCTGGGCTAGCAAAATGGAATGAATGGAGTCTTAAGACAGCTCTCCTATAGATAGTTATTATCTCTTTTCAATAAAGAATGGGTAAGGTTGAGCAGAATGTCAGTAAACCTGTAATTTTCTAGCCTTTCAGTTACCTCTGTTCTTCTGATCCACCAGTGATGTGAAGTTTTGTTGTACTTTGTTCCGTCAATTATGGCATCACTCCAAGAAGGTGGCGGGCTCCTGTGTCACATATGCATATTTATGATAAGGTATGTTCTGATCTTCCTCTTGTGCCTGAAACCAGGTGTTCTGGGCCTTTTGAGGTGGGTTTGCAGCACAGCCTCTTTTTGGCAATGAAGCTCTTGGGGCAAAACTTTTTAGCTGTAGGCTGAAAAAACAAAAGCTTGCTGGGAAAATGACAGCAAGGTTTCATAACTTCCAACTTAAAGAAACAAAATTATTTTTGTAACTTTAATAATAGGATTTCTAGAATGTATCTGCTTACTTCACTGTATCTGCTACCTCAGAAGATGGATCTGGTGTATCTCTTGGCTGTTGCACTCAGGTTTTAGAGCATTTGGTTTTCAGCTTTGCAGGACACCAGCCCAGTTTTCAGGGAGATAAGATGTTGGCTGACACAAGACAAACTTGACAGTGAGATTTATTTACTTACTTGGAACTGAAAATGTTGTTTTAATAATCCAGCCAGCCCAGGAGTGGAGGTGTTGAACATTCTCATGGCTGTCCTGGAGAAGGTTTTGCTGTAGCATGGTGTGGTCCTTCCCCTGCCAGAGAAATGTGCTCTGCATGGAGGGCAGGAAACCTAGCCAGGGAAGGAGAGAACTGCAGGAGCAAGGACTGTTTTTCTTTCCCAAACTGTGACAATTCTACCTCTAGATATTTATATTTATCAAGAGCATGTGAGACATACTGTTTTAAGACCAGTGTTTTTAATGGGTTGATGACTTCTTGTCGTCTGGAGAGTCAATGACACTGGCCAGCCCCAGCTCGTAGAGCACTAAGTCCACCAGCAGCCAGCAAGGTTTTCCTCTGCTCTTTTGGAGGGAGATGTTCCATTTGGCAGAAGAAAGCAGCAGCCTGAAACTTTCACATGCTGTCAGTTCAGTGTGTGCAGGGCACCTCTTTCAGAAGTGAGGCGTGCTCATAATTAAAGATTAATTTACTAGCACTAAACCCAAAGCTTTCCTCAAAGTCTACTGTCAACAGACACGCTCCCTTTCAGTGACATTTGCATTTCTAATTGGGACTGCTTATTACCAGAAAGCCTCTGCAGCTGAGATTTAATTTTATATATTTGCTGGTTGTTCTCTTCAACCAGTGCTCTGCAACTGATATTACCCAGTCTCTCTTGCAGGGTGTGTGTGCCTCTGAGTGGGCACAACTTCACCCTACCAGATGGGCAGGTGCATGTGGGTGTCAGGAAGCCACTTTGTGCCTCAAGAAGACGTCAGTGAGAAATGCTGGAAAGGTCAGTCCATGCAGGGCAGCCAGATGTGTAGAGGAGTGAGATCTGAAATGAAGAAGGCCAACGCTCTGCTTCTGTGCCATGGTTAATGTTTTCTCTGTTCTTTCTAGCTGGGATATTTCTTCTTCAGAAGATATGTTCAGACTCTAAGAAATCTTAATAGAGATTTGAATCACTTTTCTTCTCTAATTTACTGATCGATACTTTTTCCTTTTGTCCTGGAAGAACTGATATTAAGAACTCTATTTAACAAGTTTTAGCACACCTTTTAGTCCCTTAGTAATGGGAAATTGTTAATAAATAGGTTTCCATGGCATGGTGCTCCCCATTCCTATTTTCTGCTTTAGTGTAGATATCAAAATCCAAGGTCAAAGTCCTGTACACACCATGAGAGAGACACTGCCTGCCCAGAAGAGATTGCTTCTGGATAGACAGGAAAGAAAGGAAATATTATTATTGCTCTTTAACAGATGGGAAACCAAGGCACAGAGAGTTGAAGAGGCTTGCCAAAAGTCAGGCAGAAATCTGAAAACAGCCAGGGACTGAATCCAGGTCTGCTGAGACTCAGGCCAGTGCCTTAATCACTCGGCTCCTCATAGATATTGTATTTCTGCAGTTGTAATTCACTAGGATAGACTATGAAAGTTCTGCCTCTAGCTACAGCTGCAGTGCTCCTGCAGCATCTTCTACCCCCTATGTAATTCCTCTCCCTTTTCTTTCCCCCTGTATGTGTCAGAGTCCCTCTCTTCCTGCTCCTTCTTAGGAAGGTGCTCAGCAAAACTCTGCCTTCAGTTGTGTGCTCCAGCCCTGACTGTCGTCCCCAAAAAATTCCTTCTTTTTCCAACACTGGTTCCATTTGCCCACAGCCTTGTGACAATTCCTGTCTGGTGCTGAAAGCACCACAGTTGCCTACAGAACCTTCACATGGCTGCTGTGAAAACCTCCCAAATTGAGATGCTCAGTCCCCTGGAAAGGAAGAATTTTTGGTTACTCCCACACACTCCAGCCCAAGGCCTGGCCACAGACCCCTGCACAGAGCTCAGTCCTAGAGGAGTTTAAGCAAAGAGCTTATGCAAATCCTCCCCTATCCATCACGGAGGGGAGTCCTTCATACTTCAGGAGCGATGGGAGAAACAATCTATCGATATTCCGTAATGAGCATAAATGCCCTTTATAAATTGTTTCCCTTTTATTGACTCTAAAGCAAATGTAGCCGTGAATGCTGTACATTAATACATTTTATACCTTCTAATGGTTTGATGGCCTCATATATCCAGTAACGCTGAGAATAATCATTAGATTGTAAGGAGTGCAAAATATGTTTTATCACTTGAAAATGGAATTCCTTCTTGAAAGGTAAAACCAGTGGTAGATCATTGATTTGAAAGGTCAGGGTTAAAAAGCTTATTAATGACTGGGTTAAGCTCTAGTAAAATTCTTTGTTTTACTCAGCTGTATGAAGCATTTAGCTAAGTGAGACTCTTCATTAGGACATTAGTGCTTTTATACTAGCTGTGTAAGGTAAGAATCAGTAATTTCCAGCTTAGGCTCAGGAAAAATGCACTGCAAGTGGCACACACTCCAAATAACACCAGGTGACACACGGCCATGGAAAACAACTGCTGCAGCATCCAGGGCTGGGGGGCAGCTGGAGTGTGCAATCCCTGCCTGTCCCCATCCTGTGTGGGGACCCCCGAGCAGGCCTTGGCCAAGCAGATATATCAGGTTATCAGTTATCAGATATATCAGGTAGGACAGCAGATGACCAGGTAGAAATACTGGCTTGGGTTCCAGAAGCCACACAGCTGAGTCAGGATTCCAGAAAGCTGAGCTAATGAGCCCCAGCTCCCTACAGGGCTCCAGATTAGCTAAAGCATGAAGTTCACAGGGCTGCAATCCTTCCTGCCTCTGGCACAGGGAGTTTCTGCACAGGGTAGTATGTGCCTGTCCCTCTCACCATTCTCTAATGTCACAGCACATGAAGAAAAGCTCTGTATTTTGGGTACACCAACAGTGCCAGCTCAAGCTCATTCTGATTGCCCTCTATCCCTCCCAGCAATCAGAGAACCAGAGAGACCAATCCCAAAAGCAAAGCAGGGTGGGACCATGGCATGGGATGCTGCTCATTGAGAGTGATGGGAATCTTTGAGGTCATGGGGGAAATGTGGGTACTTCAGGGCACACATGAGCAGAAATATTCATGACAGATGAAAATAGGAAAGGTGGTTGCCCAGCATCACACTGCACTGACCCTGCCCACTTGTCAAAAAGAAGTGGAAATAATTAGGAAGAAATTCTGACCTGTCAGGGTGGTGAAAGCTTGGCACAGGTTGCCCGGAGAAGCTGTGGCTGCTCCATCCTGGAAGTGTTCATGGCCAGATCAGGTGGGGCTTGGATCAGCCTGGGAGAGTGGAAGGTGTCCCTGCCCATAGCAGAGAGGTTGGAATGGACCCGGTTCAATCTGGAGAAAGGAGAAAAAAATCAAATCACTGTAAAAATCATTAATCACTGGAGTGGGTTGTCCAAATATGTTGTAGAATCCCTTAACCTGGATGTTTTCAAGACCTGAAGGGCCACAACCCAAAGCACAACTGTCACCAGCCTGTCAAGGAATCTTCTCTAAAATCCCACAATAGAAAGCAGTGCCAGTGGCAAATGTAGCAACAATTTCCAAAGGTGCTACAGCTTCCAAAAGCTGCAATGTCAAAACCACTTTCTGGTTTCATCAGTTCAGCATTTCCACAGATGCTTATTTGAATAGAATAGAGTAAATCCAGTTGGAAGACACCTTCCAGGATCGTCAAGTCCACTTCAGGGCTGACCAAAAGTTAAAGCCTGTTAATGACAGCAGTGCCTCTTTTTGAGGCACTGACCAGCCTGGGGCACTGACCACCTCTCTCGGGATATGGTTCCATTGTTCCTCTTGAAGGATCATGAAGATTATTCTTTTTCCAGTATCTTCTTCTTACACTTGTCCTCAGCATTTGCTTGTTTCTAACAAAAAAGAGAGGCCTAAAACTCTGTCATACCGTGTTAAGAAGGCTCTTTAATGTTTTTAAAGGAACAAAACAACAATACAGAATATAATATCCACAGCATTTGCTTGGTGCAATGTAATTGCTCTGGGATACTCAATTCTTTTCATATAAAGCAGCCATACCAACCCAACCATCGGAACAACTTTAATATTTTATAGTGAAATTAAATTGCAGATTAAAACAGATGGTTTGAACATTTCATTACCAGCCATGGTGCTTATTTGCTGACCATTGGCTGGTATATGTAAACATATAAAAAGCAAAAGAGCCCTTGGATACAAACCATACTCTCCCCTCAGCTTTTCATTCATGGTTACAGCATGGTTATGAATGTTATGGATCCAGATAGGGTCTTTAAATGTGCTGAATTCAATTTACTTGTACCGATGAAAGGAAGAGGTCATGGAAAGTGCAGAATGGGTGGGAAGAATATAGAATATTTGTTAACTGTCCTGCCAATGCATTTTAGTTCACAGCTAGGCAGGTCCAGAGCCTTCTGCACCCTCATGGCACAAAAGCCTGGCAGCAGCCTTCTGCCAAGACACCTTCCACTACCCAAGGTTACTCCAAGCCCTGTCCAACCTGGCCTTGGACACTTCCAGAGATGAAGCAGCCACAGCTTCTCTGGGCAACCTGTGCCAGGGCCTCATCACCCTCACAGGGAGGAATTTCTTCCTAATATCTAATCTAAACCTACTGTCCATCAGTTTGAAGCCACTACTCCTCGTCCTGTCACTCCAGGCCAATGTAAGTAGTCTCTCTCTGTCTTTCTTGTAGCACCCTCCAGGTATTGGAAGGCCAAAACTTGGCCATCCCAGAGTCTTCTCTTTTCCAGGCTGAACAATCCCAATTCTCTCACTCCTTCCTCCCAGCAGAGCTGCTCCATCCCTATAACCAACGTGGTGCCTGCTCTGGACTCACTCCAAGGGGTCCCAAAGGATGACTCTGCTCCTTTTTCCTGGGAAGCACAGACCTGTCTGTGCTGCAGGACAGCTTGTGACAGAGAGGGCAGCACCACCAGCCCATCAAACAACCTGTCCTCACTGAATGAGTTAACACTGCCTTCAGAACCATTAAATAAAACCCTCACAATTTACAGCAAGTAAAGTATTTCCCCACATTTCCAATGTACCAGCTGCACTCAGGGATGTCGCCCCAGGTATTTAATTTTTCAGATATTGTCAAACAAACAGAATTCTACTCTAAAATTAATTACGAACAAATCTATAAATGTATTTAGCTTTGGCAGAACTGAAGTGAATAGCTGTTTCTTAAAAGTGTAACAGCCATGTCTTCAGATGTTTTCCACGTTTGTTACTGCTGGGTTGGTAAAAGTGTAAGGATTTCAGGGAGTCAGAGCTTAATTCTACACATCTCCATTAGCAGTGTGAGATATTTTGCTTTACCTCCACTGCATGATGCAGTAACATCATGAAGGAACAGCAGCACGCAGCACGTGCATTACAACATAAGAATTAGGATAGGACATATTTCTCCTTTGCTGACAGTATGTCCAGCAATCCCAGTCAGGATTTCTGTCCCAAAGAGTCAAGTCTGAATGAGCCTGGCCATCTGCTGCCCAGAGGATTGGGAAAGAGGTTTGAGTTTGCACAGCTCTAGGGGAAAAAGTATTAAAGCTCTGGTGCTAAGAGTCTTGTGATGTTCTTGGAGAGCTACAAAAAATGGAAAGGTTCTGGGGGTAGATATGCTCAACAAAGCAAACTAATAGAAATCATCATTAAATTTGCCCTTCTCTCCCAGTTCAGTGTTGGAGCTTCTGGTGTAGTTAAGATCTGACCAGAACTTCCAGCTATGAGGGCAGTATCTGCTTTTCTTGGCTGGTACTTCACTGGGCTTGCTGGGAGCTCTGTCACAGCACTGCTCCTGCACAGTCACTGACCTAGCCTGAATTACCCCAGCTCCTGGGAATAATGGACATCAATCACACAGGACAGTGCAGGGACTCATTTCCTGCGCAGGGGTTGAAACAATGATGTGCAAAGACACATTCACAGGTGTCCACATCTGCTTCCCAATTTAAACCTTAAACCCTGGTTCTACAAGGGCTTTAAGGAAATGAGCATCCAAAGAGGAAAGTACAGGGGAAGGCATTAGAGGCAGAGGATCACCTTTTTGTGACACTGTTCTTTCAGGATCATAGTTGTGTCTTCAGACACATAATCCTTGATCCTTGTGTGTTAGAGCTATCATGCAGAAAAGTTTGCTCAAATAATAGCATATTGTTGACAACAAACTAGAAGAGCTATTTTAAAAGAAAATACCGTACAATGAATGCTTAAAAGTGTAAAAAAAAAAAAAAAAAAGGAATTGTATTTTAAAAATCAGTATTTATCAATAGTCCAGGCTATAACTGGGGATTCACAGCATGGATGCTGAAAGAATGGAGACAGCATGGTAATGAAAAAAGCGTATCCATCATCAACAATACAATACTTACTGTGACCTAAGGTCAGGTTTGTACAGTTACACCAGATGTCAGATTTCAGCCGTTCTTTGAAATGAAGAAGCACAATGGTTACTATTCCTGTAGTGTTGTGGATTTCATTAAACAACACGTTTATCTTTCAGCTTTAAAATGTAGAGCAAGATTAGGATATTCTAACATTTAGGTTTCAGAAGGATCCAGTAAGCATAACGTAAAGTACTGGGGTGGCTCTATAAAGGAATTGCTATTTTGAATGCAACAGCCAGATCTTTCCTGTGGCAAAACTGAGAGGCAGCAAAGGAAAGGGTGAAAGAAGCAGATTCAGTAAATAGCTCTAATGGTGTGGCTGTTTGTAAATCAGCCCAGGACAGGGTGTGTGTGGCCCTGGGGGTGCCCTGCCCCCTGACACCGTGAGAGCAGTCCTGGCTCTGAACAGGGCTTGCTCCTCTCTGTGCTTCAGCTTTTTTCCTCTTTTCTTCCTTCTCACGTGAGAAGAGAGGAGTGGGGCCATCATTAGAGGAGCCTGACCTGAAAAAAGGAGGCTGGAATTGCTTAGGGTTTCCTTTGGTCATCCCCTCTGAACTAGACTGCTCCAGCTCTGGCTGCTCCCCTGCCTCAGAGCTCAGCCTATTTCTTCAAATAGGAGACATTCCCTTGCAACAAACTCCCTTAGTTGCTTTATTTAAGGTCCCTTTAGCAGTCACTGTGATTTTATACAGTTGTATATCTAATTTATTATACATGTATGTATTTATATATAAATATGGTATATGTTACATGTATATATTTATATACACATACATATATACATAACCTTAAGAAATGACTGCCACTCTTAAATCATTACTATTAATCAGGAATACTTACATTTTCAGGCTGAACAGAAGACATAAATGACAGGCTTGCAGTAGTTACCAAGAAGCCTTTAGATTATCCTCTCCTCTCCTCTGTCTTCTTCAGCCCAGAACTTTGCATTGTTTGTAAACACCCCCTGTTTTGGACAAAGCGGGTAAGGCAGAGGAGCAAGGTCCATGTCCTGAATTATTTCATTAAAAATTAAAGCTTTGTAAAACTGTACACATTTCATTAACTTCGCACTGCAGGCTTTGCAAATATTCTAAGGGATGCTAATCTCCTGGCTTTAGTTAGATTGAAGGTCTCCTGCAAAGGCTATCATTTTAATATAAAATGAGCCATCTTTTAAGCTTTATGAATTAGAAAACAAGAACTCCCATTTTAGATCAACAGTTAGACACTGAAACAAAAGAGCTTTGGATTTTTCACAAAGTTAAGGTTTTTGCACTACCTATTGTGGGATTGCAGAAGTCAGGCAGTACAGACATTCTCCACATCTGTCTGGGGTATGCTCACAGAATCATAGACTGGTTTTGGTTGGAAGGTTCCTTAAAAGATCATCTTGTTCCAACTCCTACCATGGGCAGAGACACCTTCCACTATCCCAGGTTGCTCCAAACTCTGTCCAACCTGGCCTTGGACACTTCCAGGGATCCATGGGCAGCCACAACTTCTTTGGGCAACCTGTGCCAGGGTCTCATTATCCTCCCATGGAAAAATTTCTTCTTATATCAAATCTATACCTCTTCATTTTGAAGCCATTCCTTTTGTAAATAGAGTGTCTCCATCTTTCTTGTAGCCCCCACAACAGACAGACAGACAGACAGACAGACAGACAGAGACACCCCCACAGTCCCTGTCCTTGACAGCCAACACCTCTCTTACACTAATTTCACCCCAAAATTTCCCCTCGATCTGGGCCTCACTGTCACACTGGCCCTGTCTTTCTTCCTCTAACGACTTTCTGTGCAATATCAAGTTGTCTTCCAGAAGAATTTCCCAGAGTGACCCAAGAGGAGCAGTTCTGGAGGGGAGATGAGCAGGGCACTGTCTGTGAGACACCAGAGGGGTGGTCTGGCTGTGAGCGTGGGAGGGCATCTCAGCCCAGCACTGAACATATCTTCCCTACCAGGGACTGCACTGAGCTATTTTAAATCTGCAGTTGTCATCTGCCCCTGTTCTCCTGCTATTATCCCCTGCCAGGAGGCGAATTTTTATATTTCTGACCAAGATGCAATCTTCTTTCCCTTATCAAACATAATAGAAAATGCTGTAGTTACAGAATAACAAACTCGTCTGCTAGATAAATGTCAATCTATTTTTAACTGTGGGATCAGCTTGGGAGCTGCCTGTGACAGTGTATCACTTCATGCCAACATGGTGCCTCTTCATTTCTTATTCCACTCACCTCCAGCCCCCTGCCTTTGGTACCACATTGCCTTGGGTGTGGCTCCTTTTCCCTCTTCCAGCTGGTTCCCCTCTGCCTGCAAGCGGCCTAATCCTGCCTGCTCCCGCCTTAGAAGCTCCAGTTCAGGTTAATGGATGCTTCTTCTTTTGTGCTGTTTCTCTTTCAGGCTTCAGCCCTGCTCAGGTACTTTCTGCTACATTCATCTAAGCCCAGAAATTGCTTGTACAGCTGTGCAATTCAGCTTTGCACACTTTGCTGTCAAACTTTTGGACCCATAATACACTTCCAAACCATCTTACTCTGTCTCTTGAGGATCACATTTTGGAGGTGAATGTATTATCCATCACAGAATCATGGAATGGTTTGGGTTGGAAGGGACCTTAAGGCTCATCTTGTTCCAACCCCTGCTATGGGTAGGGACACCTTCCACTAGACCAAGTTGCTCCAAACCCCATCTGGCCTGGCCCTTGGACACTTCTCTGGGCAACTTGTACCAGTGTCTCACCACCCTCACAGCCAAGAATTTCTTCCTGATATCTAATCTAAATCTGCTCTTTTCCAGTTTCTTTATAGCCAGACACAGGACAGGCTGCTTTATGCAATCTGTGTGCAGAGAGAGTCTTGCAAAAGCCCCTTCACTTGTATTTGTGGGGAACAGACATCCAAACCCACTGCTAGCATTAGATCCATCCAGCTGGAATAGCAGTTAATTAAATAATGACTTTTTTCCTTTCTTTCAGTTCATCATTTATACCAATTGGGTGTATAGACTCTTCAAAACTAAGAGGGCTAAGCTCCAAGTATAAATTTAATTAATCAATAATTATAATTTTTAAACAATCCTGATGTATTAAAATTGACCTCCAGAAAAAGACCTGACTCCATTAATGTCTGTGCTTAGTTCTCCACCACTGACAGCCTTGCTGGGCAAGTCTCCTTTAAGAGCACAAAGTCCTCAATTTCATTTCTTCAGTTCCCTAATTTTGATTCAGAGCCACATCTTTGTTTAAAGGTTTATGTAGATAAACCTCAATTTTGTCAATCTCAATTTTGTATAAGAAGTAGGATCAACTTCTAATTTCCAATGTTAAATCCTACGCTCTACTTTCCACTGCAATATTCTTGAGATGACTGTTCCAGGTTAGATCCCACGCTGGGTTCAACACTTAGAACAAACTAAAGTAACAGTAACTTCATTTACTCATTAAGAACATGGGTTTGCTCTGAAACTACCTGATATGCACTGAGCTTTCAAAGCCCAGGTTAAGATATGCAGCCATGTCATGGACAAAATCTATGATATTGGGGACTGCCCAAAATATAAATTCTCTGCTTTCCTATTGCTTAAGGACACACAATAATACAAAAAAATATTTTGTGATAGCCTTTATATGAAACAGATATGAAAGATCTTCCCAAGGAGTGCCCAACTGCTCGATAATGGGATGTTGTTTGAAGCACCTAGTGAGAGGTAAAAACTCATTGGCCACCCTATTTTCTTCAGTATAGAATCTACTGTGAGTATTCCTGAGGCTGCTGTTACCTACACTACCCAGAAGCCAGCAGGGGATCAGCACAGTGGCTTGGGACTGCTGTGCTGCCAGGATGTTGCACTTCCCTCCTGAGAGCTTTGATCCACGAGGGTGCAACTGAGTGGTGAGTTCTAGAGAGGTCTGGCTGTAGGAAACCCTTCTCCAACCCCACCCCTGCTGCAGGAAACCAGTAAAACACAAGTACTGCATTCCTCTTCCTCGCAGAGTAGTGCCAGAAGACACCTGCTTTAGTACAGCAGATATTCAAACTTTATTAAGGGTGTGAGAAATGGCTGTCCTGGAGTAAAACCAAAGTCCACGGAGAGCATTAACCTCTGGGGTTTGGTGCCTAGGAAAAGACAAGGTGCACAGAAAACACAGCACCCACTCTCAGCCAGCCAAGGTTAGCTCCCCTCGACAGCATCTCACTCTTCACAGGTCAGATTGACCTAAAAAACCCTTTTCCTGTACGTGCTCTGACAGGTGCTGTATTTGAACAAATGTTAATAGACAGCATATTAACTCTGACGGCTTCAGATCACCGAGGTATGTGTCTGAGTTTGCATCTCCTGGATAAACATTCCTGACTCTCATCTGCTTTGATCAGTATCACTCACTCTGTGATCCCTGCTCTTCCCCAGCGTCCTGACAAATTTTTGGTTCTGTGTCAACATCAATGTCTCAGTGGCTGTAATGGTGGTTGAGATGGGCCACTTCATCTCAGTATCACATCCTGGTGGTTCAGAATTGATCTGAGCCTACTCTGAAAGTTTTATGAGCCTCTCATTGCCAGGGATTTTTACGATCTGGAAGGTGCAGACACATTTCTACTACCACAGTACAGAATGGAGGCAGAGAGGGCTACAGCACACTCAGACTCTTTCCTCCTCATATTTCACTTCAAAATCTTGCTTGTTTAAACACTGGGCTGGAAAGGAGGAAGGTTTGTGACATTTTTCATGTTAAGGTAAGACAGTAGAAAAAATCCATTACAGAATCACAGGCTCATCAAGGCTGGAAGAGATCTTCAAGGTCATCTAACACAACTGTCAACCTACTACTACCATAATCACTCCTATACCATATCCTAAACCATGTTATTCTAAACAAGGAAAGTTCCCAAAGAATAGGGTTGTCATTACACTTTTTACAGGATCTCGAAGTTGGACACATATTCAACAGGACTGTTATGTCTGTTATGTTGCTGCTAACTTTTTTCCTATTTTCTTTTTTAAAACATATTTGGAAACAGGTCCATAGCTTAGCTCCATCAGCTTCAATAAAGCTATGCTTATTTCTACCAGATGAAGATCTGCCTTTAAATTTCAGAGGATATAAGAAAATTCCCTAAAAGAGCTCTAGACTGTACAGATTCGCCTCTGCCTTCAAATTCCCTTTGCCCCAAGCTATTACCTCAATCTACTTTTTTTTTCTTCCCCTAGTGACTGGTTTACATCTAAGGTACTTAGAACAAAGAGTATTGTTTTGATCTGTGTTTAAGGCAGCATGTTCTAGAAGTCACTTGCATCATAGTTATCATTATGCCTTTTTAAAATGTAAAATTAAGACTACTCTTACCCGTTCACACACTACAGAGAAGCTTTTTTCTTGTATAGAGAAAATGGCAACATGCAAATATTTTAGTTCTTAGAACATGCAACCTGAAAATTAGGCTCATTTTCAAACCACATTCTCCAATTAATAAATAGTCTATTAGTACTGAACTATTGATCAGACATAAAAATCAGGGATCACAGCATCATCTCTTTCTCTGTAGGCTGCTATCTGCAACAGTCCTTATAAGTTAACATTTGAATTGGAATTAGCCCTTGTAACTTATATTAATAGAATTAGAAGGCAAATGCTCTTCTGAGCTTTATCTCTGAGTGATAAACTGAATTCTCACTTCAATCTATTCCGCTTGCACAGAGATTTACTGTATGTGAACCTCATAGTAATTGTGAGTTTGAAACTTGGGCAATTCTAGGGACAGACAAGATCAAGAGACAGATTTGTCTGCTCTCAGGTGGCTGTACCCCACAAAGCTTTTTCTTTTGCAAACCCTTATTGGTTGCTCTTAGCAGCCATTTCTGTAACCCAGTCCTTGCATCAACTACTTAGTGTGTACAGAAATGTTTATATCCCTTGAGCTTGAGCCTCCTTTAGTTTCTCTTCATTTCCCTTTCTTAGAGCCTGTCCATTTGTTCTTGTATTTGACACTAGTTTTCTGACATCTCTCCTAGCTATTCCCCTTAGAATCGTGTATAAAATAATGATGTCCACCCTGAGCTTTCCTCTCTTCAAAAAGCACTGACCTAGTTTCTCTGCTTTTACAGTAGAAGTTCTCCAGTCCCATGTCAACGAGGTTGCCCTGACATATCTTAGCTCTGATAGTTATCTCTCTCTTTTAATAATGGCATCCTGAATGGGGATTATTTCCTCTAAATGCATCTTCATCTGTTCCCTGTAGACTATTTCCTTTTGAGTTACTTCTGATTGATCTGTTTTTGGTGGTAGGGCTACGCAAAGATAGCTCTGATCTTTCTATCCAGGGCCTGACCACAGGTGATGATTCCTGTGGACTTTGGCCAGAACTGGAGCCTTTGATAACATATTCCCCAAACCTGTATAAAACACAATGAAAAAAAGCCATGGTTTAAATTGCTCTTTCTTATTATTAATGGAGCAGATCCTCAGCAAGAGTAGTGGGTCACTTAAGTCCTTGGATGTGTGCAGAGATGACAATATTACCTAGTAGCTACAGAATCGTTATTTTTATACAGCACCACTCACTTATTTTCCTTCATTTGCACTACATTCTTTCTTTTCATTATGTCCAAACTAACCCTTTTTCCTAAGGACCTGACCCTCCATCATCAAAGTGAGGGGGAGATTTCACCTAGGCTTCTGCAGGAGCATCATGAAGGCCTGGCTTTTACTTTGGGTAAGTTTTTAGCATGCTTTGGTTTCACTCTTTATTTTTTAAATTCACTGTCCATTCCCTTTCATTCCTCTACCCCACTTATTTTTTTATTTATGCTTCTTTTTTTTTTTTTTTTTTTTTTTTTTTTTTTTTTTTTTTTTTTTGTATTCTTTATCCTTTCTCATTGACCTCTGACTGACAAAGTGCTCATGGGTTGTAGAAACTTCCCCTCATCACTTACTGTGATGCTGCTGCAGGAGCTGGAGCCTCTCTGCTGTCCCTGCAGCCTGGCAGCCTTTGGCTACAGCACGGCTGCCTGCCTTTGGATGGATGTTTGGCATGGTCCCACCACACGATGCAGAAACAGCAACTCCAGTGCCTTGGGGCTCTTCAGGTTCTGCCTGCTGATCTGAGCTGGGACGGGCTGTATGTGAGACTGCTCTGGTTTGTGTTTTTGAGCTATCCAGAACGGGTAAGAAATTTTTCTTTCTGATACTTATTGAAGAATGGAGGTGTCGTCCATCACCTGCCTTGCTTCAGCCTCAGAAGCTCCTTGCACCAGCTGGTTGCTGTCTGAGGATCATTTCTACTGTGCTGTTTGTGCTGAGCAGTGAAGCTGACATCTATACAGTTTGTCTAATTTTGTGTGGCAAAAAGCAACAGGAACATTTGCTAATTCTGTTTGTGCTGGTTGCTCCCTGCAGCAGGGGCCATCATGCCTGGCTGGGGAGAGGGTGTTGTTTTGCAGGGTGTTAGCTTCCATCACTTGGCATTTGATATTTTTCGCAAGTGGGTGCAATCCTGATTTATCCTGATGTCCCCCCCCCCCTTTTTTTTTTCCTAAGAATAGAATGCATCCATCTACCAAAAATGTGCAGCTGGTTGGGTAGCTCTTCTGAGTGCTTTCTGTGGAATGAAGGCAGACCAAAATGGCAAAGACATAAATAATTGATTCTGTCCCACTGAAACCCCTGGACTTGTTCCCCAAGCCTGTCTTTCATGTAGATATATTATCTCACTGCGAATTTCTTGTCAAACTATGTTAAGTAAATAAGAGAGGTGAAATATCAGCAACAAAGCTAACAAATGGAGCCGAATGCTCCACTTGAAAGAACAGATCTAGCTGTTTACCATACTAATCTGAAATGAAATGAAAATGTATGTTTTTCATCTTTTCAGACAACGATCTTCAAATACAGGTAGCTAAGGTCTTTAACAACACAGATTTTTTTTTTTTCCAAGAAAAACCCTATTGTGGAGGTATTTTGTGTGTGTGTGTGCCTGGATCAGTGCAGAAACTGAAAAATCTATTATGTTGATAGTCTTAGTAGTCTGAGCCTTTTATCATAATAAATGTATGGTTTAATTTGCCTGTTTTATATGTACCTACCTGACTTTCTGATGTTGTGAAGGGAATGCAGACACTTCTGCATGCTCTGAGGTTTATGCTCCCTTTGCCATACTGAATCCCCTCTCATGGCTGCTCCAATTCTGTTCCAGTGCTGTCCTGGCAGCCCCCACTGGGAGCTCCTAATGAAATCTTGGCATCAACCAAGCCAGTTAGTTATTAGTAGTTAGTTACCAGTAGCATCCAATATCCGTTGAGTTCCAGTTAGTAATTTTCTGATATTTGGGGAGCCAGAGAACTAACTGGGTGTTATTCTTTGCTTCACAGAGATTTAGCTCGATTTGCAGCCTGGTCCCAGCAGCTTTCCGGAGGGAACATCCTCCCCAGACGGGCTGCACGCTGCTAATTACAAGGGAAATCCTGGCAGTGTCAAAGTCGGTGCCAAAACCTCCCTGATTGCAGCGATGCCGGGATCTCACCAGATGTCTGGATTGTTTATCCATCTGGGGGTTTCTTGCCCGGGTTGTTTGCTGGCCGGCCTTGACCTTCCTGGGGAGCCAGGGCTGCTCTTCCACCCCCGCAGGAGCAGGGCTGTTTCTGACGCAGCTCCGTCCCCCAGCCCCATCTCTGGCTGACGTGCCTTTGGCGGTCTCGGTTTGTTACAGCCCGGGAGGAAGAGAAGTGTCTCATCCGGCTGTGGCTGTCCCTGCCTTTCCGCTCCTGTCACCCAGACCTGGCACGGGGCTCTCAGCGACCATCTGCCTTCAGCTCTGGAGGGAGCACTGCTCCACGGGGCGCCCAGACAAGACAGACCCACGGGGAAAGATGGTGTGAGCCTCAAGGAACCTAGTTGTTAAGGAGAGACAGGAATGTGCAAGTAATTTAATTTTTCATGCAAAACTCTGCTAGGAACTACTAGACTTTCCAAAATGTATTCCAAAGAAATGCAGAGATAGATTCCCGACCGGCATTAATCAGTGCTGATTAAGTCATGGAGCTACCCAATTTCTGCCTGGTGAGTACTTTTCCTGTCATTGATTTATTGCCTTCCTTAGAAAAATAAGACCTGGGAAATAAAGAGTTCAAATAAATTTGCTCAGTTACCCAGCCAACTGTTGACTGTGGTACCAGGGAAAATAAATGTTCAGGGGAAATTCCTCGTGCACATTCATGCACTGAGGTCAAGAGCAGAGGTGTCCCGTGGGCACTCCAGACCCTCCAGAAGCTGGAGGACACAGCTCAGCTGCAGCAACACATTCAGGGCCTGGGAAGAGCAAGAAGAAGATGGGAGCAGGCTGTCCAAGCTCTCTGGACCCCTATGGGGCCACAGCTGACGACAGGTGCCTGCAGAGAGCCCTGGGCACCTCTTCCTTCACTGGGGAAGAGGGAAATGTGCTTTTCCTCAGCCTGCCATGAGAATGGGTGTGCTCATGGGTGAGATCCAGCACTTGCTACCAATATTCCTGTTGGTACCTGGCCACCAGGTGCTGTTTCTTTCCTCATATTTATAAAAAAACTCCTCAGTGTGTATGAATTCAGGCTTGGGCTGTGTGGGGGTTATTGTTTTCCTGCAGACACATGGCATTATGGTTAAGTCACTGGATATGCTAACACCACCATCTGGATTTGTTTTTCAAATGACACCACATTATTTGTTAAATACTCTCTACCCCATCTTCTTTAAGATATTTTAAGGTTAAGTCTGCAGAGGTGCACACAGGGCAATTCTTATCAGCTTTATTTGTTTGACTCACCTGTTTGCCTCCAGCTCAATTTAGAGCATTTGTTGCATATTTTCATTAACCTGATATGACAAACTACTTTCATAAATGTATGAACTACACAGTATGAAGAGTGCAGCTGCAGGAGGCCACCTGCTAGGGACAACATGTGGGGCTCTCCAAAGAACACAAATGTTTTGATTTTGGAGTATCTGTTTTATGACATTACCAATGGATCTGAGTCTTGCAGGAGCTTGTCCCTTGGAGAAGACATTAGATCCTTTATAGGATGTATATCACCCATTCCTGAGCAGTTACTAACACTTCAGAGCAGTATTTAAGTCATGGTTAGCAAATCCACCCATGTGCTATAGTAATGTATAAGAAGGACCCTTGGTTTAATATGATGGAACAAAGTGAGATAGCTCTACAAGATGCAGTTAAATTGCAAAGAAAGGATTTCTTCACACATGGTCTTAAACTCTGTCTCCCTTTTGCCTGTCAAAGGCACACAGCCCCTTTGTTTCTTATCCTGTGACTCAGCTCAGGATTGAAGTCCCTTGGTGTGCTGTAATTGTGCTTTCACAGGGCCAGAAGAGGAGCACTTAGAGCTCTATTACCCAAACTGTGCACACACTGACCATACATTTGCTGCATCAGGTGTTTAATGAAAGCTGCCTTGGTACAAACATGAGCCTATTTGCTCCTGGTGCCTCCTGTCACCAACCTCATTTCATGACAATGAACAAGAAAATTTTTTTTTTCTCCAGAAACCAGAATATTTACATATTTCAGCCCCAAGGCTCAGCCCACCCCACCCTTTACTCCAGATCTTCGCCTCTGCACCACTGCACTAAATAAATTAACAAGTTATCAACAAGGCTGCCAGGCCACTATGGGCTCCCCATTACTGAGGCTGTCATTGCCACTCAGGGCTCTGCTGGAACGTGACAACTTCACAGCAGAAGGTCACTCCCCCCAGTCACTCTCTCACTGCTGCTTGGAGGCAACTTTTCTGAGAAATGATTTGTTATGGTAGAATCAGAGGCACATTTGTTAGTTAATTCATTCTGTAAAACTCAAATGAGATGAAAAACAAGCATAGATCTGACAAATGGCATTTAATTATGTCTGAGCCTAAAATTCATAATACATATTTATGCTGTCCTAAGTCATTTGCAGCCAAGGTCCCTTTTACTCTTATAACTCAGTCTATTTACTGATATGGGAAGAGGGTGTTGGTGATGGGTTACTCCATGTCCTTTCAGTATTTTGTGCCATCCCCTGCTCTGAAGAGGCCATGGGCTTTCCCCAGGTTTACAGTGCAGCAGTTCTCTATGTGTTATTATTTGATAGCCTCTGCAAGTAATCCAAAGAATTTATAGGTGCCCAATCATTTTATCTTGAAGATGAAATTTTCTAATTTCTAATTTCTGACCACATCTTGTCTTCAACTTCTTTGTAGGTGTTTGTTTGAGGCTTGGGGTCTTGGAAGATACCAGGACTAGGACTACACTAGGACTATGTACCTGTCCCTACAACCTGACACTGTCAGGAAAGAGCTGTTTTCTGCAGTGGAGGTGGAGCTGCCTCTATGGTGATATGAGGAGATAGGCTTAGCACAAGACAAGTAAAAATACATTGTACTGATGGTGCAGAGGTTTGAGAGAATGTGCAAAGCACAGGTTCCTGGGAAATGGACTCTGTCACATGTGGCTCATTAGCACACTGAAGCTCTGACCTAGCAAATATTTACATGCACTTAAGTGCATATTTGAAAGGGCTAAATATACACCTGCTCCCTGCTTCAGCTGCCAGACATCTCTAGATTCTGCATTTAGTGCAAATGTCTTTGACTCAAAGACATATGCTGCAGTTTTGCTGAAGATGTAGGTGTATTTTTATAATGGTTTGGTGCTGTTATTGTAAAAGTAAGCTTTTTTAAAAGTCGTTCTCTCGACATGTCATAGAGTATCCAGCCAGCATCCTGAGAAATGTTTGACTGGAGAGACTTAAGAGAGGAGAATTTTTGTCTTCTCCCTCTCTCCAGCTTCCTTTGCTCTCTGCAGAGCCAGGTACATTGGAAATACTGCCCAAGACTGTGAGGTCAGCGAGAGGCTCCTCCTCCCCTGCTGTGGGCTCCCACTCCAGCCTGAGCATCCCTGCCTGTGGACCTCCTCCACCACCAGTCAGCAACCCCAAAGAGCTTCACCTGATCTCCTGAATGGGAGTCTCCGTGGACAATCAGCCCTGGCATCTCAGGAAGAAGTGATGTCAGAGCTCCTGCCTGGCTGCCATGCCAGCCCTGCCTCTCCTGCCCTGGGACTGCCAGCCTGGGGAGTGCTTTTCACCCTCACTGACACCACTGCTCTGCTGAGCCACCGCTGCCACCACCTCCTCCCCTCCCCTCCCCTCTCCTCTCTCTTGGCTCGCTGCCACCCAAACTCGCTGGGGAGCTTCAGGTTTTTTTGTTCTCTGGTGGGAAATTTCATTTGACCCTCTCAAGTGGGACGAGAACAGATATTAGATTTGTTGACGGTGAAGTGCTTTTATCTGAATGCAACAAAAGAGGTGCAAGGGAAAGATTGCAGCTGTTGAGCAGAAGCCCTGCACCCATTACAGAGTTCACATGCATTTACAAGTGGCACATCAGTGAAGGCTCTCCTCACCCTTGCAGATGTGCCCTCCTTCCACAGAAAACTTGTTAATCTCTCCCTCAGCTCTGCCTGCTCTACATACCTTTGGGAAAACGTGGTGCTTGACTGTCTTGCCAGATCTTGCAATGATAGAACTGCTATTAGCAGGTAAAAACTACATGAAGGTGTTTTATCTTTCTGTAAGTCTCATAGGTCTCCTTGATGCAGGATGGGACAGCAAGTTAGAACACCAGATACTTCAGGTTGTCATTAAATTCTAAGACCACCATTGCCCTAGTGAATAGACACTACTTTATGCACATATTTAGAAAGACAGATAAATAAACAGGTAGACAGGAAAATGGAAAAAGAAGATCATAGCTGGATAGATTTCAGACAGAAAAAGAATTAAATTTGCACTTGTTTTCCTGATATAGTCAAATAGCTACTAAAAAAAAAAATTCTAAAAATTAAGGTAACAAATCAATTCTGTCAGGAAGCAAGGGACTCAGACTTGGCAACAGAAACTGAAAGGAACCCCAAATCCCACATAACTGTTATCTGACATCATACAGCAACTGCATTTGGTAGTAATGGAAATAAAGCATCTATTAACCAGAGAAAACCCTGATGAAATTTGTGGGCTTGCAGTCAGTCAGTCAACCCTGCAAAAATAGCAAGTGCTAGCCCTCATGCCAAAGAACCAAGGACATGGGAGCATGATTGGAAAGGACCAGCAAATGCTCTGCAGGCTCACCAAGGTGGCCCAGGCACTGGGTCAAGAGTCTGAGCTAAGAGTTAAAGAGAGCATGACCATGCCTGAGCTCCTGCCCTGTGGCAGTGCCCAGCACAGCTGGTGAGTGCCAGAGCCCCACAAGGAGCCTTTCACTCCTGCCAGCTGGACTTAGAAACACTCTGAGAGCCCAGTCCTGCTGGAGCAGGGTTTGTGCTGGCTTCCCTCTCCCCATGGCCCTTGCTCAGGAAATGGAGCAGGCACCAGGCAGGCTCCACACGCTGCAGGGCACTGGGTGTCTGCAGAGAAATGTGGGGCTCCCGGGCAGAGGGAGCTTCCCTGGCTTCTTCTTGAAGCCTTGCATTAATTTACAAAGTCATAATTATATCAATGGACAAGCAACAACAATTAGGATTAACTAATAATTTATTCCTAGCCCCTTGTCCCTTTGTAAAGTCTCACAAACTTAATTTACATCCAAGCAACAGATTTCTACTTAGAATAAACCATGCTATTTTATATTACTGATATATTACATCTTACTTGTAAGCAACAAGAACATGTGCATTATTTGATATAGGGTTTGTTTGCTAATCCTGTATTGTCTTCAAGATCTTGAAAGCTGTTACAAAATTCTGATGAAGAGTGCAGAACTCACCCTCTAGGTGCAAAGCCACAGGTCCCCTGCTCCCAGGACATCAGAAATGCCTTTCTCACCTTGCAGGCTTCCAAGAGCAGAGCTCCAGGTGCACCATTGTGACTCCAAGTTTGAGGTTCAGAGCACTTTTGTGGACAAGTGGTGTCATTCAGCACAGCCTTCAGCAAAACCGTTGAAAGTTTTCATTGACTTCTACACAATTCAGCATTTGCTTTGCACTGATGAATGAAGTAAATATTCATCTGATTACTTCATGCAGCTTCTATTCCCAGTATTAAACCATTGCTTCATTCTCTATTCCTGTGCCCTTACTAAATAGTAGTAGATTATTTTATGGGATAACCTCATTTTCCTTCCCTTCTTCCGGTGCCTTTCTGAGGGAGACCTGGATTTGGCAGAAAAACCAAGCATAACCAATGAGCTAGACCCAGTTAGAGCAAAAAGGGATTTCAGTCTCCTTCCTCATCCCAAGTGGCCCTGGCAGTTTCCTTTTATTCTTTAACATTGTTTGTGCTATTTACACAGCTGCTCCACCTCCACTAACTTTTTCTTGTTATATGTTTATTTATTTCTTCCTAATTTTTAAAAATTTTAAATTTCTCTCTTTAGATTTTAGAACAGCATCAATTTATTTTTACCGGTTCAAAAATAATTTGCTTGCTATTAAACCTGCAAATTTAATAGTGAGTGCCTAAATGTAAGGGTGACCTGTGTTTCTGAGAGGGACACAGGAGCAGGTTTTGGAAGATGAACCACATCATTTCCCGATCCATAATCAGTTTTTAGAGGTTTTCTATTATTATTTCAAGGACCAGGTGTCTGAAAAGGTATCATTTTTCTCACCAGCTTTTGCTAGATGTTTTAAAAGAGGTATTAATGTGCAGGTTATAGCTGAGTGTGCGACTGCCCGCTGGATTTACACGCGCAATTACCCCAAAAGCACACAACCCTCTGAGACTCACACATGCAAAAAAAACCTCTTGGCTGGAAAACTCTTGGCATGGATGCTCCATTTCCATATGCAGTCACACTGAATATGCATATACATTAGGTGCAGGAGCATACATACATTTTTCAAGCTGGAGGCCTTGGTGTGAACCTAAAGAAGAAAAGACAAATGCTGCGAAAAAAAAGGGTTTAGGTCAAATTCAGTGGGCAAGGATGAATCTGCTGGGTTGTACTCACTTGTCTTGTACCAATGCACATCATTTTCTTCAATTAAATATGCAAAAAGCTGTGGATTTTTTGTTTTCTTCTTTTTGCATTTACATCCTCTGGAAATTTATCATCTTTATTTTACCTTTCTGATTCTAACAGATGAAAAACAGCCTAGTGTAAATTTTTGTCCAAAATAGACAACTTATCAGAAAAAAAGTGTTTCTGAGTATTAACATGTTTGAAAATCAGGCAACCAAAGACTGTAAACATAGACTTAGGTGTCTGAATTTAGGCACCTATTTTTTAAAACCTTGGCTTTGAAAATGAAGTATCTGAATGTATATAGAAAATATAAATCACCAGTCACTTTTATTACATGTATGTTTATATAAAGACCTTAGAACACATTTTTAGAATGTAAACGTTCCTTAGTATGTTTAACTATGTGTCTAAAGAAGATGTAGGACAGAAAGAAAACAAAATTTGACAAATGTTTCTGATCAATCCTGAAGAAATCAATAGGAATTCACTCACAGCATGATTTCATTTAACTTTCCATGCTAGGAATAGTAACCTGGCTTTCTGTTAAAGCAAAAGCATTCGTACTTCTTAGGGATTTAATTCTCATGTCAACATGTATCAGGCAGGCAGGGAATCGTTTGGAGACTGGGAGGGGATGGAAACACACGGAAATTGTGTGGACTGAGCTGTATGGTTGGGTGATTTCATTTCACCAAAACTAGTTTTTAATAGAAAACGGGGGTTTCATTCAGATGCATATTTCCCTTCCCCTTTGAGGGAGCAGAAAGTATCTGTTTCTCAAACCATCCTTCAATGTTTATTTGAAAAATATCTAACACCTGAAAATAGGAACAGCTTGGTAGGAAAAAGAGAGAAAAGCCATTGAATCCTGACCACTGCATCAGTTCCTTGGTGGGAGCCACAGCCTGGATGTCTGGGGTGTCTCCCATCCCTGCAGCCACGTACCCCACAGCACCAGGACTTTGCTATCTCCATTGTGCACACTCCTACTGTGCCACTGTAACACAAAAAGAAGGGGTGACAAGACCAGACAACAAGACAATGAAGGCATGCAACCACAGGTCTGGTGAATGAGCTCGGATTTTTGTTTGATTTTGGCCAAAAGGTAAGTATTTTGGCCCATAACTCAAATATCTCAACAGAGAATTTTGTTTTGGAAATGTCATCAGTTTTGGGTTTTTTTTCAGGAAGTCAGACTTGAGTGAAGAAAGCCCCTGCTTTCCACCTTCCCAAGCAAGGCAAAGCTGTTGGCACCCCAAGCTCCTATATTGAACTTGCTTCTACTCCCTTAGCAGACCAGAACCTTGCATGGTGTATGCAAACCAATGGAGCATTCACACCCAGAGAACATCTGGTTTACAATATTTTCTTCTCGCTGTTTCATGGTTGTGCTCCTGGAAGCACATTTGGGTCCACAAGTGTGGGTGTGCACGTATGTCTGTTCTTATTTATTCTAAATATAAACTGTTTTCTGAAAGGGCATTATTCATAGACAGATGAAAGGGCACTGTCCTTCTCAGAAGTCTGGTTCAAAACCTGAATTTGACACTGGTTGCCATATTGGACTAAAGCAAAGTGTGGAAAGAGTGTTCTCCAAATTCTGAGACAGTCCTGGTTGGAAAGTTATGGATAATAAAAAAGATTCCAGCTTTGCTGCTTCGTTGAATCCCCTGTTATATAAAAAGCAGATTTCATCTTTGCAATATGCAACGTGTAGGCTAAAAAAAAGTGTATCAGCCAGTGACATCTGAGAGTGACATTGCTTTAAAATGCACCTTTCTATCTGTGTACACACAAAATTATGTGTGCTCACACACACAAAGGCTATATGGCTTAAACATAATGATTTATTATGATTTTTTCCATCAGGAGCCAGATTGGACTGACCATAGAATTCATACAAAAAAGACAAAAAAGAAGTTTTACTTTCAGACTGAACTGATGAGTGAATCTGCAAAAGGAAACACCACAAAATCCAGTTTCAGTCCAACAAGCTGAACAGGCTCTATTATTATGATCTTTATTTTCATTATTTTTGTGGGCAAGGTATGAAGCAAAATAGCTGTGTCTGTTTAGCTGCCTGAACAATAGAAAAGTTTATGCAGCTCTTGAGCTGAAATGTTTTTGACAGTTTTCAATTTTAGTTCTTTTGATTTGGTAAGAAATCTGCAAAAATATGATTTTGAAAATCACCAGTTTCATGCTTTATTCCTTTCTCAAAATTAGACTATATTGTCCAACTCCTCTTCACTTACTGTGTCTGAGGGAATCCTAGAGAATAGCTGGGAAGAATCAGTGCTGTTGCTTAGAAACTGCCTGGGTTTCTATAATATTGCCTGATGTAATAGTTATATTGCCCACTTGCATCTGTTAACAAGCAATACAACAGAATCCACAGGTACCAATAAAGAAACAAACGTGGAATTCATTACTTTCCTTGAAAATTCATCAGTGCTTTTTCTAGCTTGGCAAAATGTTTTTCTCAGGTGCTAATTGCTAAAATATGAGAGGTACTGCCTCCACCTATATCTATTTTATTTAGATTTATTTATTTTGCCCTGGGGAAGAGATGTTGTTAAGAATGTAGTGTGTTAGTATAATTACAATTTTGCAATGCCATAGAAAGGTACGAGGTATGAGCTGTGGTTCTGTGGGATTTTCTTCACTGAGAGCTATAGTGTGGCAAGATGACATTTTCTTAATATATTTTAAATCGAAGTAATATGGGTGCCTTTGTAAAATTAGTAGGACAGGACATTTCTGTTGAGTGCTATTACTAGACTCTCAGCAAAGCCCAAGCAACAGATGAACTGTCTTACCTTAGTAATGTCAGCATTCCCAAATCCAGGGGTGTAAAAAGAGCAGACGCAATGAGAGAAACATGATGGACTCCACAACTATGAACGTGAAAATTATGTACTTCTATATTAAAAAAAAAATTAAAATCAACTTCTAAGGTACAATAATGAAAATTTCTCCCGTAAGAACAAGGACTACAGTTTTTCCAACGAAAGCCAAGATGCAAACTCACTTAATTGCTGATGCTGGGGTACGAGGAAAGCACCTGAGAGTTAACTGAACTGGCAACACTTTGCAGCCCAAGCCCCAGCAGATCATTCCTCACCTGGCTGTGACCCAAAGCCCAGTACAGCTGCTGGATACACCCCTGTTCAGTGCTCTGAGCAGTCCTATGGCCCTGCCAAGGGAAGAGATGTATTTAACTCATGTACACTGTCCTGATGGCACACACTCACTCCTCACGTGGGAGTTCCACACTGCTGTAGATACAGCTCTTTTTGGAGGCTCCTGACTGAAGCACTTTTACAAGCCCACCCCCAGCAATTGGCTTCCTGCATTTAGAGGAGACATAATGAGATGATTGCAGCCCAACCCTCAGTTATTAAGCGTGGGGGAAAGCACAGGAAGAGTTGTAGGGAAGAGTAGACTCCGTGACAGTTACTTTTTGTAAGTAAATCTTCCTCACGGGATCACGGCTACTGCTTGGATGGATTACACTTGCCTCTATCTGTGGGCCTAGATTTGTGAGGAGAAACAGTTTAAACTCCTGGTTTGCCATTCCACTTGTTCTCAGCAGGCAGAGGAATTGTGTTGGAGTACAGCAAGAGCTGAGGTTGTTCAGAGACAACAAACGCGGGGGCGGATGCTCCTCGCCAGGCGTGGGGATTTGGGAATGCAACTCACATTAGTGTTAATGGGAGTTACACGAGTAAATCCCTGCCCTTCAACACGATAATACATAATATACCCCTTAATTTTTAATTCACCAGGGTCTCAATTTTAAAGCATTTTCATATAGTTTGTCCTAATTATAATCATTTTTAATGACAGCTTAAAAATTTCACATGACTGTCTTATCACATACGGTACTTAATTTCTCAAGTGAACAGTTTCCATGTGGTGTATTCTGGGAATTTTGAGAACTAAAACACTAAGGAAAAAACTGCTTTGTATAATGAAATGAGATGTTATTATTCCACTATGTTTTATATACACTGCAACAGAGCTTCTCACAGTACTGGTGACCATTTTGAAAAGTACTTGAAACTGAGACTTTTTTTTGTTTTGGAACGTTTTTGCCTTAATCTCAATCTCACAGACCATGGATTTTGGTCTACTTCTCATAGCCAGTATTAATGTAAATTAGTAGGTAATTATTAGCTGGTGCAGGCTTTGGGGAGGTTTCAGCCTATGAATCATTTTTCATTTTCTCTAGGACTTGATAAACTCTAAATATACAGCTAAAACATCACTATTTTTATTCTAATATATTATCAGTATATTAACGTTATATGTTATTTTCTTCTACAATAATATATCTATGTATTATTATACTATTATATCTAGTATATCATTAATGTATTAGTAATCTATTAATTATTATATTGACATGCAGCAGACAAGCACTCATACATTCAATTGGAAGGACAAACAGCCAAGTTTAGACTACAGACACACACCCCATATCAGATACTGGCCTTGCCTTCAGCATCTCCTTTGGGCAGGTAAACCAGTCATTACTGGAGTAACTGGTCCTGCACCACACACATAAGAGAGGACCATGTGCCACGAGCCCAGCACCCAGAAACGTGCCCAGGATCTGCCTCACCATTCTGTGTGCCCCACAAAGCATCCCTGCACCAGACTCTTGGAACCCAAATGCGACAGCCACAGACACAGAATTAGACCAGCAATGGCTGCATGTCCCACTGAAGCATTTCCCTGCTCTTCAGCCAGGCCTTTGAGTTCTCTTATTTCAGTTTCTTCAACTAATGGTTTTCTAGTTTGCCTTCATGTTGACTAAACTGAGTCCTGTTTTATTTTTAGCTCTTTACTTTCAGAGGGAACAATATATTTTTTGCTACTTACAGGTATAGAAAGGGCTGCTGCCAGAAAATACATGATGGAAGAGCAGAAAGATTTCAAAACCCACCTAAGTGACTCTAAAATATAAGTGCCATTTTTGAGAGTGATGGAGGGCTTAGATACCAAGTACCATGTTTAGTAATAGATTTAAAAAAGTAATTACCTACCTAAGGAGAGCATGCATAATTTAAAAAAAAAAATTCTCAACAATTAGCATTAGTAATTAATAATATTTTAAATGTTTGATTTCAGCTGTGCTCGGGAAGTAATTTGTTTAGTCATGGGAGAAAACACTCCTGTATGCCCCGAGGTTACTAGATTTCTTTGGACATCCTCATTCTGAGCAATTTAGGAGTGCAAATAGGACTTGGACTTTTGTCATGAGACTGTTCTTGAAAGTTCTGCCTGAAAGTAAACTTTTTCCTGCAGCTAAAATTTTGGATATGTCTACCTTGCTTTCCATTAGTTGGAAAGAAAGGAAGTGGACTTTATCTTAAACCACACAAAAATGTTGGACTGCACCAGAATGTCTATGTCCATGTTTTATATATCCTCTAATTACTGAACAACCATGACTATAGAGGGGAAATAACTTGCCAAATTAGTAGCCTTCAAACTGTCGCTTTTTATAAAGAGTAAATGATAAAAAGAAATGTAGCACTCATTTGTTAGTCATTTTTATGGGTAACTTTAATCCGTTTTGTGCATAGACTCCAGTTGTTGGTATTGTTTCCACTAAAAGAAAAATAATTTGGCTGCTGCTGCAACATTTTAAGCTTTCACTGTTACTATAAAAACAATCCCCAGGAGATTTTTTTTTTTTATTCTCCTTGTATTGCTGGTTTGCAAGGAGTTAGGAAGTAAAAGTTTAAAACAGCCTGGTAACAGACAAATCACTTTTAAAAGCCAGCATTGTACTGGCCTGGGAGTGCTACAGGAAAAGCTACTTTAAAAAAAAAAAAAAAGGAAAATGCAACAGTACAAAAGCTAAGCAAGCCTAATTATTTTTTAAACAAATATATGGAGGTCATCTAAACTATGAATGCTTGAGAGGCCTTTTCCTACATGCGAATTGTCAGATCCATGCTGGATAGGCATCCAGGCAGAGCTCGGCTTTGTAACGCTGCTCCCAGTAGGAAGGCATCTCAGCGTTTGAGTAATGTGCTTTAAAACAACAACGTGCTTTTTCTGAACGCATTAAGGGTGAAGTTTTCAAACTGGGGTACCTAAAGATAGATCTGTCTTGTGACAGCACAGAGCTATCTCTGGTCAAGAGTTTTGGTGTAGCCTGGGGCTTTTTGGGTAGGTGTGTTAAATAACAGATTTTCAGCGACTGCAGCTAAAACTTTGTGATTTTCTAATTTTGGTGGAGAGGTTTGTCTGTAATGAAAGTGCTGCCTGAGGTCTTCAAAATATTTCAAATAAATAGACAAGGCTTTTCAGTGGAATACAAGAAAGAGAGGAACAAAAGTTCCGCTGGGATTTAAAGAGATTTGGGTGTTCAGCTCCTCTAAACTCCCTTGAAAATCCCAGTCCTCTTTCGTAAATGACGGCTGAATCTCGACAGATTTGGTGGTTCATTTTGGCTCATTGTCTGCATCCGCTCAGGCTGGAAGCTGGCCCGGGAATTTCGTTAGACCATGGGAAGTTTCCAGGAGAGTTTTCAGCTCTTGGTTCCCAGGTATCTGAGGCTTTGCCACTTCCACTTCCCCCAGCCAGAAAACGCAGAGACGTGCAACCGTTTGCGAAAAAGGCTGGCCAAACCCTTTCTGAATCAAAGGAATATTCATGTTTTGGATCAAAGACTGGGGGAAGGATTTGACTAGCTCCTGCATTCTCTGTCCTGCGCTGCCAATGTCTGGTCCTAAATTATATCCATTGGCCAATGCAGAACATCTTATTGAGGTTATTTTTTAGCACAAGTAAAATAAATAGTATCAGATTTTGATCCTTAGGGGGAACCATGCAAAACCGTTCTTTAGCATATCTTGTTTTTAGGACTCCAAGTCTCCATTTTCAGATCACTGGGTCTAGAGCCAGGCTCCAAAATATATCTTGACGCACGCAGCCAAGCAATCATCTTTCTATGGAAAACCTCTGAGCACCTGCTGCTGCTCCTCCTGACGCCCTTCTCATGGCAAACTGAGTCACTTCTGCATAGGCCAAGCACCTCCATCTGGCCTCAAAGAACTTTCCAGGACCTGAGAGCAACGAAGGAAGGCTCAGCCCTAGAGATCAGCATGGATTCCTTAGGCTGGGGTGGCTCTGGGAGCTCTAGCTGTGGTCCAGGCACGCAGCTAGTGCAGAACAAAAAGACAATCGCTGTGTCAGAGGGCTCACACTGGATGTGCCAGACTCCACATTACACTCTCAAAAGGCTAAAACAACGCTCTGGCAATTAGCACGCGTAAAGCCCTCAGCTATTTATGTCCTAGGAAATAGCTTGGATTTCATTATTTTTGGGTTAAGCCATTCCAAACGGCAAAGCAGCAGTTATTTGTCTGCCATCTATTGATGTGCTGTCTTGATCTCTAATCGAGGCCGAGGGGGATACATTTCCACCTTTAATCCTTCAAACTTTCTAATGCTTTCATGTACAAATGTATACAGTAACTTGGCATTAGCATTCCACAAATATGCAAATTGTCTGTCAGATTGGACAGGCTGCATGCATTTGAAGTTGTGTTGACAGCCTACAGAAAAAAGACATTCTCAGCTCAAACATGAACAAGATGTTTATATCCTTTTTCCCTAAAAACATACATTTTATGTTTTAAGCAGAGATGGGAGCAAACTGCAAAATTTGGATCAAGACATCTTTTGCACCCATAAAATTTGGGGATGTCTGCATCAGGGGATTTTGATTCAGCTGGCTCTTGGAAAGGGGAAATTCAGCTCAGATCTGGCTTATGTTCCAGCCTTCACAAAATACAGTGGGAATTTGCACATGAGCCTCTGTTTCCAAGTAGGTTAACGCGTTAAAGAAGCGGCTCAGAAGGTGTCATTATACTCTAGTGAGCTTTGCAGTTGGTGGCAACAGCAGTTACCTGACAAAGTACCATCTTGCCAGTCAACAGAAAAGGAAGCTGTAGAGCCCAGCATCCTTCCTGGCCCAGGGAAAGAGAACCAGAAACAGCAGTGGTGGGAGCTCGTGGATGCTCCTCGTGCGGGGAGCACTGATAGGCACAGATGCAAAAGGCCAGGGTAGATCAATGTAGGCATCCACCTCCAGAATTCAGCCCCTCAGAAGCTCTCACCGGGGGGCTGCAGAGTCCTGCAGACCCTCCAATGGTATCAACATGGGTGGGTGTCTGTGTGAACCCAGATGAACCTGTATTCTTTTTTTAAGCACATGACCCATGTCATGCAGCCTCATGAAAACAAGGTGTTTATCTCCCTGACTTCAACAAATTTCACAAGCCAAGAGTTTTGTCAGCAAGGCTATAGGCAAATGTCCTCCTTGACTATATATTTCTAAGAATTTTAATTCAAACAGATTTAGTACACAGTCTTGACTAATTACTTTTCTAGGTTCCCTGTCTTGAAATGAAGGACTAAACTCTCTCCTTTTCTTCCAGCCTACCAGGAGGGTGTAGCAAACTAGATGTCCATGGCTCTGGCATATTGTCTGCTCCAGTGAATATTATCCTAAATTGTGACTCAACGTGGGGAAAAAATGCTGTTTAATAAGTGACTGCATTGAGAGCTGTGATTCAGATGGAAACCTTATCTAACAGATGAATTTTGACACCCTGCATCTGGACATCCTGTACAAAGCATCGTAAGGTCTGGAGCAAATTTTTGGTACAGAAGCTTCTTCTGCAGCTCATCAAAAATTAGTTTCAGTGGTAAGGATCCACTGAAGAAAGCAAGAAATATCCCCATGACGTCAAGGCCCCAGGAAGCTAAAGAATCTGTGAAGTAATGAGTCTCTTTGGAGCACAAGTTGAAATTCTGTCAATTAAAAATCTTTCCTGTAGCAAACCGCAGATGATTTGAAGGAGTGGAAAGTTGAAAGAGGGAAGATTTAGAACTTTAAATACATTTTATGGAAAACACTAGAGCTTTCCTTACTTCACTGTCAAAAGACTGAAGGGAAAAGGTTGTACTTGGGTTCCTCCAGCATTCACCAGCTAATTTCCCGTGGCTGTGTAAGTTGGGCACGCTCGTGACACCACAGGAGCTCCGATACCAACCACCTTGGCTCCTGCTAGAGCTCCCTGGGGATCCACTCTTTGCTGTGCAGTTCCCACAAACCCAGCCCTAGCCACCTCCTGACTCCTTCTCATTTGCAAAGCCTGTGCTTTAGGTTTTCCATGTGGCAGGGAATGCTGTGGAGCCATGTGAGCTGTGGACTCCCTGCCTGCCTTTTGGTACACATGCACTGACCAGTTTCTGGGTCATGTGCCAGAGCTGTCTGCTGAGACACTGAGCTCTGGCCAAAGACCCTCACTTCATATTCCAGCTTGGTGAATGCCAGATAGCTGTTAACTTCATCAGGCAGGCAAAATTACTATCATTAGGCCATCAAGCACAGAAATAAGGTCACTTCATATTTCCCTGGAGAGTCTTGGGAGGCTGGAGCTGCTCAGTGTGCCCTAGAACAGTGCAGGAGCTTGTGAAGTGCGTGTTGGATTTGTGGAATTCAACCTTAAGTTATGCCAGCCCATATTCTAGCAGCCATTTCAGAGGCCTAATTCTCTTGTATGGGTATGGATTTTTTGCCAGCAACAACAGCGCTGAAAAGATGGGCAGCATCCGCTGGAATACCTTCAGAGAATGTTCTTTGACAGCTTCCCAAAAGTAAAGAACTGGAGCCGGAAGAATGGCTCAGAATAGGAGTGAGAAACCTATCTGTAAAGGACAATAAGTGTATCAGGAGCCTGGTCTGACAAACAAGACATAATCACTTGCAGGATGGGGCTCGGCTGCCGCAGTGCTGGTGATTCGTGTGGTCTTCAGGAGAGCTGACAGCAGGAACTACGCCTTTGCTTACTTCATACAACTAGATAACACAGCAAGAGCAGAGAAATCATTTGACAGAGGCCAGATTCAGAAGGCATCTGAAATGTCTTTCTTTAAAGATAATCATGTTAGGAATCAAAAGGGGTCTAATGTTAGAGACTTGCCTTTCAAACGCAACAAATGATTATACCTGTCAAGATTTATGGACAGATTTATTTATGTTGACAGAGGGACCACTAATAGTTTGACAAATGAGAAGTCTTGACAGATACAACAGATATGTTCAAGTATATTTCCTCCTGTTTGAAATAGGAAATGAGTGAGTTATGACAAGCCTGTAATGTATATTGATACGGCTTTTCCTAGGCTCCTTCTACAGAAGTAGATGCATTCTACAGTGCTGGATACTGATCTGGAAAGCCAGTTATAACCCTAATCATCAGTGACCCTCTATCTTCTTCCATCAAGAAAGTATTTAAAATGGCTAATTTAGAGAAAACAGGAAGGAAAGCTTTTCCAGGTGGTGCTCCTGAATGGAAAACTTAACTTCCAAAGTAAGGCAAGAATCTAGAGGAAAGAAATATTAGCATCTCAGGAAGCCTTATATTTAGAATAATTGCTAGCCAGGGACTTTTCATGTAAATTCACAGCAAACCTAATACTTCTTTCCCAGCACAGAATGCCAGGCATCATTGTACCATCGAGGCTTGTGGTCAGCTCCAGCCAAGAAAGATCTATCCCAAGGACTGCTGGAGTCCTACAGCATGGAACAATTCCATGCTAAAAACCCATTCAGAAAAGATATAGAAAACCTATCGCTGTGCATTAGCATCTGATCAAAGGCCAGTCCAATAAACAAGACACCAACAGCTTCAATGGACTTTGCCTCAGGCTCTGAGATCTTTTAGGAGTTTTATGTGGGATCGTGCAACCATTACATCCCCAGCTGTGAAAGACAGAACAACCTGTTAAGTGTTGCTCTACCATGCAGCAGCCTTTAAATGCTACTTTCATTTTACAGACAGTGAGTAACTCCTCATTTAAGTACAAGAATTCCAACCATCTCACAGCGTGAAAGCTCTGGACAATCCGAGCAAGGAGAGACTGGAAGGAGAATCCCACTTTTTTCCTCCAAAGGCTGCCATCCTCTCCAAACTGGGAGTTTGGTAAAACTTGATGAAGCAACACTTGGTACCAGACCAGTGCCTGCCATTTGCTGTTGGTTTGGGTGCCAGACCCACACCTCCAAACAACAATGGGACAAGTTACCATGCCCCCCAAGGCTTTACAACAAACACAAACAAGCAATTAAACAAACACATGCTCTTGTCACTCAACAATTAAAGCATTTCCTGATCCCTTAATAAAAGCTGAGCAAGTTTCCGCATATTAATGTGACTTTGCACACTCGATTGGTTTATCACACTAAGAACCCATCCTGTGTCTTTGGCTGATTAAAGTCAATCTGGCTGCCCTCCCTGGAGATCCCCCCAGGAAGGGGTAGGGAACAGCCATTTTTGAACCAGGAGTGTGTCTGACATCGAAATGCATTTAACTAAAGCACAATGGGTAATGTTGTTCATGCAAAAACATTTTGGTGTTTCAAAAAACCATTAGAGGGCATCAAGGGAGGACTGGAGTTTTGAAAAAGAATGAACCTTGACAGGCTAAACTAACTATTGCTCTTTCACCAGCATATTCACTTGCCTGGATAAGTCCAGAAGGCCTATTAATTATTTTGGCGTTGTTCATGAAAGTCATCTGAGCTGGCAATTGCCAATCGCATCAGTCTGTGACATTCCATGGGCCGACAGTGCCATCTCCTTAATATAAATCTGTTTAATTACTAATATACTGAAGTATCTCAGCTTAAAACCCACTCTCGTTCTCCTTTATCAATTTTGCATCTGGTTTTCTCTGAGGTTGAAAAACAAAGCACACCCCAAACACTTACCTCCTTGCCAGTCTTTTTGTGCATGCTGTTCTTTGTTTAAAGAAAAAAAAGNNNAAAGAAAGTCTGCTCTGTAATTACCAGACACAGCCGTGGGAGTGGTTAATCTTTTAAAGCAACATTATGAATTATAATACCAAGTGTATACTTCATTGTGGTAATCCTGCAGTAATGCAAGCAATATTAGCATGTTCTGGGAGGCAGAGTACTGCCAGGGGACCAGGGATGCTTGCAAGAGAAGAAAAGGGGAAGATTTCACAGTAATGAAAACGATGTTGTGTTTAGTCCCACAAGCTAAAAACAAACTAAATATTTATGATAAACGAAAAGAATAAGGAGGATTATGGTGTCATTCACTGTAGAATAAAATATTACCTAATCTAAACATTTACATAAATAGTAGAAGGATAATGCATGCTGAATTTAGATGGTTCAAAGAGAGGAGGAAATTAACTGTAACAACAGCATAAGCGTTGCTGTGCACAGTGGTGGGTGCTCCTGGGTCTCCTCACCTCTCTGCACCACAGAGCCCAGCACAGCAAAGGCATTTGGTGCTAGCAGGCCTCAGATTAGAAAGAATGAGAGACATATTCCTGCTCTGTGATGGAAAAGCAACCAACTCCATCCAAGCAGTGTTTTGGTATAGACCTCTGCCACCTGAACTAAAAAAAAAACCAAAACGCAAAAAAAAAAACCAAAAAAAAAAAAAAAAAAAAAAAAAAAAAAAAAAAAAAAAAAAAACACCATTACCTGACAATGCTGGCAGGCTCTTAGGGGGTATCCCAAAAGGAGATGGTACCAGCTGAGATGGGCACCTGAATTCCACCCATGTCCCCAGATCCACCACTGCTGAGCTGTGATCTGTTTGCTCTGCCTCACTTTTTTGAGCCTCTGCCTCCCTGGTGCCTCAAGTATGGCTCTGGTCAGACCCAAAAGACTCATCTGAATGGATGAGGTTCAGCACCTGCTCCTTCCTGCATTACCTGATGGGCAGAAGCCACCAATGCCCAAGCTTCATGCTCTCCTCAAGACACAAAACCCGAGTTCACATCCTTCCTGCATGGAAATAGCTGTTAAAGCATTTTTCTCCCATGCTAGCTTCATCTAGCCTTGTTTGCTCTCCATCCCTATGAGTCTTTCAGGGCCCTGGCAGTACCTCGAGTCCCACTGAAGCCTCTGGGTTTGTTTTGGGCCAGATGTCTGTAGGCAGATAACTCCCTGCAGGATCGTGGCTAAAGTCTTCTGACTGCAGAGGCGATGCCATTTAACCACATCTTTCTGCAGCTGAAGCTGAATCACAGCTCTGTCTAAAATCATCTTCATTCGAGGCCTGAGTTCATTAATTAATTATATAAAATTTCCAGTTGGAAACCCTTATTCTTTATGTGTTTACTTTGTACTGTGAAGTAGAAAATAATGCATACAAGGGAATAAACTATAGAAATTTTCAGTAATTAGGTAACATTTGAGGTAGCTTTTTTCAGCATCAGAAGGAACATAGTCAAGAGTAATGATATTCCTGTAGAATTGGAACCCTCCTAGAGAATCCCATTGCAATGTTATGATTCTCCAATAATTGTTTTAAAACAATTCAGCAAACTTATGAAAACAGGTTTATACTCAGTATTTCATAAGCATCAGTCAACAAAAAGTGACCCTGTAGAAATAGCATTGTAATATAGTACATACATCTGAGTATCCAGCAAAAAGGATCATTTAGATCATAGTGGAACTTTTGGATTGAAGAATGCCAACAGGAGGGAGGACACTGAATCACTCTGGTGCTCTCCTAGACCTAACTCAAAGCCCATGACTGAGGCTATTTTGCAAACAGACCCAAACTGGGATCCAAGCTAGTGCAAGGCTGTGCATTTAAACATGGGTGGGAAACTGCTGTGCAACTGTTTGAGGGAGGATCGATTTTCTTCTGGTTGAAATGTGCGAAGATGCTGTGGTTTATCCGAAGAAGTAAACCTAAAGATAACAGTTTGGTAACCCAGGGTGATGTTTACAACTGTACTGAATGTGACAGCTTTCAAAGTATTATGTATATTTCTAAGGCTGTACATGTACAGCTCTGACAGCATGTCAGTTATAATTCTTGTAAAAAATGGATGTAATTTATTATGGTTCAAATATAGAATAAACTATATAAATGCTTCACCATAAAATACTAATTTCCTCGTTGCTGAGGGGCTCATCTGCATTCTAAATAGCAGTAAAGATGTTTTAATTGAATAGGTTTTTCTTCCCTTTTCCTTGTCAACATGACTGGCTAGGGTTAAAATAGATGCACAGAACTGGAGGAATCTCTGAACAATAAAGGAAATCTCAACCACAAACAGGACAACTACGCTACCAGAAGTTAGAGGAGAGCTGGATTTTCTTGTTCTGGGGTGGGCAATGTTGGAGGTTGCTCATGTGTGATTGATGGTACTTGTGAATAATACCAGTTGGCAGACATTAGTAACACTTTGTCTCACTTTTTGCTCAGTTGTTCACTTTTCTGCATTTGGCATGTTTTCATGTTTTTAATAGAAATTTTTCAGTCATGCATCTTTGACATGAAATAGCATGAAATGTGATGCCTCCGATTTTGAAGTATTTCCTTGCTGGCTGTATATGACATTAGTACAAAACTTATCATACGGAATTATCATCTCTGAAAGTAGCTTGCTTTTCAAGCTCCTTTATTTCCTCATCCCATGCACTGCAGAGAAATTTGTATGAATATTTTGCACTTAATTCTAATTTCATCCTAATGTATAGCCAGAGAAACTTCACTAGACTAAGCACTGGATTAAACAGGGCTAGAATTCAAAATTATCTCTCTGGTTGAACCTTAACATGAATATTGAAATTAACTGCTGCAAGACTTAGTACTGGGAAAAAATGACCAGAAGGACTAAAATAACTACTTGATTTTATTTTGTAGTGAGTTATTTATAATTTTTTACCTACCCTTTGATTGTATACAGGGCTTATGTGTAAAATAAAGCGAAATTGAGATAAGAAGTTTAAACATTTATATTTATTTAACTGTGAAAATGCATCCAGGCCCTTCAACTGAATCCTGAGATTTTCTAAAAAGCTTTATGATTCTTAGTCTTCCTGGCATTTATATTAGATTATGCCCATGAGTTTCTGAAGATCACAGCCAAACACAGACGACACAGACTTAGGTTTGACCGCTGACACAATTAAACACCTTTACCATCAAATATTTTGTAAGAAAGTGGACAAAAACTATTCACCTACGTAAGCAGAACTTGCACTGAGGAACGACACGGTTCCACAAACCCCAGTGTTCACATGCACTTTTCCAAGATCTGTGAACCAGGACCAGAGGTTTGACTCTGCAGCTGTGCAGAATACAGAGCTGGCAGCCCATGTCCTCAGTCCCTGCTGCCTTCTCCCTGTGCCACGCTAGAGTGGGCACTTTGGGTCTCTCACTACAGGTCCAGTTTGTAACAGAGGGTTGGGAAGAGGCTTTGCAATTCAAAGAGTTAGGGTCAAGAAGAGGAGATGCTTCAAAGACCTTTAAACTAAACATTTCCTGCACGTTGCAGGAGACTGAGCTCAATGACCCAAGAGGTTCTCTCTGACCAGCTTTCCTAAAAAGTTCCTGGTCAAGAGGAAGGAGAAGAATGGCACAACAAAAAAAAAGAAACCGTATTGTCCTAGAACGCTCACATCATGTTTTTGCTTTAAAAATAAGTTAAACCCTTCAAAGACTGAAGAAAAGAAAGAAGAAAAGAAAATGAGTTATATGATATTTCCAACAAAATGCTCAACAACCAAGAGTAATTAGGTAATTTGTACCTTGACTTGCTTGGTCTCTGAGAGTCCCAGAACAACACTTTTAAAAACATCATTGTTTTGTCTCTTGCCTTAATTTAAGACTGCCCAAGGCTTGCATGTCTAGGAACTTTAGTGAGCTTATGAAAAAAACAAAACACA
>VZTR01031153.1:429334-496271 GCA_013400775.1 Chaetops frenatus
GTTGAAAGTCAGATTCTGGTGTGAGATCTGGAGCAGCTGCCTCCATGCTGTGGTAAACCTTGACTAATTGCCAGGGAAAATCTCTGGGGCCCTTAACATTACTGGGGGATCCCTCTTAAATCCTCAGCTCAGCACTAAGCCCAAACTCCCGGCACCTTTGGGCATTTTACAGGCCCGCCTCCACCAGAGCTTCACCATCCTGCAGCACCCAGGATTTTGGGATGTAGAGCAGGTCCTGCAGCACCAAGGATTTTGGGATTCTGGGACCTTGGGACACAGAGCAGGAGAGCTGCAGCAGTGCGCCCTAGAGGTGACAGACGTGGGAACATCAGGCACTTGAACGTGTGCCATGAGAGCTACAAATCCTCACAGAATTTTAATTGAAAAAAAAAAAAGAAAACAACAACCCAACCCACCACCAAGCCAACTCCCTTTACAGCAAGGGCACAGCAGCTGATTTGCATACCTTAGGGGTACATTTTATAAGCAATGGGAGGTGATTTAGCTGCGTGACTCCCATTGGTGTTAATGGGAGCTGTACAGCTAAATGATGAAGCGTTGAAAATGTGAACTCCTTAATATTTCAGTTGACTTTAATTTTTATTTTTGAGCTAACACAGTTAATTAGATGGTATTTTCCTAAGGTGTGTCCACAGCAAAGTGCTATTTATGAGCTAACTTAAAAACCCATTCTGATAAATAGAAGCATAAACAAATATCTATCATGCCAAAAAATGCTCTACATCACTTGCAAATACTTTTAACCATGGCAATAAAAGCCTGCACTCAGCTCCTGCTATCTCTCAGATTACTCACTGAAGGCTGGTGCTAATCCAGCTTTGTCCTAGGCTGGCTACATGGGTTTGGAAATTAATACTGGTTCCTTTATCACAAGCAATAGTGAGGACACTGTTTTTCTACTGATTGGGCTCTCATTGTTATTTCAGAAATCTGCAAAATATATTGCCCTGAGATAATTTTTGGGATTGTATTAGCATTAGTAACGACACTAATTTAATTTTTATTCTAAGCTGATGAATCAGTCCCCACACTGTGCCAGGACCCACCTTCCCAGAACTGCCTGGGTGCCTTGGTATTTCACAGCCAGCTGCTCTGTAATTTGCCCTCCCTTCCCCACATCACTACAATGCCCTAAACTGAGCTCTTTCTTTCATGGATTTTATTCTTTCCAGAGCGTTCTTGACTTCTGCCATTTTTGTCCTCAGTTTCTTTCCATCTCTGTTCCCCCTCTCTGTTGCTGCACCCTCTCTCTCTCAAGACATGAATGCAGTATCTCAGTTGAAGATCTTCCTCTTTTCAGTTATTCCTTTCCTGCAGCTCAATCATACTTTCCTCTTTTTAAGTGACTTAATTGTCACATTTCAGTTTACCTATCCCATTTCTGACAAAAATTTACCTAACAGCATCTCTTCATTCCAGTTCTTTCTGCTGAATTCTGGTCTTGCAGTGTGCATTCTCAGCTTTTACACCCAATGACATATCAGCAGCAAACTCCACAGGGCTAAGCCCAAACACTTTAAAATCTTTTTGAGGAGCACTCAGCTCTGCAGTGAGGAGACAAATGAAACTCTCTCTGAAACAGATCTTTGCCTCTTCTGGCACATGCCCAAAGTTTTAAACCCTACCCAAGAATATTACAAAATATTTCATACACTTGGGCCCAGAAACAACAGCAAATAGTTTCCTTTTGTGAGCTGCAAATAAAGATGCAAGTAAAAGAGCAAACACCAAAAAACTGAGCCATGCAAAGATTTCCAGCAAGACTTCAGGCAATTGAACACGAGTTGTATTCAGCCGAGATGTCAGATCTGAAAACCATCTCAGCGTGGTGCAAATGGCCTGGTTTTTCTTTTTGATTCTTATTGCTTTAGTTTTGTTTATTCTTATGTAACCTGTCAGCAAAACTTACTCTGCTCCTGGACTGTTTGTGGTCCCCTGATATCGAGAAGGACAGCTTTGCTTCTGCTCCTGCCTGGTGCAGTTATCTTATCCACCTTCATTTGCCGGGCTGGAACCCTGTGCCTGTCTGTGTGAGTGGCACCAGTCACATTCAATAACACTTTGCTCTTGCATTTAGGCCTCTCTCCTGCACAGCCTTTACAGGCATGTTTACACACCTCTAACCAGAGGGATTTAGGTGGGTGCCATTAAATCTGTGCCTGATGTGTTTGTGCAGGAGGTTTACACAGCCCAGGGGTGCTGGGTGTGGGCATGGCTGGGGCTGCAGTGCACAAGGAAGGCTGCAGATCCTCGGGGAGTGTTAATTGAACAGTTACAGCAAATGCACAGCAGCTGGTTGGGTCTGTGATGGTAAAAAATCAGCTCAACCAGAGGCAGGTGAACTGCACAGCTGCCACTTTGGTGATGGGGGGTCCCTGCAGGGTGGTTGAGAGATTGCTGAATTAGGGACTGGCAGGGTTGGGGCTGGGTGATGGGGACCAGACACTGTCCTGGCAAAGCTGCACACCCAGGTGACTCACACCTCCACCTTTTTATCAGCTTGTCTTTGAGGTTTGAGGTAAAAGGGCTGTGGAGGGGACAGAAGTGTGGCCATACATGCTATGGGATTTTGATGTGACTCAGGGCTGTGGTTGGCCTCAGGGTGTGCTCCTCCTACAATTAAAACTGCGAAGTTCCTCTTTGCAGAAGCAATCTGAGTCCTTCCCTGTTGCTGCCTTCTTCCATCAGCTGGATGGCTGCCACAGTGCACTCTTCCCTCCTGCCTCCATTCCTAAAAACTTTTAAAAGCAAGCTGCATATTAATCTTTTGTGCACAGCAGAAACAGGAGCTTCCACTATTTCCTCTAAGAAGTGTCTCATTTTTGAAAATTATTTAATTTTATGTAACTTTTACCTTTCCCTACTCTTTTGTCCCCATGTTTCTTGACACAAAAATAGTGGTTTTCACAAGGATTTTGTGGATATATTGAGTCCAAGGATCGTGAGATTCCCTGAATTTGAAACTGCCTTGATGTGGACTAGAGGAAATAACTAAGAAACATGCCACAACCTTTTTCCTCCCTTTCCATGCAACTTTCCTAATAAAGCAGATGAGAGACAGATTTTGCTTACAGCAGCATTCATAGATGTCACAGTGCCCCTAACCCTCTCCCTGCTCCCCCTCCCTGTCCAGGAGCTGTAAGCAGGGACACACGAGTCACACCAGAGGCCAGCAACTCTTCTACCTGATCCTGCATTCCCAGCTTGCTCCGTGCCTTCCTGCTGAGGTGTCGGATCCCTGCTAGAAGTATTTGTAAACAAAGCTCGAGCAAACTCCTAGCTTTGCCTGGAGCAGGGCAGCGTGAGCATTACAGCCACGGAATGAAAGCCTCCAGGAGGAGCACAGGGGTGGTTGGAACCCAGCCCATGGCACCGAGCTGAGAGCAGGGGGGAGCAGCATTCAGCTGCTCCCTGTGCACACCCCACAATTTTCCTTTTCTTCATCAGCTTCTAGTTGACATCCAGTCAACCTGAACAAAAAGATCCACACTTGTAGCAGGCAGTAAATAAGGATGTGTTGGTGAATGAGTACGAATGAGTTTTAGACACGGGTTGGAAAAGAATACACTTGGAGTATTATCAGAATTATGGGAAAATTCTTGGGTGCTATTTGATAGCAAGCATTTTAAAATGACAGATCATAGCAATGACACCAAGATGATCTTTTTCATCCCAGAATTAATCCAGAAATGGTCCAGTCAGTATTTTCTCTTTATGTGACACACCAGTTGATAGTGCTGGATTATATTAATATTGCTTTTCAAAGAAGCATTTATGACTTTAAAAGTGTCTCTTGCTAGCCTGCAACTAGAAATTCCTTGGAAATGTCTTCATATAGAAATTTAGATATATTTGATATGAAACAGTTTAGCCCTAGTTTCCCTTGTTTGGAAATAGAGGCAATAAAATACTTGTTTCCTAATGCCAATTATCAGAACCAACAACTGCACTTCTTGCAGCCACCATTACAGCACAGATCTGCCTCAGCATTATTGGGCTACAGACACAACACTTTTAATCACATTTTGATTAAAATAAACGGCTTAGCTTAAATACAGAATGGGAAAGGGTTTCATCATTGCCTTGCTGGTTTTGGTATTCTGCTCAGGTTGAGCAACTTTGGGTTTGGTGGTCACAGTGCCTAGAGCTACACATAGATGGGTTTTCCAAGTAGTTTATGAGATCAACCATTCTTTTAGAGCTGATACTTTCCATCCAGCAGCATAAGCCCATCTCACCTCCTTGCTGTCCCTGGGAGCCTGATGTGCTTTGGGAGTGAGAGTGTGGAGAGGGTGGAGGCAGCTGCCTGCTGGGTAATGGCCTCAGCTGGGCTGTTCTGATGTGGCCCAGGGACCTCTCACACTTATGGCCACCACCAGAAGCACCCACAGAGAGTGATAAGTGTTATAGTGCAGCATAATCCCCTCTTCAGCCTCAACAAGGAAGATGGGATCATACTGCCTTCCATTCTCAGATAATAACCATTTCATGGAGGCAGTTACAAGACCTATTTATAGGGATGATTTTAGCTGCCATCTTTATCCTTAACAGGAAGGGACTGGTGCTTTGGACAGGTGGCAATTTTATGCTACTCACCCACCTCCATATCTTTTTATCTGAATGTGTACTATGTGGTTATGTTTCTACTTGGATGACTTTCATGTTCTTTAGATGGCAAACATTCCATGAAAAATGAGAAAGCAGAAGAAGAGGTTCAGGTAGAAGCTGAACTGAAACCAGTTTGGGATCCTCTGATGAATGACCCACCTAGGCCTTGTTTGCCTATACCTGGAAATTTGGGAGAGGTTTATGATGAGCTGTTTGTGTAACCAAGCTATGCAAACTAGTAAAAACAAGTCATGTAAGAGAGAGAGGGAACATTGACTGCTTTGACAACTGCTTTGCCATTGCTAAGGAAACTGCTCCCTTGGTAACCATGGTCAGTACATCTGTCTTATTTTATCTCCAATTCTCACGTAGACACCATCATGGAAAGAATATTAACACAACCAAAACACAAACATTTCAGGAAAGCACCAGGCTTCTATTAATTTCTTCACTAAAAAGTTTAAGGGGGATTCTGCTTTAGTGTTGATTATGACTTTGCCTTGCCTGAGATGTGCTCCTTAAATATTAACTTATGCAAAGTAACAATTTATTCTTTTGTTCTGCTTTTTACTTCTTTAAAATGTGATACTTATTTTCTTTTAGCTCTCCTAATTTACCTAATGCAATTGGGCTTTACAATAGGAAAGCCTGAAGCCTGAGAAAGCTTTTGCATCTGTCAAAATAAGAGTTTATGTTCTTTTGCTAAGGAAAAAGCTCTTACTGACTTGAGCAGAATAGGGCAAATGGAAGTCCTAATCCGAAGAACAACAAACTTTTAAGATGTGTCTCAACTTTTTGAGTGGGAACCACTTGACATCAGCAAGATCTTTCTTGACGCTCCTGCTTAAATCCATTAGCAAGGAAGAAAATCAGAAATGTGCAAGGAAAATCTGAGAAGAAAACCCAGATGCAGTTTTTGCCACTTTTTAGTGAAATCAAGGTATTTGTCAGTACCTACTGGTAAATCAGATTCGAAGTGCTGATAGAAGTACAACTTTACACAAAAGAATAATGTTTATATCCACAAAACCCCCAAATCTATTGGAGCAAAACAAATATTCCTGGTACACAGGATGCAAAGATTCCCTAGGCTTTCTATCCATAGCATCAGACACAAATGAACATCCTTTGGGCCATGTTTTGCCTCAATTCTAAGATATCTTATGCTGAGATGTTAGAAGCACCAGAGGTAGTCAGGTTTCTCTGTAATTCTTTAAGAGCAGCATTTTCCTATTCTCATAAAAGAGGGGGAAAAACTTGGATGAAAGAGGAGATACGAGTAAATTTCTAAATATCTGCTCTCAAAGTGGACATGGTGACGGCATGAAACAGGGATTTCATGCCATACCATCACATAAAAATACATTCCTCCAAAAATGACAAGTCTGATACCTTAACTGCCAGCACTGTGCTTTGTGGATTTACTGAGAGTCTAAGTAGAGCAACAGCAAACTCCTCTTTGGTAAGAAAAACACCCATCTCAGCTGAGACCCAGCACTTCTCCAGCCTTGTGTCCCCTCTCCCCTGGCAGCCAGCAGGGAAATCACAGTGGGACCTCCCCGTGTACTCTGCCAGTGTCCCAGTAAAAGGAGAGGAAAGGGATGTCTTCAACACAGTACATCAGAGAATACAGGGACTTCAGCAACTGACTGGTAGAAGATTTTGGACTAATGGATTGATTTTAAGAGCAGTGTAGAGGTAGAAAACCATGGCCTCATGGTGGAGTGAGCATGCTGGCACCCTTCTGTGCATGTCACATCTTTTGAGGTGGGAATGAGGTCTGAGAGAAAAGTTACTCTCAGCTTCTTTCTTTTGACTTATCCATTGATGATAATATGATCCAGCAGTTGCTCAGCTTTGGCTAAAACAGTTCAGCATCCATTCCTATAGCATGGATGTTGCAGTATTATCAACAGCAATTATTATCAAATTACTTTCAAGGCAGCTGTGTATGCATGAAGCACCCTGCCTTCATATCTGATCTTTTAGCAAAGGTAATGCAGTGAGAGCTATTGTTCTGGTAGCTGAATGCCCCTTGCAGAAGTTTTGGGACACTGGCAACACAAACATCCTTTTACTACTTTGTCATGCAGCCTGACCTTTAATTTTTACTGGAAGTCTTTGCAGTTGCTTTATTTACCCAATCCCATTTACCGTAAACAACACAGCAATTGGCACTCGTGGGATGTTTGGTTTAACTGTATCCAGAAGCCAGAACCAGTTGCACCACTACCACTGGTGCAAGGGAGTTGCCATGAGTCATTTCTTCTGATTCTTTCCCTCTCACGTCTCCAGCTCCAGTGGCACACCCAGGAGATCTGTGCTTCACTTCCCCTGTATGCAAAGTGAGGGCAACAGCACCTCATCCCTCACAGGAGCAGAGTGGGACTACATGGATTCTTATGCCTCTGGATACTGTCAGGGAGCAGTGAGGTCTGCACTCTCCCTAGAGGAGGAACTTCATCACTGCCATGGTGGGGTGGGGGCCCCCCATGAGTCACAGCCCCCTTCTCCAGTACCTGAGTGAGAGGAACAGGCAGACCTGCAGATGGGGGCCACGTCCAACTTGAAGCCCAGGTCATAAGGCAGCATCACAGAAAGGTCAAGCTGGAAGTCAGTGCATGGTCAGGATTAGTGAGTCCATCACTCAGCTGAAGACCAGCATCCTCCAGCTCAGCTCACAAAAAACAGCAAATTTCTCTGGCCAAGTTTAAATGGGGTCCCAGGCCTGCTGGAGTGGGTAGAGGCAGCAGGTGAGGCTGGCCAGGGTTGTTAAAACTTACCAGTAACTTCAGGGCCCCAAAAAATATCACAACAGCACAAGTCAGCTAAATAAAGATATTTACCAAGCTCCTGAAAACTTGACACTTTCCCTACCTAAAATGCTAAGGAAATTCTGCTGACAATTTTCTGTTCATAACTACTCCAGAAAGCAGGGTTAAGGCATGACAATGAGGAAGATAGGGCTTTCCTTCTATTAAAAAAAAAAAAAATCCAACTACATTACTGAGGAAAATTGAAATGTAATTACCCCTGACAGTTATGAAGATCACTGTACACAAATATATTTAAGCTTTTGCAGAACACCACACTTTGGGAAGCTTGTTCTAGCCTGTCTCCAGGTTTGCATGCATGTGAAGTGCTTTGAGTTTGGATGCAGGCAGTGGAAGAGAGAGCAGCACAACACTTAGTTTAGCAGCACATGCTCTGAAGCATACTGAGTACTGCCTGTGCACGCTGCTGAAGCTCCTCACCAGTCACTTGCTATGGGATAGCTCTGGGATTAGGCAGGCCAGGGCTGACATGTGAAATCTGTGCCACTTACTTAACTGCTCTGTCACAATGAATTGGGCTGCTCTGCCTGCGCTAGCCTGGAGAAACAAGTGGCAGGGCCTTGGCTGGCATATGCTGATGGGGTGGGGAGAGAGCCTGTCCCTCCGTGTGGCAGGGTGACACAGCCCTGAGGGGAGGCACAGGGCTCTGCTCTGGTCTCTTCCTGTCAGCCCAGGACCTCCTCAAACTGGTCTCTGAAGGCTGATGCTCCCACTCAGTGCAGAGCCTGGGAGCCCTTGGGTAGCATGGTGCCAAGGCTGCTTTGAAACCAGCTGGTCTGGTTCTGAGGGGGCCTGAATGATGGCTGAGATGACAGGCTGGCTGGACAAGGGCTCGCCAGAAAGTAGGGCAGCAAAACTTTCTAATTAAGATAAAAATACCTTTGTAGTCTTTGTAGTGAGGGAGAGCTGCGGCACTCAATCTAAATGTCTCTGTCCAAAGAAAGAGCTTTCTCAGATCCTTTACCTTTGCTTTAAAGAGACAAGAGATCATCTGACAGCAGGTTTGTTAGGCTCACCTTCCAATAATGAGGCTGTTGTAGGAGCTGCCTGCGCTCTCACAGCTGAGCCTGCACAGCCCTGCAGCCAGAGCCCCCACACCTCCAGACACACACTGCCCTCCCTCCAGACAAGGTGATCCTCGTCTAAAAGAGGAAAACATCACAAGGAAAAGCAAAATGGGCGATGGCCCTGCTGTGAAGAGCTTGTTTCCAAATCTTTCCTGGACCCAGGCATGGTTCATTCCAAGACGTTGTTAGACACCTCAGGAGCCAGGCTGTGCCTCGTGGTCAGGAACCCTCCCGAGCTGGCTGGCAAAGAAAATGTCCCTGAGCATGATGGGGAGCAGGAATGGTTTGATGAACCTCTGAAGATGTAATAAAAAGAACACAAAACAAGTTTGGAAGGGACATGTAGATCATTCTCAGTTTGAAGGGGTTTGCCCTTGAGACCCATGGAGAGCACATCAGCTGGCTCCAGCTCACATGTTTTCTCCAGCACTCCAGAAAAAAAGAGGCAAAGTACAGTATGTACTTGTCTGCTGAGACATTTAGATTGGCTACTGACACTCTGCAAATGTTTATAAAGAAAACAAAATGTGGATGATAGCCATTTTCATTAAACTGTGCAGATTCAGTTCACCCCAAATCACAAGATCCCTGAGCCATATTCTTGCCCTTTTGGAGACATCAACTTCCCAACAGCACTGAGGCTGTGTGGCTCTTGCTGTTTTCTTACTTGATGGGCCTGGTGCACACAGCTGCAGGGGGAGGCACAGCCAGGGCCAGGTGTCTGCTCCATATCTGCAAGGTGAAGGTGAATATCCCTTGGCCCTTCCACCTTGGGTTAATTTTAATCAAGTCAAAGCCAAGAAGGAGAAAAAGATAGAATTAAAACTTCAAGCCTCACCTGCCCAAGGCAGAGTTTCCTCTTGTGTACCATGTGAAATTGTCAAAAAATCTTGGTGGCTGGTTCCTTGTGTGCAGGGAGGTTTTGGGCCAGCAGCACATCTTCCCTCAGAAGCAGGAGCATGGATTTTTTACCACGTTCTGGGGATGTTTCTGAGCTCTGGCACTTGCTGCACCTCAGCATGCAGATATATTAATGCCTGTAAAGCATGAGAGTTCCACACTGAGTTGGATATACCATGACCATGACAGAACCTTCAAAAACATGGGGACTGCAGTTCTGGAACCATTGCTCTCTGTAACCATTCCCCTGCCTCCAGCATGGGTGACTCTGCCAGCCTTGGAGTGAAGGAACTGACAACACTGATGAGAGAAAAGACATAATTTCATGTGCAGCCTGGTCATTCTATTTACTGAAATAATCTATCCCCAGGGACTACTTTGGCTCATTGTGGGTGGGTGCTGTCTATCTCCACACTTGGCTCTTGCTGAGCCTGTGAACAGCCAGTCTGAAAACCACGGCCTGGCACATGCTGACACCTGGGTCAAAATGTCCTTGTGAACTGTGGGACAGAAGGAAATGCCCCAGGGTGCCTTTGCCTATCAAAAACATCCTCTGCAGTAGTGCAAGAAATCAGGCTGGGCCATGGCATAAGCTCATTTCTCCCTTCTTGCACCAGTTACACCACAGTCCAAACCATCCATCAAGGTATCAAGCAATCCCAAACCTGTCTGTGGGGTAGGATTTTGTATCTACTGTGTGCAGATGGGACAGAGTATCCCCTCTCCTTACTGGGATATCTGCTGGCTAAACCAGTTTTCCTTCTGCCTTCTTGTCATTTCCTTAACTTGATGCCTGTTTATGTGATGTGTATGTGTGTTCTACATGTAGGAACCCTAATTTGAAGCCAAAACTGGTGTTGCCTTTGTCTCATGGTGTCCCAAGCTGCCACACATCCCACCCTCTCTGCAGAACTCTGGCCAAAAAAGTTTGCTTCCCTTTCGGCACTGCAGTGCATTTGGATGTCAGAACCAGTGTCAGCCCTCTCCAGAGACCAGAGCAACTGCTGTGAATTTAAAACAAATATTTTTCATCTTAAATGCCACGGCAGGTCAGCTAAACAGAAAAGAATAGTTGGTAACAGGATTGAAACGACAGCGGGGTGGAGTGTTTACAGCTCCATCAACAGCTCGGTGTTAATGAACTGAGTCCGAAAATTACCTCTCTATTGATGGAGGCATGGATGGAGCTCAGAGATGAGAAAGATAGTGATTGCCTCCAGCTGCAGGCAGAACTTGGAGAGTGTTTATTTATCACTTGGAATTGAATGATTTTTTTGGAGAGGGCAGTGAAATTCTGAAAAGCGCAGTCATGCAGCTGCTTGCAGCCTGGCACTGGTGTCAGCCCTGCAGCTCCAGCTCTGGGGGTGCAGGATTTCATCCTGTCCCAGGGAGCATCTGTCTGGGCATGAGGAGGAAAAGCCTCAGCTGCAGTCAGCCCTTTGCTCTGTGTGTGTGTGTGTATCACAAGGCATGGTTTTTAACCAAAATGCCAGGCAGCAAAAGTGTGGCTGCTTTATACAGACTGGAGGTAAAAGGACTGCAAATATGTCAAAGGAATAATGCCTCCTGCATTGCAACTGCTGTAGCTAAGGGGAATGTTATCATGGAAGGTGTTATTTTTGACCCTGATTTCTCCCTTTCCTTTGCTTTCTGTAGGAGGCATTGGTAGTGCTGAGCAAAATGGACAAGGAACGATGTCAGCAGAGGATCCCCTGTTTGAACTTCCAATGCACCAGCAATCCAGATGGGAAGATTTTCCAGGATAGCCTCATTTTTGCCAATTCAAATTGTGGGGAATTTCCCCAGTACAGCTTCCTCTGTTTGACACAGCCATTGTTTTGAGGGAGTTTTCACACAGCATCTCTCTACAGAACAGGTTTAATATGTTGAATTCTGCTGTAAGCAAGGGCTGATGTGTTCAAGGTGTGTGGAATGGTGCCACACGAGCAGTACAAGCACATCAGCCCTCAGCACTGCCCTTTGGGTCCCTGCTTATGATTTCTGAGGATGATTTTCTGTGGTCGAGGCATTTCCATAGGTCAGGAGAGGGGACAACCCAAGAAATTCCACTCTTCACCTATTAGCAAAGTTAATTTATAATTTATTTCATAAAATTTGGCTAGTAAATGGATTATTTTGTAGGTAGTTTGTGTCTGAGGATGAGGGCTGCACCAACCACCAGTGTTTTTTTGTCCCTGAAGGAAAACAATTAATTTTAAACAACACTTTCCCCTTATTTAGAATCACAGAATAGTTTAGGTTGGAAAAGACCCTTTAGATCAAGCCCAGCCATTCACCCAGCACTGCCAAGTCTGGTTAAACCTCCCACAATTAGCCTTGGCCAATGGATCCAGCCTGTCCAGATCCCTCTGCAGACCCTTCCTGCCCTCCAGCAGATCAATACCCCCACCCAACATGGTCTCATCTGCAAACTGACTAAAAGTACCCTCAATCCCCTCATCCACATCATCAATAAAGATATTAAACAGGCCTGACACCTTCTGACCCTTTGTTTAAAGGGGTGTCACATTTGCTCACTTCCAGCCAGCTGGGACCTCCCCAGTCAGGCAGCACTGCTGGTAAATGATGGAAAATTCAAAGTATATGTTTAAATACGAAAAACAGAAATAGTTATAAATGCTTGAAGCAGGCTTTTAAACAATTCAGCAATGCAGAGTAAGTATACCCTGTTGAAGGCAGGCTACAGAAATGTTAACATCCTCTCAAGGTAAATCAAGTAATGGACTGTTGGCCTATTTTTCAAACCGCTTCTCCTCAGTATCTTGACATTTGATAGGATTATCTATTACTGTTGGATTTTGGTTGACTCTCTGGTATGCCTGAGAAGATTGTCATCTTGTGATTTAAAGATAATAGAGCCAAGCATGTGAAACTGCACACAGAGAATAAACCTTTGACTCAGAACCGAATATTTTGTTAAAAAAAAAAAAAACAAAACGAGGACAACTTTGTCTTGAGCTCAGTTTGATACACTGGCAGTTAATGAAATTATCCAGCAATAACTTTCCATTCTAAATATTGCTGTGCTATTTTTAAAAGGCTCCTGTGGCACTCCACGCAGGGCGGCCCCAGCTAACAATACCAGATATCTGAAGAGGGTGAGTGTGATTAAAGACTTGTGACAATAGCTAATGTAAGCTTTAACTAAAAATGTCAACTCCATTTGTTTTCAGCTTTAAAGAGTTTCTGGATCAGAATGTGCAGGTAGGAGTTCTAACAATTTCAAGATTACACTTGACCTAGTAGAAAAGATGATCATGTAAAAACTGACATGAACGGGGATTCTGTGTATGCACATGTGGATCCGTGTTCCTGTGTATAAATATGTCAACACTGACAAAGAACCTCACAGTTTTTCAAAATACGCAACATCTACTTTTATTATAAAGCTTCACAATTGGCAACTTTAAAAAAAATGGAATGAGCTAGGGTAGGCTTTTTATTACACATGGCTTTATTTCTTTGAATTTCAAAATTACCTAGCATGCATTTTCAACTTTGGAACAATTTGCAGGCTGTTTCCATTTCTATTTAAAAGGGCTAAACACCAAGAATGTGCCTCTGCTTTGCATTCTAATTGCATGTAACTGATTTGCACAGCAGAACAAAAACCTAATTTTCAGATTAAGAATCATGCGCTAAGAAATAATTATTGTTTTAAGACGAAAAAAGGTTTTCCACATTTTTCCCCCTTGCCCAATTTATGAGAACTATTTGCCAGTTTGTAGGTTGCCAGTCTTCCCAGAACACCAACTATTACTCTTTAGGGACTGGAAAAAAGGTAGACAGAGACACGAGGCATGCAACTGTTTTGACTGCATTCTTTTGCTTGCAACATAACACTTGCTTTTTATTATTTTATCTTCAACAATCAAGGGGTGACTAAATGGTTGCAGGTGGTGATGAAAATAAAAGCCATCCATCATTATTTATTAGGCATGAAAAAGATACACAATAATGTAATTTAATCCCGGAGCAGACAATTATTTCCACATATTGATAATACAATGTGAAAACTGTCATGAATCCTAATGTGATGTTCGCCTTTATTGGTGAACCACTAGTAGCAATGCAAATAATGAAATTGTATCAAAAAGAAAAAAAAAGTAATTATTTGCATATACCAATAGTGTCATAGAGAAAAACACATCATTACTAACTTCAGAAAATATAATCGTGGTGCATGTGTTGCTTTGGTTTTGAAGTTTGCAAATGCAGGTGCAAAATGCTTTTCTAAGTAAACATTTTATTGATTTCTGCATCATCAAAATAATTTCACAGGTTTTGATAAGGGAACTTTAAAGCCATGAACATGCAGCTGTATAATCAGCAACCTCTTTACAGAGACCTGCAGATCTCCCTGCTAATCTATTCACATATTTGTGCACGACGCTTCCTCCATTAAAAATAATTTAAGAAATATCTTTGCTCCATCTGGGCCTGATTCAAAGCCCATTGAAGTCAGCAGAAAGACTCGCATTGATTTTGGTGGGCGTCAGACAGAAACCCTTTGTGGCTGTTTTCTATAAATAAAGTTGGGCTCCAGTTTGGGCAGAGCAGCTCTCACAAATATATTCAGACCGATGACATTCACCCCGGGCAGATGTGAGCGTGTGCCACTTAATGCCCACTTATGTCTCATTTTGCACAGGGGTAAAAGGCCCTTTTGGCTGGACAAAAACATACATATTTTTATAAATAGGCAACTATACATGCAAAGTATATCTGCAACTGCACAGCTAATTTACATTTGAATTACCATGTCTGGGCATGCAAATCAGGTAATTACTTGCTCGCATATAACTGGCCATTTGCATGCACAAATACCTATTATATGCATTCAAGTCACAGTAATGTGTCTGCAGCATTTATCTGTATCTCAAGAGAAACTGCAGCAAGGAGGAGGTTTACATTATCTCTTATGGACCTGATGTTTTCTAGAGTGATGTAAGTGATATTTGAAATCATTAGGGTATCTGTAAACTTCCTACAAGTGCTGTCCCTTAAACTGAAGTCTCCTAGGCTCGAGTCTGTAAGAGACTGGACCACTTGTGGCAGCAAAATCATTAAAAATTAGTTACAAGTAGGGGGAGTCTCTGACTGTAGAAACAGACCTTGAAATGGTAAAATCCCACCCTGAAATATTCCTGAAACCATGACAGCTTTTCTGTTGCCCAGAGAAGCCATGGTTGCCTCATCCCTGGAAGTGTCCAGGGCCAGGTTGGATGGGGCACTGAAAAATCTGATTTACTGAGTGGCATTCCTACCATGGCAGGGTTGGAATAAGATGATCTTTAAAGTCCTTCCCAACCCAAACCGTTCTAGGATTCTGTGATTTCCAGAGAGCACCTTTGGGGAAGCTGCTGAGCACATTGTGGGCAGGTCACACAGAGTGGGAGCAGACACAGAGCTGGGGAGGAAGGGATGGAGTCCCTGCTCAGTCTCTCCTGAGCTTGGGAGCTGCTGATTTATTTCAGCACTCGATTCCCATCAATCTCACCTCCTACCACTTCACATTTAGGAAGGAAATGCAGAATGCATTTTCCCAAAGGTGGGAATGGACAAGGGGCATCAGCTGGTCTGAGCAGCACCTGAAATGCAGCAGCAGCAGCTGCTGTTGCCTTGGAAAGCAGATGGGTTGGAGGCAGTGGCACCACCCAGGCTGGAGGGACACCCACATCCAAGGGGAGAGGGTCCAAGAGTGGCTCCACCACCCCAAGCAGGTGCCATGGCAGGGAAGGAGCACAGGAGACGAGTAGTTGCACTTTCACTTTTTCCTTCTGTTTAGGCTGTTGGGAGAAGGACAAGTGGGCTTGAAAAAAAATACAATGTGAGTTGTTTTTCTCCATTAATCTGTGCTTTTTTTTTTTTTTTTTTTTTTTTTTTTTTTTTTTTTTTTTTTTTTTTTCTTTTTTTTTTCAGCTGCCTGGCTTCATTACATTTGTTTGTCTTTCCCTCTCCAACTGAGCAGTGGGATCTGATTTTCCTGAATTTGGCTGAAGAGAAAAATTAAAGTATTCTTTGTTTATAATCAAAGCAGGAGTGATTATATGAACATTTTGAAGGAATCATATAGTATTTCAAGAGTCTGTAAAAAGACAAGAAAGGTGGTGGGAAGTCATCAGATGCTATTTTCTTTAAAACTGCATGGATGGTTTTAACAAAGTCAACCCATGACGTCTGTAGAGCTTCACCAAATGGCCTGGGAACTGATGGCAAATTTGTGAAAACATGCTGGAAATGTTTTGTTGATATTCCTGCTGACATTAGGGGCAGATCCTGCATGTCACCACAAATATTTGGCAGTGGAGAAAACCAGAGATTTTGTTCAGCTCTGTTTGGAATCAGATAGCAAATTGATCTTGGAGACTCTCCCTGGAACTCTTCATATTTTTGGAAAACAAAAGATTTTCAGAGGAAGCCCTGTTTTTATTATGCATGAGATTGTTATGGGAGGAGAAAGGGAGTCTGTGACTTACACAAAAGAAGAGGAATCAGAGCTTTTGCTGGAATTGAACAGATTATTCCTGGCCTTAGCTTTGTGTACTTTTCCCCAGGAGCATGGATTTTTATGTGAGAAAAGATTATTTCTGAATTATTTATTATTTATTTATTTACTATCCTGTCTCCTGTGCCTCATACAAAGGGAGATCAGTTACCTGTGGGGTCACTAAATGGCCCTGATGGGAGCTGAGGGAAGGGAGTACACCCAGAGAACACCACAGTGCTGGGAAGCACTGCTGTGATGGGATGGAGCTCATGGACAGCTCAGATGGGACACATGGACCTTTCTGGCAGTGCTCAGCCACCCTTGTATGCCTTGCTCTGCTCCTGCTCCAAGTGGATGATGAGGCACAGAGTGTCCTGACTGCACTTTTTGATCCACTATCTACATGACCTGGATGAAATCCCAGACCCAAAGAGTTTTTCCCTTAACTCCAGCCAACATTTCATCCCCTCTTCCAGTAAGTGACTGTATCCTCTGCAGCAGCAAGGGCAGTGCCCCCACTCACCTCAGCAGTATCATCTCCCCATCTTCTAGGCTTCTCCCCTGGTTTTTGGGAAGAACCAGGAGAGCACTGTGAGGAAATACCTCAGCAGTATTTCCACTGCCTGACTTTGAGAAGCTCAGGCACACTGGAGCCTGGGGCTGAGCAACGTGACCTGCCCTCTCCACAGACACCACACGGTTCTGTGTGAAAGAGCTCAACCAAGAAGTAGCAAAATTTTCCAGAGGTGACAAGGAAGGACCTTTTGGGGACCATGCTGTGTATGCTTGTATGAGTTGTTGGGTTCCAGATGAAGCGAAGAAAAACTCTCCATGGGAAGCTTCTGACTTCATAGATTGCTCAAACACTGAGCATATTTAACATAGGGCTGGATGTGATAAACTGGATTCATACAGCGACCCAAGGAAAAAAACAACAGGGGAATGAGGCAAGGAGTCAGTTTTGTGGTCTGAACATCACAGGAAGGACATGGTTTCAGATCAGACCCCAGCTGTAACAGCACAGCTAAATTAGAAGAAGCAGAAGAGGCTTCTTCTACTTGCAATGCAGTAGAAGTTGCAATGCAGTTGCAATAAAACTTTGAGTTGTTTCAAGACTGCCACTTTAGCTCTCAGACAAAAGTCCAGCCTCAAGAAAAAGCTGATCTGTTGAATTCAAACCATCTCCATGTCCCCATCAAGCATCTGGCCATTAGTCCTGCCTAGAGCAGCACTGTGCATTTGTGATGCCCAGATTCTGCTCTTACTCTGATTTCCTCTGATTTATGGGGAGGGATCATGAAGCAGCTGTGACAGAATTCACCCTGCCATGGAAAAAGAGCAGTCATACTCAGGGGAAAGCTCAGCTTCAGCATCATCTCCCTGTCTTCAGCATGGTGCTCAGACGAGTGAGAACTGATTAAGAAGAATCCAGTAGAGACCAGCACTAGGTCTGAGAATGAGGGCAGGAGAGAACTGGGACTGGTCAGGGAGAAACAGGAGACATCAAACATGCAAAATGATGTTTCAGAGGGGCAGGGAATAAATTATTCTCTCTGTCCGTGGGGGATATGAGAAAGAGTTGCAGGCTTACACTTGAGTAAGAGAGCCTAAAAACTTTCTAAGTTTAAAAATAGCTCAGAGTAGAAAAGGCAACAGACACTTTTTGGGCATTGGAATAATCTATTAGTATAACTAAACTTGTTTGCTTCCAGAAAAATATCGGAAACTAGGTTTTTTTAAAAGTCTGTTTCGTAACTTACAACAAATGTCCCTCAAGTAAACATCCTTTCCAATCTCCATATATCTGCTGTGTCTTCTACCTCTCCTCCCAGGCAGTGATGAATGTAACAAAGTAGTGGGTGGGAAGAAATACAGATAAATATTTTGTAAGTAATGTACTATATATATTGGGCACAGATAAGAAATAGCATTGTGCTCATTCTGTTTTCATTCTCACAAATCAGGAATAAATGCAGTCACCAAACTCTTTCTGCATGTAAAAATGGAGAAAGTGAGTGGTGAATGATTGTGTCGCAAAGAGTTGAATGTGAATTTTTTGGTAAGCCAGCATCTTTGTTTTATTATCTAGTCATGCTTCTGTGCAAGAAGGCTGAGTCCAGTCATTATATGCATTTTTCTCAAAAGTCAACACTGTTATGGGATATACTGGAGACAGTGTGGGTGGAGCACAACAGTATTAAAAAATAAAGCCCTGTCTCCTTTTTTGTTTTCCTGTATAAGAACAAATCATTTATTCCCTGCTGTATTTCATGAGTGTGTTATTTACCACTGTTTACTGTAACTAGCTTCCTATTATTACAAAAGTTGGCAGGGTGAGCATGGGTCTGTAGCTTGCCCAGTTGCATTCCAATTCCCTTCTGCCAAAAATTAAAAAATGGGTTTTCCATGCACCTATCACGTGTAGAAATATATTCAGCCACATTTCTTAGTCTTACAGATGCCAACCTCCTTGTCAGAGTTGTCAGGAACATGCCTGAGCCCATCTCCCCACCACAGCCCTCTCTGATGGGCATCCCATGAGTAGAGGGACCATCCCAGGGCTGCAGTGGCACAAGACCCAGCCTGATTTCGACCTGGTTGGTTTGACTGCCACACACAACAGCACTGAGCTCAGCCTGAGCTAATTCATCCCGAGGAGAAGGTAACCAGATATTCCTGAGCAACACTTCATCACTTCTACATAAAGACACTTTACAGGGTGTTGCTGCCAGGTGGGTTTGTCCAGCCAAGCCTGTCCCAGGAGAAAGGTGGCCGAGCATGGGGAAAGCACCACACAGCCTGTGCCTTCACTTCCCCAGGTGTGCAGGGACAGGGGCTGTGCCTGATCACAGTGTACCCAAGTAGAGGAAAATGTGAAGGAGGGAGAGATTTGGGGAAATGGCCCCAGAGGAACATTATCCCAGGGGCAGCCCCACACTGGGCACAGATGGTCCTCCAAGCCCCACTGGAGTGACGTGACCAGGCTGCAGAAAGGGTCTCAGTGGTTTGGGTGATCCTTCTGTGGAGGTTTTAGCTGAGCTGCATGTGTTTGCACTGCAGAATCTGCTCTGGGTTTCTGTTTTACATCTCCAAGAGGCCTGTGCCCTTTGTAAATAGAGGGGCTGAGGCACAGGAAGAGCTGGTGTGCTTGTGAGAGCACCAGCCCAATAAATGGATATATATTTAACTTTCTGCTTGGTGTTATTTTCTCTCTGCTTGGGCAAACAATATCCTGACTGCTTCCTAGTCCTAATCAAACTGCAGGGTACTAATAAAACAAATCCAAACTAATAAAGCACATTTCATCTGTATTAATCCTCTTAAAGTTATCAGGTTTTCACATCCCTAGATAGGAATAGTACTGTCTGACATAAAGTTGAGAGATAAAAGCAGGATAAAAGAGCCATTACTATATAACAGCATTAAGTCAAAAATATAATTGCAAAGGCTGAACTTGATTATTATTTAAAACATGTGTTGGGTGGAGGCACCAGCCGGCAGGAAGCATCTGATGCTGATGAACCCACACAACCTCAGCATGACTGACTTTTGAGCATGAATGTAAAAGATTTATTAATTTCATTTTTTAAGATGTTCTATTTGTTTTGAAAACATTTGCGGTTGCAAAACACATGAATCCTGTAACTATTTCCATAAAGCCTGGAACAGTGGAACAACATTAGATGGGATGGGGGTGGGGAAGATGGGTATATTTTTTTTTCTGGGAAGAATTTCCATTAAAATTAAATCTAGTTTAATTATAGCTCCTCAGCAGTGAGTATGTGATTTCTGATTATGTCCCTGGTGGATGCTCAGGTTGGTACTGCTGTGGTTGGATTGAGATCTGCTCCATTTCATTACTTTTTCCTTGAAGAGAAACCTCACTGGTATTCGTGGAAACCATGTGTCAGTTTGTGCAGCGTGTCATTATGTATTATCATATCATACAATTTAAAAAACATTGCACTGTTGCTTCTGGTTGGATTCTCTTTATGTGGAATACAGATGGCATTATTCTAGGTAATTCTCTTTCTTAATTCCAGCCCTCAAGCCAATCAAACAAAGAGAAAATTGTAGATGGATGTGAACAAATTTCTTGGTATATATCCAAAACCCACAAATAATTAGGGATGGGAGAAGCTCAAAAGCTCTGTAGATTTGGTTTGGACACACACTCAAGCTCTACTCTTGTGCAAAGCTGTAGGGGAACCTCCATAATTAAGGCTGTGCTCCATTACACTGGTGTAAACAAAGTCAGTGGTTGCACCAGGGAAAGAGAGAGTTCAGAAATTGACCCTCTGGCTGAAGATCTCAGGAGAAAAGATTTTTTTGTGAGATTTCTATTACTTCCTGTTTCTGGTCAGGTTCAGGTCAAGAGCAGCTTTCTCACAGAGCTGGGGCACTGGTGTTCCCATCCCCGACGGGCCTGGAGGCACCGGGGAGCATGGAAATACAGCTGAGACAGCCTTTCACAGTGCAGGAAAGCACTGCCTTGGGCTGGGTCAAAGCAACGGCCAGAGGTCAATTTTTATTTTGTCTGAACTTGTTCCTCTGCCCAAAATGGCAGCATGGAAACAACAATGTGGGATTTGAGACTCAGTGATGGGGCTGAGGTGCCTCGCCTCTATGGCATGACTCGATCAGGAAACACATCTCGTGTAAATGACAGTAATGAAGTTTCTGTCCTATTTTTAAGCAGAGTGAGCCCCCAGTTCTGCTTTTGATGGTAAATATGTTGTTTTGTGACCCACATCTGCTGCTTACCCACACCTCCACCAAATGCTATCACAGCATGACCGAACTCAACAGAGAAAACATAAGCATGAAAGTGCCTGCAATTCTCTGCACCCCAGGCTCAACACTCAGCCAAAGACAACCTCACGGAAAAGCTCTCTCTGTTCTGCAACTAAATTGGAGGGAAAGGTGCCAGGTTGGGGAAGAAAAATACACATAACATCAAATTTAAGTTGCCAGCTACACCCTGTTGTGTTGTACTACTTATCCACAGCTCTGTGCAGTGATTCCAACGTGAAAGCACCAGCGTAGCTTTACAAATAACCTGCTCTCCCCTTGCTTTGGAGATGAGTCTCATCCAGCACATGACAAAGGCTACAGCCACTATTCAGGGATACAGTGCATCACTGCAAAGGTAGGGGACACAAACAACAGATGTGCAAAAGAGCTTTAGCAGGAGGCCCAGCCCTTTCTAAATGTCTGCTTTAAGTAACGATATTCACAATCTTCCCACCTCCCTCCAGAAGCATTGTCACCACTGCTGCAGCAGAATGCAATAAAGAGCAAAACCAGCTGAAACTTTGTGTATTAAGAGGCAAACTTTACTGCTTGCAAGGTGAGAATACAGGATGAGTGAGGTTTTTATATGCCATCAGCTGCTCTGCTCAGACTCACAGTCAGGATAACTTGGCAGAGATGAGTTTTTTGTTGAGCACTTCAGGAGCCTGCAGAAATAGTGTTAGAAAGGGGTACTTTCATCTAAGGAAATATCCTAAACCACTGATGAGCAGCCCGTGTGAATCTCTCTTATGTCTGAGTAAGAGGCAGCATCAGACCCTGACATTGATGTGGTAGTTGCCCTAGAAAAGAGAAACAAAAAAACCCCAAACAAAACAGCATTTTAAAACAAAGCCAGCTGGATTGACAGTGACCTACACAGGCGGCTGTGGCCAGCAGTGACACTGATTGAGACAGACTTCTCTAAACTGGTGACAGACTCTGAATGCCAGATCCCACGATCAGTCCTAAATGACACAACATACAGCTTTATGTAGCTGTTGTCATTAGGGAACTTTCTGTTACGGTAGGAATGTATGAATATTTTAGCTGAATTATTTGACTCCAAACATTTTTCCTTCTTGATCCCCCAGGAAAGGATTTGATGAAGGGATATCTAATTTTAAATGAGAAATATCTTCATGAAACTTTCCAGGGAAAAGGAGCAGTCCTCCAGCTCCAAGAGCTGGGGAAATGCAGCATCCCCGTCCAGTGGCTGCCTTTGAAAGGTTCCACCTGTTTATTGTGATCATTCAGATTTCCTTTTTTTATGTTTATTAGAAAAATTGTTGTGTATTTTCTACCAATTCTCAACAGAAGGGCAAAACCAAGACCTCTGTGCTATTGAGTTTTCTGCCACACAAGTGGTAATGAGGATAATTCCAGAGCTTTCTGCTTGCTGGAGTATCCAAGTCCCAGGCTTCATAGGAGCTGTGATAATGGAAGTCCAAGACTTTGGGACCATTTCTAACCTTTCATTTTTCTAGCAGATATTACTCATGAAACATCCTCCTCTTCAATTTTTCTATGAATTCAGAAATTTTTAGTGAAGTCCAGGCTGTAATGTTTCTCTACTTACTCAGACAGAGGCCAAAGATTCATTATGAATTCATATATAGACTACCAGCTGATCCAAAGTGAGGTAATTGACAGAGTACATATAATTATTCACCTTTCTATTTGCAAGGTCTCTGGATCAACAAAGAAACCTCCATTACAAGCCCTACATGGATCATACAATTTACTGGGGCAGTTTCAGATTATATACAAACAAGAACAAGCCCATATCTGCATTGATTTCTAACAGGGAAAATTCTCATCAGATGCTACCATGAGTAGCCTGGGATGTGTCGGAGGATGTGCTGAGGCTCACTGACCTCCTGGCAGCACGTCCCCCTGCAGTTTGGATCCATACATGGTTACTCAGGATCAGTGTACCTATCCAAAGAGAAATCAGTCACTCAGTCACTTCTGCTTCCTCCATCCTTCCCCTTTCCAGACCAATTAATCCAAGTTGTGTCAATCCTAAATCAGTTTCCCTTTTGTATGTTACTCTATGCCAAGATGCACATACAGACAACTTCACTCAAAATTGAGTATTTCCTCATTGCTTCAGAGACCAAGGACTATGACTCCAGCAGATGGTCCTGGCATGCAGAGTAATTTCAGTAATAGATACGATTTTCTTACGCCTTTGTCAGTCTCAGTGTTCAACCAGAGGCTGATGATACCACTGAGGAAACCTTGGCAGATTTCCTCAATAAAAAACACAGCAAACTTCTCACCAACCACATCCTCTCTAACATTTCCTGCACACTCAGTTTACAACATTTGACCCAGCTGCAGCTCCAAAGGGCACCTGGAATCCCGGACAGTCCTAAGCCTCTCAAAACCCCAGTGCTCCTTGGAAAGGTGACCTGAATTTATCTGGAAGCCATGGATTATTATCATAAACTCTCCTGCCTGCTCCATTTACTAGAAGAAGGCCACCCTGATGCTTGCTTAGCTAAAAAAGGAACTTTCAACTTTCACTTCAGCCACTCATTTACCCCTTCCATATCTATTTTATTTTTTGTCTCAGAAACCCCATTGCAACCGCTTGGGTCTGCTACAGGATCTGTTTGCACCAGCAGTGCTCAGCTCCCTCAGTATGGTGCAGACATGATGCTCCATAATGGGCAAAAGGATGAGCATCATGCAAATGCATGAGTGATATTGTCAGCACTTCTAGGAAGTTGCACACACAGATCTACTTAGTTAATAATGAGACGTGAACACATTCTGTGCACCTCACTGAGCACACATTTAAGCATATGGCTGCTGAGATAGAATATATCCTGCCAGCCTTTTTTTCTTAATTAAAGTTATGCAAGTTATGAAATACTTTCCTTTATAATAAGCTCTTATTCCTGTGGAGAAATTTCTATTTGTTTTTATCTCATTTGAGCTTCAAGGTTAATCTTAGTTTAAGAATCTCACTTGCTGTGACAGCAACCTCGTGGTGCTGCAGCCTGATCCATGTGTGGGTGGGTGTGCATCCTTTTGTTCCACACTGGGGCTGGATGCTGGCTGAGTGTCCTCCTTGTACTGGTTTGTCCTACAGACATTGGAAATAGGTGTAGGTGACTGGGAAAATGGTTCATGAAGGATATTTTCCAGATCCAGTTGAGGGCCATTTGAAAAACCCCAAAGGGGCACATGCAAAATTTGTGTTTTGTTTTGCAAGACAAGGCAAATGTGAGATATTTCACTTTCTGATCTACTCTGAAGGGAAATTTAATTTCGGAATCCTTGATATCTGTTTACTTATTTTATTATATGAGTGCAGCAAGTGATAATTTATTCCACCATGAAAAGAGATGTTAATAAAGGAGAGAGAATAAAGAGCAAGACATTTAGATCGAATTAATATACATGAAATAAAACAGTAAAAATCCCTGCTTTATCCACAAATATACTTTTTATGTTCTATATACTTTATGATGAATTTCATATTGTACCCTACATATGTATTGGACAAATACAGTAGCAATACTGAAATAATTGTTCACAGTTATAGGCACTAAAATGAATATCTGAATTATTTACATAAGTCCATCTTCCCTCAGACCTTTGTGTCTACATTAATTTAGGATAATGGCTCAACTCTTTGCTCTAGTTCATCAGTATTATATTTTTGTAAACAGCAAAAGCTGTTATTGTTCCTATTTTTTTTTTCCTTTGCATATGTAATGAGTAAAGCTATCCAGAAAGATAAAATGCCACCTTTAAATGCTTCCACTTCTGGCCACTGCTTTCTTTTCTCTGTTCTTTGAAGTACTATGGTATTTCTTACTCCATATCTGCACTTAAATTCTTCCTTCCTTTCCAGGCAAATTTCTCTTGACTTCCATCTCTGTTGTCTTTCCTTTTCTGACTGTAGTCCTTTTACTGTCTCTCATGACAATCCCTCACCTACACGTTTTTGCTTTAGCTCTCTTCTCATTTATTCCATTAAATCTTAAATGTTTAGCCACAAGGCCCCTCTTATATGTTTCAATTCCATGCTAAAATCATATTCATGTCATGCAGGTGGCAAAAGAGTTCCTGATGTGTTGTATGACATTGTGAGGGCTCTGTCTTGGAAATATCTTCTCTCATGTAAAGGCTCAATCACAAACCTGCTGAAATTCTTGTAAAATTCCTCTAAACTTCCACACGTGCACAGGCCGACCCAATGTAACATTTTTTGCCTCTGCCTGTGACGCAGAAGGGTACAAGGGGCTTGAATATCTTGAAATATTGAGTATAAACCATCTAAAAACTTTGGTGTTATTCCTTAAAAATTTTTCTAAAAGAAAACAACATTTGGAGGCCAAAATGTGACCTCCTTGTTACACATAGAAGGGGCTCTTTCTGCCTTTATAGAGAGGGTGTGATTCAGTGCATTCATTGTGTAACCCCATTTAACCATCAAAAATGTTGCCAAGAACTAAAAGATAAAATACAGATCTACTGCTCATTTTTTCCCCCAGTTGATCTTTTGTGTTTGATCATAAATGCACATTGTGAAAAGATGTCTTATACCTCCAAGCTAAACACTGTTTGCTACTCATTAGTGATTTATAAATGATATTTTCTCCCTGGTGACATATCTTTTGATATGATTCTCTAATAATAACATCCACCAATATTAAAATAAGAACATCCCCATGTATTGTGATCACCTTCAACCACATTTCCTCACTAAAATTAAATTTTAGCACACCAACTGATATTGTATGCATATATTTGTCTACCATCATTATAAATCTCCTAAGGGTCTCTATAAAATGATAGTTTTGCCTCTTTGCAGTAATTCTACCTAATGCTCCAAAGCAAGAAACTAATTACATGCTGACTTTTCACTAACTTTGATCTTTGCAAACCCATACTCTGAAGTTTCTATAGGTAATCATATAATTACAATACACTAAGTGGGATGAAATTAGGCATCAACTTTTTTTCCCCCTCTACATAGCATTAACTCTTTTTGCAAGTAAACATTTAATTTAAAAATATTAATAATTCAGTAGCTCACTATTTATTGTGTCCCAATAAATAAGTTTTGTATGTAGGATTTCAAAATAAAATCTAAGTATATGCATTAGTATTTGTCACAAATATCTTACTCTAACAGAAGGAGTTTCAGTGGAAGGGGCTATGCTATGAATTCTTCAAAAATATGTTTAAGAAAGGCCAAGGATAAACGATAGTGGTGTTAGGGAATTACTGATATTTCTCCAGGGAATATTTGAGTCTCTAGAAAAAATGACCTCATTTGTATTTTCCCAATGAATTGGTATGATATTTCCTGTAAGAAAAATTGAAAACAATTGTTGCTTTCAGCTGAACTCTACTGCTCTAGGAAAAAAAGAAAAAACCAAAAAACCTTGGATTTCCTCTTTGAAAAATGTCAGTTTAGCTTACTCCTATTTTTGAGCATAATCATAAGAAAGTTTGATTTTTTAAAGAAAACAAATATCACAGCCTTCTTAGACACCAGAGAAATAACTGTGCACTTCAGTGTTTTTTCGCTTCATACTTTCAACCTGCTATTTTATCTCAGCAGTGAAACCATAATAAAATCCTCCCATCCGAAGTGCCGTGGCCTCCTCCCTGCTATCCCTGCACACAAATGAGGACACAAATACAAATTCCAACAAGAAAGACAGCATGGCTGTGCATCTCTTTGGGGTGTCTCATCACATGGGGATGTCCCACTGACTGTGGCTCCCACCCCAGGGGAGGCAACGAGGAGCTGAATTAACTCAATTTCATGTATCCATGATTTTATACCCTACTCTGAGGAAGAGACTGCTCAGCCTGAGGAAGGGTGGCAAAACACAGCCCTGTGGGAAAACAGGTCCTGGAAGGGAGCTTCAGTTTAAAGGAGAGCTCAAAAGTGGTACCTGGGCAGCACCTCCAGGCTGGGAGGAGGGGAGGGATGGTCTCTGGCAAACTTAATATCACAGCTCCTGGTGGGAGCAGTGCCCGTGGGGTTGAAGGGATGTGGGGTGAAGGGATGTGGGGTGAAAGGATGAGGAGTGAAGTGACGTTTCACATGCTGGCTCAACACCGCTGCGCTGCCAGAGCACCACAGTAAGAGAAGCCACATTTTGCCTTTTCCCTGATGCTTGCTGTACCTACTGGCTCCCCCAGGCCTGGAAGACCTCCCGCCCCATTGCACAGCCTTGCTGGGAGAGCAGGGCAGCCAAAACCACAGCCAAGGCTTTGGGAGCACTGCAGTCACCCTGCAGGGCCAGAGCCCTCCAGCCCAGGGTGGCTTCGCGGATGACGCAGCGGTGCCGAGAGGAAACGCGTTGTTGGTGAAACAGCCTCTACCTTTACTACATCCCATATGTGCACCTTGTTTGTCTAATAACGCTCAAAACCGCAGAAAAATCTGAACACCACGTTCACTTTAAAGCTGAATAAACAAAATTTGTTTTGACTTATCATCAATCATGTCATGTGATCACAGGGCATATTGTGTGCGAACGGCAGTTGTTTTATCTGGAGCTTCAACCTTTAAAAAATTCAAAACAGTAAAGTTGTTTATTTGACACCGGTCCTGACCCCCAGACTTTAGCGCTGCATTCTGACAAAGTGAAAGAAAGAAAACACATTTTGCTTCTTCATTGCTGCGGCATAAAGGAAAACCGACTTCTCGGGAGACTTTTGACACATTCCTTGCATTTAAAATGTACCAATAGGAACCTTATCTCCTTCTCTTCTATTTTTCTAGAAACCGTAGGAAGAAAGGTGTTTACATGCTGTTGCACATGGTAGCAACTCTCGTTATGAGGATCTGCAGACACTCAGTATGTGCACTTAGCTTTGGGAATTGCATTACTTAAGAGCCCTGTGGTTAGAAAGATGAATTCAGACAGGCAATAAGGAGTAACAGTTTGAAAGCCAAGCCGCTTCCACAGACTCTGTTAACAAATGATGGGCTTGCAAATTTTTTTTTCAGGATCCAACTTGAAAAGTCATTCCAAACCATCCTGATAAAACCCAATCTTTTCCCTCCCTTTGTTTCTTCCATCAATAAATAGATGGGAAGAGATTGCAACCTGGTAGCTGTATCTCATTTTGTGTTTACCTGTGTATCTGTGTCTCTCTGGGAGAGAGACAGTGTATTTTGTCTTCAGATGTCAGAAATGACAGAGCATCTAGAAAAGCTGCAGATCGCTGAATAATATGTGTCCATTAAGTATGATAATTAAAGTTTCCTTCTTTTTTTAAACCTCTAAAATTAACATCATAATTCTCATCTAAGAATGAAGTGTAATTATACATCAAGAACACCTCAAACTTTCACTCCATTCTGTGCAGGCAGTTTTGTGCTACTTTAACTTCACCATGTTGAGGACAAAGTTTCAAATTCATCATATGGCCCTGAATGCATTCATTCTGCTATTAACTCCTGAGGCATAAAGAAATTTTCCCTTCTGGAGAGACATTTGGATTACCCCTTCATGGGATAGGACTGTAGCTAAGGAGAAGGTCCAGGACTGATTTCTCCTCCAGACTTCCTCTTTTATCTTGGTTAAGAGTCCATTCAATTGTGTTTCCTCACATTTTAAAGATGATAAAAAATAATAATTACCTTCCAAATAAAGAAGATGTGATGCTATCTAGTGTAATGTTCTTAAAATGCTTTAAAGCCCTCAGTTACAGGAATATAAGAGCTACCCTAAATGTTCTCAAGGAAGGGTTTGCTGGGAGAAGTAATGTCTTTTATTAGATCAATTGTTATATTTTAAAAACATTGACCTGCTTTTGGACACATGCAGGTTTGCTGCTTCCGTTTGAGCCCTGAAGAAGAACCTAGATAACCACATCTCTTGGTCTAATAAAGATTATTATGTACATAAACTTCAACAAACCTGTTTCTGCAACATAAATAATCTGCACAAGGGTCTGTGCAACCTCAGACTGTCTCTGGGAGCAACCAGTGCTGGTCACTTTGCAGGCAGGTGAAGCAGAGCTTGTGCTGCACTCTCACACTCCTTGACTAAAGGGCTCACTAGTGCTTTCTACTTCACATCCCCAGTGAATGGCCTGCATATTTTCTTTCTACTTGATCTTTCCCTTCACTTTTTAAAGTTGATGCTCAGCTGCTTTTCAAATTCTTGTGTGTGTTTCCATCTTAGATTTCATTTACCATGGTTTATGTGCAGCCCCTGGTGATTAGGCCTTACTGTTAACTTGTTGGCACAAATAACCTCTTGAACTCATCAGACCAATCCCACTGATCTGGTTTTTTTCCTCCCTGCTCTCTTCAGTGCATCACCCTGTCACTTTATTGAGGGACTGCCATGGAAATGCAGCCCATCCACAGCAAGTGTATTGGGGGAACTTCACCCAATGGGGTAAGGAATGCAACCACTTATAAACAGAATACGGGGAAAAAAAGAAAGAAAAATAAAACAAACCTATTTTCCTTTGCCTTTGGGAGAAGTGAGGCTGTGGAAGATGAACCACCAGCTGGAAGAAGCTCTGTTCAAGATAATGACACACTGTTGGTGTAAGTTGGGCCAGGGTTGGACCAGACTCACAGAAACCCTCCATTCCTCCTCCCCACAGATTGGTGTGCAGCTAATTGTATTTGGAGGAATAATTCTAATAAAGACGCGACTTTTAATGCCAATTGGTGGTTTTAATTTTGATTCATAATCAGTCAAATCAGTGTGATCTCTTCTGAGGTGTGAGCAGCAGTGAGGCCACTGTGCATATTTACACATAAAAAACAAATATGGGGCAAATGCATATATTGCAGATCATAAAAACAGATTTGTACATTACTGCATCCTGAAGCTAATAAAAGTGCATAAATTCCTAGGAATCAAAGATAAGTCAAAGGTAAAAAAAAACATTCACAAGTAGAAAGCAACCCCCATAGCTCATGAATAGCCTAATTATAAGAGGGGCCCACAGGCAAATGCAAAGTTACCAACACAATTGCCTTTGGAGCTCACAGAGGGGTCAGATGCAACCCTCAGAATATTATCTTCTGTAGCACAGCACCTGGGTCCTGTGCAGTGCCATTCAAAAATCACATCACAGGACAGTCTGAAGAGCCAAGAGCTGACAGGAACTCAAATGGACATTGTTGTAATGCTTGTGCATTTGAGAAGCAGTTTCCTTTTCTCATGGTGAAACTTCTTTTGACACAAACTTGTTCAAAATTGATGCCACTTCTGTTTCTGAAATTCTCTATTACAGCCATAAAAAGCCATAAAAGGCTTTGTGTGGCCTTCACCACATGGCCATGGTGAAAGAAATGTAGAATGGCATTGTGTGGCAAAAAGATTTTGTGACGCTGGAGGTGCCACCTTCCTGCCAAGATATAAACCTTTGGTTTTCTCAATTTTGTGAACACATAAACAAAGCTTTCCTTGTCACCTACTCTGCAGGAGAAAGCACTCATTCCTCTCAGAGTTAAGAATATGCTTAGAACTGTAATGGCAATTTAATTTTTGGCCAAACATATTTCAGCAAAATTTGCAACTTACCCTAAACTGTGGAGTCAAAGAGAAGCCAGAAATGACCGTGAAAGTGAAGGGGACTGAAGAAAAATCACCAGATGTAGAGACTGGTTTAGGAGGAAAGCAGAAAGAAGGAAGTTTTGCCTGTCATCCATGGACCTCAACTTCCTTTCTAAATACAGTGTGACCTGATGAAGCTGCTCTTTGCTTTCCCTTTTTGCTCCAGCCAGCCTGAATTTTGCTCTCACTCTCACACCTACCTCCTCTTACGCATCTCTTTCCACAGGCTCTTGCAATATGAATTTGCTTTGGGAAATTTGGTCCTTGCTTTACTTCCACAGCTGCACCAACCAATCTATGACCACCTGGCTGTGGTGATAAGACCATGGAGAATAAATATGCCTGTATGGAGAGTCTGGCTGTTTAATAGTACTCCTCTCTTTATAGAAATGCCCTTCATAACCCAAGAGCTAAAGTCATTATGCTCGTCTCCAGAACACTTAACAGGGCTCATCTCTTTTACAATGCTAAGAAGCACCACCTGCTAATTAAAGGTACAATACGGTCTCTTTAAATCCTTCTCACATTTAATATCACATGTATATTCATGTGCTTAAAGGATATATGCACTCTTGCATTTCTGCATATTTCTTCTTTTTAGATACTGCTTTTTGCCTGAGACTATGAACCTCTAATTGATGCCCTGCACCACATTCTTGAGTGCAAGGAAGGGAGAAATCCCTTATATACCTGAGTCCCTTGTTTGTGTGTACAGGGATGTCTCCAGCACGGGAGTGGATAAAGGTCAGAGGCCCTTTTTGATCTGCCTCAGTAGTGTATAATGTACCCATCAGTGGTTTGAGCTCACTTCAAGGGGCTGCAACTTCTTGTAGCTCAATACACGCGAGATTACAAAAAGCCAAATGCTCAGTTCGTCCCTGTCATGGTTGGGGGGCAAGGCAGGAGCACTCTGATGTTCCTCTGTGATCAGGGAAGATGCACAGGGCTGTGCTGGGATCTGGAGCAGGGCTCCTCCTGTCTTTCATACACCTCGGTAGAAATGCTGTTCTGGGTTAATGGCTCATTGGGAGGAGTTCAGGATGGGAGGATGTGAAAAGGCAGAACAAAAACCTTATCAGCTGAAAATGGAGCATGTCAAGCTTATGAGCAGAATAATCTAATGCATTTTTCTGCAATAGAGATCTCTGCTCTGTGGTCCTAGAATTCCTGAACATAAGTATAAAGTTTTCTCTTTATTTTTACTCAATAAAGAAGACCTATTTGTTGTATTAGACAATAGCCCCGTTTTCCTATTTGCTGTGTTGAGATCCAGGAGCATCATGTGGTTTTGAAAGAGGCAGTTTAATTGGATTCAGAATTCATTTCAGAGTGAATCTAGACTGAGTCAGTATACGTGGTTTTAACTAAAATAATATTTTGTTAGACTCTAATACGATGTTAATACCCATATGAGACAGGGTAATACCATTCAGTGTTCATCTTAATTAACTAACATTAACTATCATTAGACTTTTATATGGTACAATGCACATTACTCCATAACTTCAACACAGATCTCATACAGCTAGATTAGAATGCATAATATCAATCATGGTTTTCTCCAAGCTTTCTTAGCACCTAGCTTTGATTTTAAAAGTTAAGGTCAGTGTTAAGTGTTACACTTCAGCTGAAAAAGTTAAAATCAATGTTAATTAACAATGTTAATTAAATGTTAATCAGTTAAATGAAAGCATTTTTCATCCACTTCCCCGATAAATTGTGGTCAGGTAATCTTGCATACATTGTTTCAGATGTCATATGAATGTGTCATCACCCTTGGGATGACTACTGGGGAAGTCCAGGACAACCACTCTTGCAAAGATAAAACAAATTGCTTATCTCGGTACAAAGGCAACTAAATTGCACTGGAAATCCAGACTGATGGATGGGAAATTAAAGGCACAGCAAGGCAATACTGCCATTGCCAGTCTCAGTGGTGGCCAAAATGTTACCCTAAATCGGAGGGTTTTGGGTGGCTGTGAGCCTTTGGTTCCTCACTCAGTCCCATGGCAATGGAGTCCCTATGTCTGACTGTATCAGAGGCAAGAATTTCTGGAGTGATCTTTATGTGCAGTGTTTGCCTGGTGGGACACACAGGGCTGTGGGGTTAGTTTAGTAAACTAAAAAACAATTACTTTTTTTGTGACAGCAGGTCTTGTCTTTGATTCTGTAGAATTCAAAACTGCATGAGGCAACTACCAGCAGCTCATGGGCCAAAGTGAATGGGCATGGGTAGCCCTGACTTATTCCATGTTTGAACATTTGAATCCAACCCTATAACAGGATGTTTTAAGCTAGTTATTATAAAAGGTTAGATGAATACTGGGAGTACAGACCACTTGAACCATATAACTGCCATACCACAAGTTTAACATGTGAGCAGGCAAGTCTAATACACTTTTCTAAAACTCACAAAAGTTTTCATTCAAGTTCAAAAATTTTGTATATAGTACTGTAACTGGTGTGTATATATACATATATCTATGCCTCCCGTGTGTATATATAAATATGCACTATTGTATATAACATATATGTATTACAGACTAGAAAATTTTAAGCAAGATACTGTTCTTCAAATGCCTAAAAGATATTGCTTACAATTAATTGGATTTGAAATTTATGCTCCAGCTGGATTTCAGTCAAACCCGCAGTTCATTGCATGTTACTGAGATGGTTCTTTTGGCTGAGAACTAAGGATCTACCCTGTCATGTAGAAAATCTATTTAAAAAATAAAATAATAAAGCAGTGACATAATTGACTGTAGATATCAGCATTTTGTATGCCAGTGAAAATCAATATTTAAAGTGTGGTCCCATTTTGAAAAAGGTCTGTATAAATATATTGTGTCCTCCTCGTCAGATCTGTCTGGCTGTGTGCTCAGGGAGACAACTCCTGTTTCTGCTGACCAAGTATTATCCCTTCCCTTCAATTAGTACTGAAATGAAAATGCAAATACAGAAAACTTAGCACTTTTACAAGTCTCCCATGAGTGAGTCCATCACAATGGTTCAGTCTGACCTGATGTGAACAGCAAGGGAAACTTTGGCTCTGCCTCTTGCCTGTACAGCTCAGTGGAAATGCCTGCAAGAGGAAGGGGAGGGGCTACCTTGCACCTGTGAAGAGTTTTGTGTTGTCAGCTTTCTTAGCAGAATCTCTGCTGGCACAGACCCAAATCTCCCTAAAAGGGGTATTTAGGTGCCTACAGCTGCACAAGCATAGGTGCTCTGCCATAAAAGCAGAACCGACAACACTGAGGCTAGGTTTGTGGTTCCTCTTAAACCCATAAGGATGGAGCTCAACAGATAACAAGAATTAGGCAGTTGATAGGAACTGTCACCTAAATTCCCACATTTTCAGGAAGAGGGACAATTCAATTTGGACTACAAAGTGAGTTCTACTCAGTAACCACAGCCCTGAAGTGAAACATTCAAGCCCTTCTTTTCAAGGTGGGAGAAGAAGACAAACATTAATTCTTTCCACTTCCTACCTTCCTCCCCCAAAATAGGTACTAGATATAGTAAAAGTTCTGGAATTTTCCCTGATGGTTAGTGGCTAGAACCATGTTCTGAGCATGAATCATCCTGTACAGATGAATTCACAGTGCTCTCAGAGCACATCCCACCTTTCAGCATAAATATTACTTCAAAGTGTACAGGCTTCCTCCCTTCTCCTGCAGTGACCAATTTTTCATGGACTAGTTATTTGTTAAAGCTTGGAATTATGGATGGCAAGGAAGATTTGAAGAGCAGAGTAGACAGCAAACCAAGTTGTAATAGTCAAGTAACTCCAGTGTGAGCTTCACAAGAATAAAATATTCTTCTCTAATCCCAGAAGCCCAGAAGGAGATATAGCTTCAGCTGCATAATGAATTAAAGTTGAAAACAACACAAGAGTTTTGGTGGACATGGCTATGGCCATCATCTCTCTTCCTTTTACCTGTTTCCCTCTGCCATTGTCTGAGATTTCATAGTTGGCTCCACAGGCCCAACGAACAGAAGAAATGTGATTTGTGGAAACCAGTATCTGCAGAAGGTAGACCCTGGACTGACAAACTCTGTGAAAACTGACAATTTCGGGATATGCTAAACATTAATGTAGTCTGAATTTCACTGCTTCTACTCTTAAGCAACAGCTAGTTGGGATCTTAGAGAGTAAAGTGTCGGGCTAAGTGATGGAAGAGGCAGGTAAGAGTGTAAATCCTGGCTGAATTCCCTGATTTGCAATCTTAGGAAAAAAAAATTACACTTCTTCCTCCCCATCTGCCTAGTGTCAAGAAAGAGACTGCTCCTTTCTCTCCCCAGATCTCTACCTTGGGCACAATGCCACCTTTCTCCATGGCTCTGAGAGGCAGGAGACATCTCTGTGCTCACCCTTCCCATTCCTAAGGGCTGAAGCAACCAAAGAGGCTCTTCCCGTAACTGTGTCTAACGGGTACTGCAGGGAATGACCTTGGGATGTTTTTCCTTGACACTGTCTAAGGAAACTCTCCATGTGAGTGCCCAGTTCCTAGCAGGCTGGAGAGTTTGTTCCATGCTGCTTCTGGAGAATAAGATCATTCTGGGAAGAGATCTTTGGCAGACTCCACCTAGGACAAAGACAGCAGCAGAGCCATCATAGAAGAATGTGTCTGCAAACCTTGAACATGTACAAGAAAATACCTAGAATGGCTTTATTATACTGGCTGAATATGAGGACTTGGCTGAGCATCGTGGAAGAATGTAAGAAAGCATTTATAACCCATGTAATTATTTCTGAGCAGCAGACACATGATTGAGCCCTAGGAGATACAAAACAAGAGGTACAAACTTGTGCAACAGCTACAGCCTTGCTGAAACCGAGTGACAGCTCAGGAAATGCCAGAGCACTTCTGCCCTGGAAACTTCACAGTGATGGAGAGAGACTCCTGGCCAAGAAGAGCAGCAGTGTTGATCGTGGGAGAGGTAAAGATCACCCACGCTGAAGGCCAGCATGACCTCGGGGCTCTGCACCAGTCAAACTTGTTTAAGCTTAGTTTGATAAGAAAGCCTTGTTTTTAGCAGCATTATCTGTGTGGTTGCTGCTCCACATGCACAGCCTTTCTATCACATTACTTCAGTGTTGTCTCCTGGTTGCATCTTGCCCAATACTGCATGAGTGCAAAAAAAGCCCCTGAACAGCACTGCTTTGGACACAAACATGGGCTTTTTGTGGAAATGGTAAGCTTCATTTATAATGCTATAACCCACTTTGCTTGGTTATGCCTTCAGGCCTGAAGCGGCTTTCATGAGACACAACAGAACTGGGCACAATCCCCTTGTCAATGGAAGGCATCTCCCTTGGGGTGAAGCCAGCAAAGCCATGGCATTGCTGAGTGGTCACCCTCCTCACTCACCTGAGTGCAGGGGACACCAGCACAAAAACTATGGCTTCACCCAACCTTTTGGGATGGTTTCCCGTTCCCAGCTGCTCAGTGCATGGGAACTGCAGCAGGAATTCTCTTTAGGAAGAAAATAGGGGTGAGAACAAACAGGAGCAGTATTTTTGAATAGCTTTGCTACCCAGACATCTGGAGCTGGGAAGGCAGGGAACAGGCAAGGAAGATTTTGGAGTTGAATTAAACGTGTCAGTCAAGAGGCTATGTGGGATCATGAGACTGGGAGATAGGAAGCCAAAGAAGAGAAGACGTGGGTTTGGATTCCTTGGTTTTGATGTGCTTGTTGCAGGAATCCCTTGGTATTTAGCAAGAGAGTATTTTGAAAATATAGCACGTCATGCTGCTGGTGTATTTGGGAGATATTCAGTACTTTAACAACTAAAGGAAGAAATAAAAGGAAAGGCTGTCCAAGATGATATTTTGAGGGGCAGGAACAGGGCAGGTGGCATGAAGAGGGCTCACTCCCTCACAGCCCTACTTCACTCCTCTGAAAATTGATGGGACATGTAAAGATGAGTCAAAATTTTTGTTTCTTACTTACTAAACTGAAAAATCTCCATCCTATCCTATTATTTTTTTCTTCATCCAAGTGGACAGTGTAGCAACAAACTGCCAAGAAAAGAAACTGGTGAGTCACTGAGGAAATTTAGTTGAAATGATAACACTTCACAAAAATGAAAATTATTACATTTACTGTACATGGGAACAGTAAAAAGTGATTTTTATTGCTCTTGGAGTTGAATAGGAAGAGACTGATATTTCCACACTGGTATATAATATAATTTGCTTGCCAGCAGTTTGTTTTTCTCTTACATGCAAGTTGTTTTGACAAATTTCTTAGCAATTCAATACTCTTGTCAGAACTTGAGTATGGCCATTGTGACTATGTAGGAGTCTAATTTTCTGGCCTTTTTAATTTTAATAATCCAATATCTTATTTCTCAAAGGATATTCTGAAGATTTCTGCCCAGCAGCATCTGGTANTGTCTCTAACAAATTTTATGGTTGGGGATAAACAACAAGATCTTTTTCCCATTCATCTCTTCAATCAAACATATCTGAGTAGTATCCCTGTAGAAGACATCGAAGTTTAGTATGTTAAATATAGGATTTCCCAGCCCTAGTCTCAGTGGAACATAAAAGGATGATGCATGGAGTAAAAAATTTAGTTACCTTATTTTTCATCTGTGGATTTGGTTGCTTTCCTAACTGTTTTTGCTATTTATGGAACTCACATTATAACGAAGCCTGCTTTTCAGCTGCCATGAATAGGACTTTCTGCTGCTGACTGGAGCTTTTCAATCTGGTATCATAAAGACAGATGAATAACTGTAATTTTCTAATATGTTGGTCAGTGATCTGAAGATTCACTTATTCAAGGTTTCTTGGCTAAAATAAAATCACATACAGAAGGCCAGCACAGACTAGATGCAGTACTGACTCCTCCAGATAAATTCTAAGTTGAAATGAGTTAAGGGGAAAGATTTCCTGCCTATGGTATTTGAGCTAATAAGCTTGGTAAGGCATAAGCAGGTCTTAAGTGGGTTTTCAGCCTTATGTAGACAGTCTGGGTAGGTGAGAAATTTGCATTCTGTCTCAGACAGAAGCATGGATAAATGCAAAACAACTTGTCTTGGAGGGAGAGGGAAGCTCCTCTATAAGCTGCACAGAAATATGTTCCTTTGATCAACATAAACTAAAAGTCCGAGCTGGTAAGTTCGTTAAAGCTGGGTTATGGAAAAGTTTCGTTCTGTAAAACAAATTAGTCCATCTCAACAGGAGCTTTTCTCCTCATCTTTCCCCAAATGGGGTCTTTCTCTTAATTTTCAGATATAAGTTCCAATAGCCAAGTGCCAAGAGCAGGGGCTGAGGGAGTTGTGCACGGGGGCTCACAGAGATAGGAGAAGCTCCAAATAGGACGCAGAGAGTTCCTTTTGGAGATGTCACCTCTACTATGAGGAACATTTGGAGAAATTGAGTTCTTTTTGAGTAAATGCAGCCCTAAGAAAGGCCCATTGACTGAGATGTTCTACTCTGAAGTGTTTAAGTTATGGTGCCTGACTTCAGAAAGAAGAGAAACCAAAAAGGGGAGGTGAGCTCTGGTACAAAGTATTAGTTGATCAAGCCCAAATATACATGTAACCTTCTTATCCTTAATTTGTTTTTCCTTTGCAAAGTTTTAACAGCATTTTCTTTCCCAGAGAGTTCCCCTGGACTTTAATTTTCTAGTGACAGAAAGCAAACACACAAGTCAGCTTCTCTGCATAGGAGAACCAGCCCTAGTGTGAGAGATACGTTACAACTTGCGAGAGAGAAGTGTTTGTTTTTGTAAGGTTTAAAATATTGTTTCTTTATTTTCCACCCTAGCTCTGAGAACTTTGGCATCTGACTAATTTACCGTGCGTTTAAGGCTGGTAGCAATATTGGAAAAGAAATATGATAATCACATGCTGCCACAAAGCATTCTATACCTCGCTCTCTTTTCCAGCTCTAGTTTCACATGTGTTGGTTCAATGGAATATTCAATAGACATTTATAGGAAATAAATTGAGAGATGAATGTAAACCATATGGCATCTGGAGGTTTATTTGTAAAGCCCCTGCATCAAAGCTTTCTCCAGATCACACCATATTAGCTATGTTTTTCCAGTCCAGCAGAATCAGGAAGGTAACCACAGACTTCCTTGATGGAAAACACATGAAAAACAGAGCAAATCTTAATATGTAGCTAGAGCAACTGTTCAAGTAGCATCATTTAGAATAATTTTATTACTAATGTGTAAGGAGCATTGTTCAGTGATGAACTTCAGTCCAGAAACCAAATGAAACTTAATTTGCTGAGGTTCCTGACCATTAATTTGTAGAACTCCAAGACCATTAAAATGTATCAAAGCAGACATAATTAGTATTTGTACTTTTAAACTACATAGGACAATTACAAACTTTCTTGAAATGCTGCACTGAAATTATATGAAGAGATTTTTCCGCACAAAACATTTCATAACCAATCACATCCTTCTAAATAATAATAAAAAAATTGATTGGGCTGAGTGAGAAGTTTGTTTCAATCTTATTTATTTTTATAGAAAAAAATAAGCTGCTCTCAATCTGAAATGCTTACTATTTGCTGGAGTTTGGCAACTCCAACAGTGCATCTGAAGTCAAATTAAATTGTATTCTCATACAGTATGTTACATAAATCATTAGGAAATGTCAAGAGCTCATATATAGCTGTGTTTTGAGTTTTTTTTAAGTTTCCACTTACTTTCCAAAATAGTTTTCATTTTTCATTGTCAACCCCTTTTCAGCCACTTAGACCAGCTATAATGATTCGTGTGTTAAATTTGCTAGTCACGTGAATATTTTTTAATAACCCATTTAATATTTAATATGCTGCACGTATTTGCTGGACCAATAAGTTGCAATGCCAACTCCACACTTGTACTCCCAGCAGTGAGAGTATTTACCTTGTGCACCACAGCTTCACACTACAGAAGTGAAAATTTTGGGGTGGTAGATTAACTTTTCCTTATGAAGCCTCATTCAAGAAGCATTTTTGCTCAGGATGAGACAAAGGAATAGGGCCTGTTTCAATACTTAACTTCTGGTAGACACTTAAGTCTCCTTGACTTTAATATTAAGCATGTGCTTAAAGACAGACATAAAATGCACTAGCATCTGTAGGAATCTTTCCACTGAATTTAATGGGCTTTGGATTGCACCCTGATATCTCAGCTCAAAATAGCTGTTATTACAGTAATAAATGATTTGTAAAGCCATTCTTCTGAATAGGTACATTTATACTAAGAAATCATAATGACTTCTTTAAAAACTCTTACACTGCAAATTGATACATTTGGAATAATTGCTCTCCTCTTCATTAGGGTTTCACACTCCTGTAACACTTTCCAGACCAATAGTTTGAAATCTCATTATGGATTTAGATAAGTATTTCTACTCCCATTTTACAGATGGGCTAAAGGAGGTGGAGACAATGGGCCTCATCCAGAGTAGGAAACTTCCCACTGACCCAGGAAGGTGCTGGACTGCAAGGTCCAGCCTTCCAAAAGATACATAGGCACCTATTTCATACCAAAACCTGTGGAGTTAAATATCTAAAATATGTTGTGTATTAAGCCAAAAAAGCCTCATGCTCCAGCAAAGCACAAGATGCCAGAGAAAGGTTTTATTCACAAATCCTACTCTCCAGTGATCTATCAACAAAGTAGTTCTTCTGTAATATTCTAGCAATTTGGGCACAGGGAAGTGAGAATATTATTTTAAGGTCCTAGTTAAAGTCATGAATGAATCAATGAGCAGCATCCAGATTCCAATTGGAAATGCTCCCTAGTCCAGGGTAGAGGGAAGGCCAAGGACATGAGTTTGATAAAGACACCTTCAGGGAGGTGCAGTGCCATAAAAGTCCCATGGCACTCTACACTTGGCTACTCTCCAGGCAATGTTTTGACAGGGAGAATTTCTGCTCGGAGAAAAATGGCAATTTATAACATTGGACAGAAAGTGTTAGACTTCCTACCTAGGTATTTTAATTCTTGCTAAGCAGCCAGAATCCTGAATAAGCAGCAATGAAGTAAGAAATGAAATAAACCTTTGTGAAATCCAGCCCTGGCTGTTTGAATTTCAAATACCTTCGGAGTTCAGGTAATGTGTGGATTGAGAATTTTAGCTTGAGCCCATCTTTAGTTAAAACTCCTCTCTCCTCATCAATCTCATTCATTCATCAACATCCAGGTTAGCCTTTAAACATATGGCAGTCAATGAATGCCACTCACAAACCTTAGAAAATAAGTATGCAAGCAACATCAGTTTAAAAATATGCAGCTAACTGCTGGAAGCTATTAAAACCCAAATAAACAAAAGAGATTATACTTCAAAGAAATGTCAACAGTTTTTCCTCTCCTTGAACAGAGCAGTTTTCTTTGCTTCTATCCCCAGCCACATCTGGAAAGTGCTTACTGCTTTACATATCTCTAACGATAAAATTAGTTTATTGATTTTTCAGAATTTCCTGATAGATTTATGCAATTTCCAAAGCAAAGGTAAACTCACATCCCAGTGGAAAAAAACTGGTGGTAGCTACAAAGAATTCACAAAATCATAAAAGCATAGAGTTATGCAAGGGAACAAAACCAGTCACTTGCAAAATAATGCTGTACCTCTGTGACTACTGTTAGAGAGCAAGAAATTGCAATTTTGATTACTTCCTTTTATATAAATGAAAAGAAAAATATCTTAAGGCTAATTATAGCTGATGCAAAGTTGAAATGAACCTTCATTTCCAAATAAATAGAAAGATTTTAAAATGAAATCTGCATATTTCATGGAAAGAATTAAAAAGAAAAAGGAATAATAAGTCATGACTACAGATTCAAAGAGATATACAAAAATTAGATCTATTAAAGTTTCTGCAACTCTGTGTAACTGAAAATTTAGACTCTAATTTCCACGACAGCAAATTGTGTCATTTTAGGCAGTCCAAATGTTGGATTTTTAATTTGCTTAAAATTCCACATTTGTAGCAGCCAAAACCTTCAAAGACTGTTAATTTGATTTTGGTTTACAATTAACTAAGCAGTAGCAACTTAGCCTATACAGAAGATTGCCAAGAAAAATGATATCTTTGGTAAATTACCAAGGATCAAAATGTGGACAACAGATTTCTCCCCTCCCACCCCTCNTAAAAGTATTTAATAGAAAATATAACGACAAGGTGCAAATTTTGCCAAACAATCCAGAATTTCAGAAGTAGTGGTATATATTTAAAGGAGACAAAAAAAAAACCCCCCAAAACCCCAAACAATTTGAGTATTAAACATACAGTAAGTATTCTGTAGTCAAATAAAAAGAAAATAAACTCTAAGAAGACTGCTGCAGAATGGGAAAAAGCAAGTCTAGTTTGTTTATTTATAAATTGGTAACAAGTAGATTCTTTCGCACTAACTAAACCAGACAGTAATTATAAACACAGATTGGTTAAATTCCCTGCACCCTATCAAAGGAAATGAGTTCCTCTCTTTTCCAAACATTGTCATTTGTTTATTGAGCCTCTTTTGGGCTTGATTTCATTAAAAACTATGTAAAGTCCACATCTGCAACCCCCAAAACAATGTTAACCTTGTTAAGCTGATCCAGAGTCCTCATTACAAAAAAATTTGCAGGCAACAGAATCAAGTATTTTAAAAGGGAGCTCTCGGTATACAGAGCAAAGAATTTGGATTATTTTTCTTCCATTACAGAAAACTTATATTGCTATGCAATAGAACAGGAAGCAAACAGTAACTGCCTCAGTAGTTCTGGATAATTAGTTACCTAAATTCTCTGAGGTGAACAAAATGTACTTAGATGGCAGAACATTACTGCTTGTGTGCTGAAACAACAGAGTGATCTTGGTTGAAATGAAAATCACAAATACAGGAGGAAAAAGTCATGTTTAAAATCATTAGTCTTTATCAGTAAAGTACAACTGAGTTCCCTATTAGAGTAACAGTTTTATTAAAAAGGGGATGATACTGCTTACATTAGCTAGCCTCAGATATCAGATTTCAACAAACTTTAGCACTGTAGACGCTATTAAAACATCATTATTAGAGCTGCCATGCTTGAATGATTTAAACTAAAGTGAATTTCACGTATTTGTTGGAAGACAGGAATAATAAATCCTAGAGCTTGAGCTGGTAAGAACAGACCAGGACTTTGCAGACAAAAAGTTAAGAAGTTTTGTCCCTAGCATTGCTTGGGAGCAGAGTCAGTGAAAGTTCTGTGCCTGCTGTTGGTGAAATCCTGCTGGAAGAGCTGAAACGGGGCTGAGCAGGCCTTGTGTTCAGGAGCCTCCAAGGGCTGATGGCAAACACTGCCAGACACGTGCATGAAGAGCTGCTGCTGCTGTGCCTGGTGCATGATCCCCATGGCCAAAGCAGGAGAGCACTGCGGGAATTCCCCCTTTTGGGGCAGATCCCTCTGTTCCCAGGGACACGGGGCCATGCCTGTGCCTGTGACTAAGGCTCGTTCCCATGGCTTAAGAGAAAAATGCACACCGGGGCAGAGGGATCAAAGACAGAGTAATGGGCATCACCTAATGCTCCTGGACCAATTATCCTGACAAACTGCAGATGTCTTCAGAGAACACGTTGTATTTATTTACTGATTCACAGCAGCACTGAGCAATTTGCTATCACACAGCCACCTCCTCTGGTCAGGTAATACTGGGTATCTCCCACCTACAGTGAAGGCAAATCAAGGAAAAACCAATGGGTTCCCAAAAGGCAAATTCTCTTTCCATCACTGTTACTGCCCTCCTAATGTTCCTGGGATTGGCTCCTTGATCATGTATCCACACAAAATTTTCATATGCAATCTACCTAAAAATCTGATTTATGGCAGGTTCGCTCTTACTTGGGTTCTCAGATATGGCAAGTACTTTGATTAAAAGAAGATAGTACTTGTTACTTTTGCACTCTGCCACCATTTAATGACGCTGAATAAAAATGTTTTTCATTTTTCAATATTATAATCAGAATAAAAATTAAAATATATTTGAAGATTATGTCTAAAATAAAATAAAGAAGGACAATCAAGAAGAGGGGAGCATATTAACATTCATTTTTATTTCTCTTGGTATATTATTCCTTCTGAGCCCTTATGTATAACTTTAAGTTTGACCCCATACTGAGACTTCCAGCTCTGCTTGTCACAGAGAATTTGGGACAATTAATGTCTTGAAAGACTGTGCTTTTAGAATAATCAGGTCAGGAACTTTGTCTTTCTAAATACTCTGCTATTTCTCAGGAATATCTGTGGATTCTTGAAATAATAAGTTACAGTAACACTGGGCCAGATCCTCAGCTAGTGCAAAGTTGGCTTTTCTTCATTAACTTCAAAGGGACTATGCTGATTTACACCAGCTGAGGGAAGATGTGGCCCACAGTGTCCAGGTGGATTTAAATCATACACATGAGAAATACCTCAGTACATCCAGGTCTGTACTGAGGTTGAACATAAAAGGCCTGAGTAGCGGGAAATCCATCCCTTTTTATTTTTAAATGCTCAAATGTTTACCAGCTGACCTTCCCCTTTACTGCAGATCTGGGAATCAAGGTGCATACAATAAAGTTCAAACCAATCAACTGCTTTCAGCTGTTCTTGTGCAATGAATTTTTAAACATTTGATCATTAAGACCAATCTATATGCAGGTCAGTTTTCTGAACAGGATGGGAACAGTTTGGGAGCAGATGCCAGGGCACTGACTCATGAAGAAGGACTGTTAAAATAACACAGAGAGCACATTTATCTTGGGCCACCCATCAGGTGAACACTACCAAGACCATCTCTTTGCTGGATGGATGTACAAATCAAGAGAGTTAATCTCTAGCAGAGCACCTTTATTAATTGAATGGCAGCAGACTTGCAGGGGAGCACTCACCAGCCTTGAAGTGGTTACCACAAAGGAACTTCTCTGCAGGTTTTTGGTCCTTCTCCAATTGGTAATTTCCCTAGAAATAGCACTCCATGCTGCTATTTACTTGTTTATTCCACAAAACTGCCTTGCAGATGCTCATAAATATGTGGAAAAAATTCAGCTGTGACTGTTTGTGATGTGTTCACTTCCAACACCTACCACTCTTCATTCACAGAATTTGTGATGGGCAGCAGCCTCGGGCTATTGATCCCTATCTCCAAATCAGTTCAGTTTTATCAGTGGGTCACTGGCTGTATCTGGAGGCAACAGGACTTAGGCAAATCACAGAATGATAGAATGCATTGGATTGGAAGATCATCTCGTTCCAACCCCCTTCCAGTGCAGGGAAACCTTTCCTGAGACCAGGTTGCTCAAAGCCCCATGAAACCCAGCTTCAAGGTTCACACAGTCATGGGCAACCCAAGGTGGGAGAAGAGCAGGGGACTCTCACTAGTCCATTTAGAGCTAATTAAGTTTGGATGGTCTTTAGACACTCAGGTTAAGAGCCATGTTGAATAGGGGCACAACTTAAGTCTTTTGTTTCCTTGAGATGCATATGCATTATATCTGGTCTTTATTTAAAGCCCTCTAGCTTTGAAGCTAAGGGAGAAAGCAGGCAAATTCTGTCAGGAATAACCAGAGTTATTCCATTTTTATTTATTATATCTGTAGAGGGGATGATAATTGAAGCTTGCATGATTTTATCAACTATCTTAGATGAGGTTTTCAAAGCCAGACCTGCTGTTCTCAAAACCCATTTCTAACTATTGTACAGTAACATTTTGCAATTTGCCTAATCTATATATTCATTAGTTGAATTCCATTTTCTTCCAGTTGGGTGCTCATGACTGCCATGTACATGGTTGCTTTTGTACAGATGTCTTTACCTGCATAGCTTGTTGCATGTAAACAAAAACACCTAAACACCATCCAGCTAAGCTGCCACCTTGGTGCCTCTGGAAGCATCAACCAAACCATCAGAAGGGTCCCAACTGAGGCAGCTGATCTGAGAATGAAATTTAGAAGTCACAAATATTTCCTTTCAGCATTACCCCATTTCTACAGCGGTTTCAGTCCAGGCGTGTAGGCAATTAATTACCCGAAAATATCCCCAAACATCACCTAATTCTGCTTGGTGCTAAACCTGAGCCCTTGGAAAATATCAGCACTGGACTTGAACTACTTGGAGAATTTTAACAAAAATTTTTGGAGAGCATTTTCAGGAACTGAAATCTGCCAAGGGTTTTGCAGTTTATCCAGACACTGTGACATGCTGGTAGCCAAACTAGAGAATATTTGTTTAACTCAAATGATAACATTTGGGTCAAGGTCAAAGAACCAGTTGAACAATATGAATTATTACTGCAGGCTGACCCCAAACCACACTTGTAACTGCACGGAGCAACAAGGAATAGGAAACAGAAAGCTGAAGGGGCAAGTCTCATTCTCTCACTTGCCAAACACATCACCTTGGCAAGTCACCCAACTCGTCTGTGCCTCAGTTACACTGTCTGAAACACTGACATAATAACAATACTTAGCCACCTTTGAAAAAAACTGGGAGATCCTCAAACAAAAGCAGCGATAAGTGTGAAATATTCATTATAATATTAAAGAGCAGATGGCCAAAGCAGAGATCCAGTTAAAAGGACTGCACAGGGTTATAAGAAAGCTCTTGGTGTGACGTATGCTCTTTACGATGTGCATTCCCTCAGACAATACATGATGAGTCGGCTGCAGCAGTTTATGTTCTGGATTAGAGCATACGCATAAATAAAGCTACGTTTTTATGTGATCCCAACAAATAAATGGGAAGCACGGACAGGAATGTCTAGCTGATGGAAAAATGAGACACCACAAACAAACCACAGCTTGATGATAAAAAAAAGGAGTCTAAGATTTATATGGCGCAGCTGGCTATGTGCAGTGCTTTTGTAAGCCTACAGCATCTGGTCACTTGTTTTAAATGTCTGAATAGATAGAGGCCTGAACCTTGCACAACTGTGGAAAAAGAGGCAATGTCTCATGGCAAACCACACAGCCATGTGTTGCACAACCCCTGGTGCATGAGGAGATCCACCTGACTCAAACACCAGGTGAGAAGGGGCAGGAGGCGGCCTGCAGCACAGAGAACGACTGTCAACTGCATGTCTGTCCTGCTGTCAGGGTGTCACAGACATCCACGCACCTACAAGCTGTGCTGGAACTGGAGCGTGTCTTCTAGATGGACATCCAAGCACAAATGTAGTTGACAACAATTTTACTATCCCATTCCTGTGAGCTCCACCTAATTAACCTAACATACATCACTGGAGAACCTGGCCCATTGTCCTTCAGCAGCTCTAAGAAACCACCCCAAAACACTTCAGATGTCCCTTTATGAACACAGATGGTGCTTTTTCATCAGTAAAAACAGGATGAAATGATAAACCCTGTTGCAGAGAGAGGAGGAAATGGACCCTCTTCATGTTTTCCTTGCAGAGTATTGAAGCCTTCCATTTTTATCAGATTATATTTTTACCTGAATTTTCAAGAGGCATTGCACAACAAGTTGTGGGAGAAGCATAGTCCCAGCTGTGGTGTGAGTCACTCCACAGAAGGAGGGAGTGGAGCTTGTTGGGCTGCAGGGTAGCACCACAGCAGCAGTAGGGTTGGCCAAAGTGGGGTGAGAAGGGACTGAGGAAGGTACGTTTTATGTCTGTATATGAAAAAAAAAACTATGGAAAGTCAGGAGGTTGGATGACAAGAATAATAAAGTGCAGCAGAAACACACTGAAGACAACTAGATAAATCCCAAATCTGTGCAAATTGTAGCAGTCAATGGAAGAATTTTCTAAGACTTAAAATATTTCCACAGCTTTTAAACCTTCCATGATCTCACTGGAAAGGTAAGTTGTGGTAGACCCAACCTCCTATTTTTTAAAACTCTCACAAAAATGTAAAGGTTTGTGCTCCCTCTGTTGGCTTTAGGAAAGAGATTTGGGTTGGTTTTGTTTTCCTCACAAATATCATCCTTCATTTTGCTCTGACATCAGTGAAAGGACAAAAACGCATTTGTGTGACGAGATGTTATTTACACTGAAGTTTCTCTTGTTTAAACAAGAAAATGGACGTGCTAATTTCAGCTCCATCCCAAATGCAAAGAAAATGAATAAACATTTAATAAACCAACTGCCAAACTGGAGGAAGATTAAAGTATTTCAGTACTGCAGAAAGAAATACTGCAACCAGAAGAGAGATAACACTGCACAAAGTTATGTCTCATATAAGTCAGCTGGTATCTGCAACATTGTTCAAGAGTTCACAGAAGACTACATGCTCGAAAATGTGCATTGCTCATTGTATTTTCCACTGCACCTACTTTTCCCTTAGCACTGAAAAAAAAAGTCAAAAATTGGGTAAGATGAAAAAGCCCCATTACAAAACAGAACTAGATGAGTGTGAGTCTGAGATGATATAGAAGACGAATAAGAAAAAAAAAAGTGTGACAGAAGGATGGATCAAATTATTGCAATCTTTTTTTCTCCTCTGGTGTTAATTATTTACAATGTATGTTTCTTATCTACAATCTGTTTTTCGCTGCATCTTTATTCAGCACAAGGGAGCCCTGATCTTGGTGGGTTTTTAGCTGCTACTGCAACACAAATACTAAAATATTATAATAGAGACACTTGTTCAATTATTAATTTTTAGGAATAGAATGTAAAGTCATTATCTGCAGAACATGAAACTGGGTTTAAATAACACTAATGACTTAGATGTTTGTTGGGATGAAATGGCTACACTTTGGCCCTGAGAAGAGGCTGAATCCAAGGTCTCTGTGTCTAACTCATGACCCTACCCAATACTCCCAATTTAAATGGGTGAAAATGGATAGGTGAGGCACTCCTATGTTTTAGATGTACCTTTTGGTTTGGTAGTCTTGAAAGTGAATGTGGCTTCCCAGCCTGATGCATAACCACAGACTAAGGCATGGCACCAGGGCAAAAACTACCAGGCTATATATCTACCATATAACACAGCAGTGGAAAGGGTGGCCAGCTGACCCTCAGCTCTCAGTATATGACAGCAGCACCAGTTCAGCATCCCCTGCTTGTACTGCTGGCTCCCTGTCCATCCCCTCCCTGCCTGGCTGAACTTATTCATTGCTGGCTCCCAGCCCAAGACGTGTGACACTGCAATTAAGCCAGGCTGGCACGTGGAATCTGTAGGTATTTCAGCCATTTTGCCAAAGCTAGAAAAATCCTGACTGAACTGGAGCAGGAAAACAATTTGCTGAAACATCACCTGGAGCAGGAAGTTATTAGATGCTTGAGTGACTTCTAGAACAGAAAACTATGTATGAATATGAACACGAGGCAAAACAGATGTTGTCTTGACCTCTGCACACTGGAATCTTATAGCTGTTCTGTTTACTCTCTGCTGTCCATAATGCATCTTTAAGCCAGGTGCTGCCACTTATCAGGTATCCACATCTCTTGTTTAAACAAATGTTAACTGAATTTGACAGCAAAGGGGACCCCTGCAGCAAAACGGGCAGAAGACAGCTTTAAAGCTACCTTCAGTTCTCACTCCTGAAATAACTGAAGTTTTGTGTGACTAGGTAAGGAGTGAGGGTAGAAAGTTAAACTTTTGACCCCGTCTCCATGGGGTTTCATACCCCGTCTGCCTGGTTCTTCTCTGGCAGGGTGTAAGGCTCAGCTTTGCAGGCAGGAGGAGAGCTGGTCTTCAAGAGCTGGCAGGAACTGTGCCATGGACTCTGTCCCCTGCCCATCACCCTCTGCAGGGTCCCTTGAACCAGCACACATCTTTTAGGGCTGTCATTGTAACTCCTGCTTGTGTCATAACTACTGCTGGCATCATAACACGTTCCTTGCACCAAGGCTGCAGCCACCAGCTTCCCCCAGGGCCACCTCCTTGGCTCCATTGGCAAGAGCTGCAAGAAGGCACTGTGGGCCATGCTGTGAGTCTGAGAGAAGAACTCTGAGTACTCCCTTTCCCATTCCCCCAGCAGGGTTGCTCTTCTAGGTTTTTTATCAATGACAGATTACATAAAAGCTTTAGGACAAGACAAGGCCAGAGTGCTCTGGTGCCTGGTCTTACATGATGTCCATCACCCTGACAGCAGAGCATCTCCACCAAGGGCTGCAGGTTTCTGCACTCCCTGTACTTCCCTGGGAAGTCACAGAGCCACTGACAATAGGTGTGAAATTAAATTAACCTCTGTCACCTCTCTGTTCAGGGCAGCCCTGTAATTGTTCAGCCATGAAGCAAAGACAACAAGCACCTAAAGAAGGTTTTGCAGGAAGCTTCTGAGCCTTCCTCCTTCCCTCTCTCCTCCCAGCTCCTGGAGCACATAGATGAGATAAAGGGTCTTCAGACCCCCACAAGAGCCTGCAAGCTGAGGAAACTCCAGCTCAGCAACAAGATCAGTTTGAGCAGTTTGCTGTCAGCAGAGAGCCAGGCAGCATGGTCAAGACTTCATCCATATTTCATCATGATGGATGTGATGAAAAGTGCCCTTGTTTCAGAGCTGTATTACAGAATTTTTGGTGCCTGGTGGAGAAGAGTTTACGGGATTTTGGCACCGCTTTTTTACCATCCAAATGCTGCTGAGGAGATAAACACTCTTCTCCTATAAATAAATACTCCTCCTATCAAAACTAACTTTGGATTAAAATTTGTCTTCTGATTGATTGGATTCAGTTTTGCTGAAGTGTCTGTCATGAACTCTTCAAAACTGCTTCAGGAACTCAGAGACAATTCAGCACATACGACATGATTAATCTATCAATATTTTAATTAAAACTGGATTAAGGCCATAGCAAATAGGTACTGGTACCACTGACAATTGTGAGAGAAGATGCTAAAACTCTGTCAGGGTCCTGCTATTCAGTTGTTCATGAAGAGTTTAGGAAATCCTAAAAATTGAAGGGTGAAGAGTTGGATTCAGCATTTGAGATAAATCCTTAAAGTTAATTTCAGAGAACCAAAACTAGTGTTTTTGTAGAACCAAGAGAAGAGGCTTCGCTAAACTTTACAAAATGGGGAATAATGTTGGGTTTGTTCTTCTAATAAAATAATAGATCTAGCTAGTAAAAAGCATGTAACTATCCAAAAAATGTCTTTTGGATATCCAAAATGGATGTGGTATGAAATCTATGGGCTTTTCTCCAGACTGGGAACACTGCTGGTTCACAGCTAGAGCTCAATGCCCAAGGTCTGTCTTTTGCAGCTTCAGTGAGCTGTGTCTGCAAGCGTTTCCAAGTGCAAAGTTAAAGGTCATTTAAAAAAAAAGAAATCAAACATTTTGCCACTGCAGAGGCTCGGGGTGGGGCCATGCTGAAATAATCACCTGCAGAAAAACATCCACTTGGACTATTTCTGTCTTACATCCTTCCCTCACAGCCAGTCCATTACCTCCTGTCACTTCACCAGAGGCCAGAAAGGGAAGAAAGACCAGGTCAAATGCCTCCATTATCACACAGAAGATGATGTCTAGAACCCCTTCATTCCCAAGGTTCCTTCCTTAATGCCTTGCAGAAGAAAAAAGGTCTGGTACAATGAGAATTTGGAACATCTTTCGCATAGCACAGATGCACACAAAGGAAAAAATAACATTCAGAGTATGATACCTGATCTCAGGTGGTGGAGGGGGACTCAGCACATTGTCCAGAATGTACCACATTACTGCTGAAGCTGCTGAATGTTCTGGATATGCCATATATGCATATACAGAGTACACATATTCCTTCCTGCCTTAATAAACTCCCCTCTGCTCCTCTGCCACTAATTTATGTTGGGGATTTCTACTGATGCATGCCTACAGATCTGTTACACACTGAGGCAAATTCTCCCATGTTGGCAGGACTAACCAAGTCTATTCTAGAAGTATAGGACACAGAGTTTATTGGGAAAAAAAAATCTCTTTTAATGGTATTGGGAGGACTGTAAATTTGCTAAAGCATTCAACTTTTCTCCCAATATGTTTGTTATGCAACGGGCCATGATTGTGTCAGGTAATGACAGAGCTTGAAAGTAATCCCAGCCTCTGAGACTATGAATCTCTTTTTGCAAAGGCTATTTTGCTCATCTCAAAAGATTCTTAGGGTGTATAGCATTAGCAGTGATGTCTGCATGATGGCACATCTAATTTCTGCTGCAAATGGCTGCAAAGAGGAAGAAATTTGTCAAAGTCAAAATAAGATCAATCACAGAAACAGGTAGAACACCTCTTCTATTGAAACCCACAAATGGATATTAGGGAGATCAGGGAAGTCCTATGTTAAATGTACAGGGCTACTTAACCATCAGAGGTTTGAAATTCCCTGATAAAAAGAGTTTCATCGAGTTCCCTCTGTCACTCTGTCCATTGAACCCTGGCTGAGAAGGAAGGGGGTCAGTGAGGGTTTACTGACCCCCTGGACACCTGCTCAGACTGTGGGCAATGGCTTGTGTGGTCACCAAAGTGAACAAGGAAGCCCATAGTGGACAATATAGAGAGTAATGCCTGAAGCAGAGGCCATCTCTAGGCCAGGAAGAACAAAATGTTAGGCAGATTAGGTTGTTTTTGAGGATGTGCAGACTTCAGCCATGGCAGTCTCATTCCTCATGTGATAAACTCTGCAGTCAGCAGAACTGCCAGAAAAAAAGCATCACTAACACTCAGTAGGTTTTTAGAACAGGACAGCTTGTTCCTGCTGCAAAAGTGGGAACACTAAATGAGCTCAATAATTTCAGTCTCTAAACCTGTCGTTACCTGCCCTGCTGCTGATAGTGCTGTTATCTTGTTACTTCTGCATGCGTGCTTCCTTCCAGGATTTTAGTGTTAGAGCTCTGAAAGGATATCTGGTTTGCTTGAACATCACGAGACTAAAAAGATAAACTGAAACAAAACCCACACCTATAATGAGATGAGAAGAGCCATGCATTTCAATGAATGGAGGCCATACACTCCATGTCGACCTGAGTTTAGTTACACAACAGTGAAGAGCAGCACTAGATCCACTGAAAGTGTATAATTTACCAACCATTGAGGCTTTGTTAATATTCCCCTTTTACAGATTCTTTTTGCACTGTCTGATTAGCTAATTAAAGTTGTAGGCTGTTTCCTTTCAATCAGAACTGTGAGCATGTACCAGGTGCCAAACATCATGACATGCAGAAAGGCAGGCGAGCTTGGAGAGATGGAGGGGTGCAGGAGAGGCTCAGCCCTCCCAAATCACCCCACTCTCAGTGGGCTAGCACATCTGGTTTGTGCATTGATTCTGTCCTTCCACAAGGTTCACTGCACCATGGAAAAAGGGGTACAGCAATGGGTGCGATGGTCAGAAAAACAAACGTTCTGCTGGAAAATTTGCATCAGTTTCATACAAGCCTGGTTGGGTTAGACGAGAGGGACAACCCCTAGATTAGCATCCCTTGGAGCAAACTCATCTCCAAAGAGCTCTTGTTGGATGTACTGCCACACGAGCAGAGAACTCAGCCTGATCCAGCTGGGCACAGCTTCTTCTGTCCTGAAAATCCTTCCCAACATCTTCACCTGGAGCTGTTCACAGCATTCACCACTGAAAAGCAGGTTTTCATTGTTAGCAAGAAGCTGTCAGTAAAGAACTGATTGACAACCCCTCATAGAGCAAAACCAGCCCCAAAATAGGTACAGTTTCCTGTGGCTGTGAAGCACTGCCTTCTGCTTAAGAAGAGAAAGAAAATTTGGGAGCTTTTTGGGAACAATTGGATCAGTGTTTTCTTTGTTGTGCTGCTTAGCAAATAACCTGGGTATGTCCCAATAAAGAGACAAATATTTGGTCTGAAAGCTGATTAGAAGGTACTAGATCGAGATATAAATGTACTTGGCACATTCAGAGGTACTTGGTTTAAGATTTAAATGGAAGATGGGCTTTCAAATTGCATCTTCTGAGCTAGGAATGTTTGTTTTGATTCCAAAGAAAGCTTACAGGTAAAGATATAATAGCACCTCCAAGATGCACTTGGCTGACTTCAAGATTGCAAATGGGGCACAGTCTGTAACAAGGTTTCCTGAGGTAAAAGTTTCCCACTTCTCTTCCAAAGTCCTTGGAAATTACTGTTTAAACAGGATTGCGCTGAGTTGCCAATTAAAAAAATTTGGATTGAAAAAGGCAACGTGGTATAAAAGAGAGAAATTTTTGATCTACTCATAAGGTGACTAAAGTACAAGACAACAGAGAGAAAATGATCAAGGTAAAGCAATCTAGGACTTATAAATTGAAGGATAAGCTGCAAAATGCTCTGCAGAGGTACAGAAAAACTGTTGAATATTTAACTATAATTGTTTTAAATGCAGATTGGGCTACATTTTCTTGGCATTGTGGATTTTTTTCCATTTCAAGGCTAGCAAACCTCCTGGAATCTTACCAATAACCATGAAAGATTTAAAAATTTGAGTAACTGTGGTAAGAATGTGCATAGCTGATAAATAGATAGAAAACATTTGGACCATCTCACCATTCATCCTAGTGTTTCACAAATTTCTTTATCTAAAATTATGGCAATTGGAAAAGACCTAAACTAACATTAAAATATTTAGCCAAGAGTTCAAACACACATATTTTACACAGTGGTAGTTATATTTCTTTTGCCCAATGGAGCTCACAATGATAGTTTGCTTACAACCAGAGGGATCCAAAAAGAAGTAATGCCAACATGCTCAGCATATTTCTAAAATATATTTTCCCCTAAAATGTGCGTCATTCCAAAAACATGTCTGAGTGGTTATATTTTGGGTGAGGAACAAAATCAAAAAAAGTGTCAAATACATCTTTACACTACAATATTTCACAGTCTATTATATAAGATGCTTATTTACACAAACAGAAGCTTAATATGTGCAAAAAGCAACGGCGAAAAATCTTATATTTAGGATTTGCTAGAGCAAACCAGCAAAGTTACAGGTAAACTGGCTAAGTCATTTAGGTCAAACTGGGTCATCTTGCTGGCTAAATGCTGAGCTGACATCACACCAGTGTAAAACTTCTAATTTCTTTACAAAGGCTTCCACATTCATTGGACAGACGTGTAATTTTGGACATTTGTTCTGTTCATGACGTCTGACTTTTAACTCAGGTGACACAACTGCCCCTCCACAGCTCCTGCAGGTCCCTGCTTTGATTGCATCCATCAAAACACAAGACTATTTTCTGTTCTCAGATGGAGCAGGGCCTGTGGGTTCCACAGGAGTCAATTCACCCTCCCTGCTTCTCCTGAGGTTTGGCAAGATTGTGATGGGGCTGTGTGTGTGACAGGACCCCATAAATTCCCGAGCTTCACCTTCAGGGAGTGACTCCTTGGAGATCCACCCCTACCTGTCAGCCTGCTCAAGGACCCACCTTCACCCTCTGCCCTGGGAAGGGCTCTGCTCCTGTTGACAGATCCTGGTTCGTGTCTTGCCTGGGGTGCAGGGCAATTTTTGCTACCAGAAGTTTCTGTGGTTGGAAATTAATTTAGCTCAATAGGTAATATATGACTGTAGGAATTTTGGCAAGAGAATTAGGAGTTAAAATAAGAGAGAGCACAGGGAAAAGTTTACAGGGGCTAGTCCAAAGTGATGCTAAAGGCTTTACATGGCTATGAATAAAAAGGAACTTGTAAATAGTGGTTTTGATAGTCTTTTCTGAGGCTTATAGGTGACATTTCCTCTACTTCACCTTATTGCAATAATAACACAGATTTGTTATGCTACATTTTTCTAGAAATCTTGCAGGACACTGGGAGCTGACTATAACCTATTCATCCTTTCTGCATGCAGAGGAGTGTGTTCTTGGACCTTTAAAAGTTTTCCATTTGGGGGAGTAGAAATGTCTCCTCTAAGACCCAATTAATCATTGCATGCTGTGAGGCACCTCTAATGTACAGATTTAACGAGACGAGCCTTCCTGCTTTGGTTTTTTCCACCTTTGAATAAGTACTCCTTGACACATAAAAATCAAATGTAAACAGCACTAGGACCAAACCCCATGTTCTTGGAACCGCACCTAATTTAGAACTGTAAGAACTTGGGAATGTTTATATTTCATCCCTAAAGTCTTCATCTGTTTATATCTAAACTGCAATCTGAACTTAGACACAACTACAAGGCTCAGTGAAATAGGAGAGTGTTCCCTTGAGCCACAGTCCTGGAAATCCACCATCTTTTTTCTTCATTAATATCTAATCCCCATTTAGTAAGAATTTAGCTACTTTTATCCTGATGTGAAACTTCAGGGCTGCCTATTTCACTCTGCTGCCTGCTGCTTCTAAATACAGCAGTGCTGGTGGCGGAGGTGGTGATTGTGAGTCATAAACACTCTGTCATTGTAACATGTCAGATTTGTCCAAAAGAAACACATTTTTATATCTTAGATTATTTTATTATTAGTTTAAGAAGGTTCGTTTAGCTCCTAGCAAAGCCACGAGGAAGAATTATACACTTAAGCAGTTCTATCTCAGATGTGTAATGCCTTGCAGTCATTTAACATGCTGAGACAAACAAGAGAATCCCCAGAGTGCTCATCTACTATGGGACTTATTTCATACTGCATCAATAATGTAAATTGAGATGTGAAGATAGCTCCTTGTTTTTCTAAGGTATGATTACACTAGTGCAGACAACATCCACTCAGCCTCACTGGAAACACTGGAGTCAGCTCCCTGATAAAAAACCTGGCCCATTCTTTATCTGAGCAGAAAAAAAAAAATGCTACTTATCACCAGGAAATTGGTGGGAGTAGCCTGGCTTTGTGAGATCAGTTGTTTGCTGCAAGGTTTTCAAAGCCCCAGGTGAAGTGTTGAAAAGCCCAATGCAGGGGTTAATATTTCTCTCTAATATGACTTCAGATATTACCTTTTGCTCTTTTCAATGAACTACCCTTCCATTTAATCACTGTGGTGAACAGTAATTCATATAAATAAACCTCACACAAATTAATTCAGCTGAATTTTTTGAGTCTCTAAGGGCTCACCCATGAAAAACTTGTATCATCTTACCTTGATACTTTTGGAAAATTGAAGGACACTTGGTGGAAAATAGAAGCCACCAAGAAATTCTTTTTTTCTCAGTTTGACCTCTTATCTGCCCTAGTAAGACACACAGCATTATGCCTAGTTAACATCCTGGTGCAGTGCCCGTATCTGCTATTGTACAATACATCGAACAAACATAAAAGACATCAATCAAAATCCTCAAAATGTCTTTTTCTGCCAAGATGCATAAACGTTTCCTATCTCCCATCAAATTATTTTAATTACAGTTGCTGAGCTTCATAATTATTTTTAGCCAGGCTGGCTTTTCTGTTGTTATTGAACATATGATATGCAATATATTGCATTTATACATCCTACTGGATTTTGTTATAGCAGAGCGACTCCTGTAGCTGGGATGGAGATTGCTTTTGTGTTATTATAAAACCAGTTGACCTTTTGCTGGAAATTTTCCAGCATCTTTTAGTATCTTGCTAAAAATTTGAAGACACCAAGGCAGAGAGAGAAGAAAATTTGGTATGTTCTCTCTGGTTGTTTCCTTCTGTGGCTTTTCTTCTTCTTCCCATAATGATGATTTTTTTTTTACAAAAATCCTATACCTCCAAAACAAATAAAACTGAAACCTGATATGGACAGATTCTTACTGACAAGAGGAGCCAAATCAGTTTTGTTTTTCATGACTTGCTATAATCCAAGATCATAGAGCCAGGACTTTTATCTTTGTTTTCAACTACACATCCTTAACTTTTCTTCATTTTAGGGTCTCTCCCTGCAGGCAATAAAACATAAGGTAATTCCTGAAAGAAATAAAAAGAAGTAAGCTTGGCTTCAGCTGAGTAACAGCAATTTGGTTTCAAATTTACACCAGCAAGAGCCTGTATGTTTGAGTGCTACTGAAACACATGCCATTTATAACACAACAATAGTGATCCTCTTCTGAAAGACATTGCTAAATGTGCAAGTCACTTTGCCAGAAAGAATTTGTCTTGCATTTCTGAAAGCAAAATTACAATAGCTGACAAAACATGAAAGTTTCATCATGGTGGATTAGAATGCTCACAAGGAATTCAGGGGAATTTATCGTTACTCAACATTTCAGCTGATGCTCTTTAATGCACCTTTGGGGAGCAGATTTTTCTCTGCACTCTGTAGAAAACCCATGTGCATAAAGAGTTTGGATTATACAAACCTAGTAAATAATATAACAAACAGCTAGTTAGACTCTACAGACAGAAGAGCAAATATGTGTTGTTACATTCCTGATCCCCAAAGAAATTATATTTCTTTACAGCTAAAACAACTGTTTCTCTGCCCAGGAACTTCCATGACAGGAAGGGATTGGCAGCTGATTTTAAGATTCCTTGTCCCTCCTTGCTTGTCACAGACCATGCTTGAGCAGGTTTCTTTACATTTCAATACATAACAGAGTGCTTGCAGACAGAAATCTTGATGCCACCCCTCCCTGTCAAGTAAGAAATGCTCTCAGCAGTTATGATTTCCAAAGATCTGTCAAAAAAAGGCCAAGAAAAGTACACAGCTGATATTTCTTAGACACAAAAGATTAAAAAAAAATAAATAAACAAAATGGCTGAAAGGAGACACAATGCCAACTGGCCTTGGATAAGGTCAGGAAAAAATTTAGCAACCTTAATGCATTATTAAGAAAGACACCAGAGAGGAAAGGGAGGACATTCAGCTCTCAGTCAAGTAAATACAAGTCAAAGGTACAGCATGAAAACCCTGGGGCTAGATACAGAATCACAGGATACAAACAAACTTAGGAAAACAAGCTGAATGAACTGTCCTAAGCCCGTCCTGGAGCACATGGCCCCTTATCTAGCAGTTTCCAGACTACACTTCATACTGCAGCACAAATGGGACACTGCAGTAGACTTTTAATGTCATTATCTTTCCTTTTATTACTCCAAGACATTTTAATTATTAAAGCAAAAGAAACACTACAAAGCTTAGTGCAATCTTTCAGGGAACAGTTCATGGCCTTGTACCTTGTGTCATTAGTGCACACTGGGAGAAAACCAATTGTTTCTGCAAAGTTCAAGAAACAATGTTTGGAAGAGTGGCAAACAAATTTGAGAAGAAGGTTGCAAAAAATGGACAAGATTGACCATAAACCATCTGAAGGTAAAACTGTGAGTTAGAGAGGTGACTTTGTGTGAATTAACACACCTAGTTATTAAAATCTGAAGGCCATGGTCTCTAAATAGGGAACTCTAGTTCTGCAGAATACATGGGTATGATTCTTTCAACATTATATTCAAGAATTAAGCTGTGAACTAAAGAACAAATCCATTCTGAGACACTCAGACAGGAGTATATTTAGCAGATGTACTTCTGTATTTCAGCCTGCTGTTGCCTCTGTAAGAATATTGTGTGGAGTTCTGGGTCCTCACTTTGAAAAGTACATTGAAAAATTAGGCAATTATTGTAGAAAGTCATAGGAAACATTAAAGAAATTGAAAAAGATGCTGTCTCATGGAAAAGCTCATTTAGCCTAACTCTGATGGGATCACAGAGCAACTTTATCACAGTCTGTAGAAATCGGTTAATGCACTTAAAGAAAGTTCCCTGACTGCTCGCCAGACTCATCTCGGGTTGTGGTGGATCCTCAGTTGCTGGAAGTTTTTAAACTGTGATTTTAAAACTGAAACTACCCCAAAAATTTTGCCAATTTCTGGTATTTTCAGGCCTAGGTTACACAGGCTGAGTATGGTGCCCTTACCTGTGTTTTACTGCCTGGCATTTCCTGTTCTCACTGATGAACCTGAGCATTTTTGATTTACAAGGAGCCCATTAAAAGACCTTGTGCTACAGCATCAACCCACACCTGGCACCCACGGTGGGCAACTGTTCCCAGCATCAGCAAATGCTGCACAGTAGGGTTATTCTAGGATCAGTCTGACCCTTCTGCACATGGTCACCCTATTCTGCTCCCACTGGATGTGGGCAGGTGCTGCTTTCACTGCCCAGGATATCTTTGCACTAAGGGCTCAAATTTTTCCTAGACAAGAAAAATTCTCCACTGATCCCAAACTCTCCTACCCCACAGAAAATATTCTCCATTCCATCTCTAGGAAGGATCCCTGGAGCACACCCTCCCATCCACCTCTTGGGAAAGCAAACAAATGAGGATGTGGCCCCATGCCCTACTATCATATATAACACTTTTAATCATCTTACCTATGAAAAGTGCCGTGTAAGCTCTTTTTATCTCCTGGCTAGTTTCATGTTAATATATTATCTCCCTGCAACTCATGACTACTTCCAGCTAGTGCCAGAGAAATAGGAAACTGTTTAGATGCATTCTCTTATTCCTATGGCAAAAATCAAAGAGAGGAAAGCCGAAAGTATATTACAGAGAATTGAAAACAGGTACCTTTTATTAATGTAGCTGATAGTGCCGTACAGTTCACTGTTCTTGTTTAATTGGGCTACATATTGATTCGATTGTGGCAATGCAACTAGACAAATGTTCCCTAATTACATTTTAAATTCAGCTTTCTGGGGCTGAAGGTGCTTTTGAGAGAAACACGGAGCTGCAGCCTCGGCGCAGCATGGGCTGACTCAAAGTTGCGCTGATGCCGAGCGGTTGTGCCCAACGCTGAACCACTGCAGAGCCTTCATTAAAATAAAAGGCTGCTCTGTAATGATATTTACATGACATTCAAAGTGCTCTTTGTTCTTACAATAAAATACATTCCAGATAATTCCACACTACCAGCTGTAGCACCCATTATTCAATTTTGCGATTTTTCTCATGTAAGCAAAGATTTTTTGTAACATGTTCACTAATTATTACTTTTGTAGGGAAAGGTTCAGAAGTGTTTAGGCTTCTAGGAGAGTGAAGACAAATGCATTATAGAAATAATGCATTTAGCCTCCAGGAGTAACCCTCAGCTCACTTATAAAAGCTTTTGCCAGTCAACTCTACAGAATACAATTTGATTCAACTCTGGAGGAAGAAAGAGAAACACTTGCCTGCCTCCAAAGTTCAAGCAAAGATGCTTGAATTGCAGCTGCCAAGATGGGAGGTGGCAGAAAATGGAGGACTTGAATCTAGGGGGAGAATAAGTAAAAAAAATATTTATACATTCTGTCGTTCAGCTCTAATTGCTTCAAAGATTATTTATTTTTCATTTTTTTGGAAAATAGCTTGCAGCTTCTTAACATATTTTTCAAAGAAGGAGCTGGAAGGCATAATAAAAAGCAAGCAGGGATATGCTTTCCGAATAGACTGAAATAATTAATGTGAGAATGCTTCCGCTTGAGCATTTTTTATGAACAAAAAATACGTTATTTTTGCTTTTAAATTGGAGATAATTTGTTACACGGAAGTGGTGGTTTCTTTAATCTTGAAATAATGCTAATTACAATGGTATTTGGGATCTGAATTTTTGCAAGGCTATTCCCTCGTTTGCTGCTGACATAACGAAGTTACTTACAGACTTCAGAGGCTTGTGGCACAGCCCCACTTTGTTTGCCTGTTGTCCCTCTTGGTTTCCCAGTCCCAAACCTCATTATTCCCTTGATTTGATTATGTGGGGGTTTCATCTCCCCTAGCTCACAGTCACTCCACCAGCAGCTGATTGAAACAATCCATGGTCCAAACACAATCGTCTTAAGGTTCTTCATTAGTAGCAGCTCTTTCCCCAGAGTGACCAAAGCTCACAGTCCCAACATCTCCCCAGACTACACCACACCACGGCTCATTTCCAGGAGGAAGGTGGGAAGTTTTTGTCTGTTTATTTTCCACTGAAAAGCAGCTTTTACTTATTTTACTGTGGGACTGCCAGGGAGCTTAGTCATGGAGCTGCACCGGGCACCTGCACAAACACAGACAAAAAGCAAACCCAACCTTTGTCCTAAAATCCCATAGTCAAAGTGTATCTCTGACCATTTACATGGATGGACACTCCCTTAGCACTCCTTTGATTTCAAATCAAGGCCAGTTTGATTTAGCAGAGAGATGGATCCTGAGGCTTGAGTCCTGCCCCCTCCCTTTCCATGGGTTCTTCCCAGAGGCGTTTGCCACGCCGTGGGGCCGCACGGCAGGAATTCAGTGGGTGTATTTACCTGCTGGAAAGCAAATGCAGACACTGCTTTTGCAGCCACCGAGTTTCATTTGGCAGAGAAACAGGTGCTTATCCACCAGGCAAGGCTGACACTCCCTTGTCTGTACTCAGGGCTGAGTACACAAACAGAAACAGCGCGCTGCAGGTACACGGACGCGCCGTGTTCCTTTCTCCAGGCATCTTTCATTATTCAGCATGTTTTCCCCACTGAACAACAAATTGTTAGTGGTATAACAAGACAGGGACACGTGTTTGGGTACAGTGTGCTACCTGCAAAGCCTGGCACTTGCTCTGTTGTGCTGCAGTTCCCCACTCTGACAGGGTCAAAGCAGCAGCCAAGACAGCAGTGAAGCCTCTAGTGGTGTTGAGAAGAGGAAGATGAGAAAGTGTTGTATTTTTCAAGGAATGGAGATGATGAGACTCCCTATTTTTATGTCCTTTTGCAGGGCAAATATTACCTCTCCTCCATAAAATACATACATAGTCCAGAATAGAGAGCCAGGTGAGGTCTTAGGTAAAATGATTTCCAGGTTCTAGACCTGAGTTACCAGCAGGCTGACAGTGTTATTCAATGTGATCAAAGGAAAAGCAGTGAGCAGAGGGAATTGATTACAATGAGGTATTTTTCAGCTGTGCCGAGATCAGTGGTGAACAAAACATCTGCAATGATATGTCAGGAAAACAGACCAAGCTTTTATTTTGAAAAGTATTAGCTGGGTTTGAGGTAGGAAGATGCACAGACCTGTGAATCACCAGCATAGAGGTAGTAGTTAAATTTGTGTTTTAAGATGAAGACGGATAAGGCCAAGCTTCTAAAATAAAATCTAAAATAGATTTGAAAGATGAACCAGCAGAAAACAGAGATGTAAGACTAACAAACAAGTTTTAAGAAGGGTGGGGATGGAGAATATCAACAGTTCAAGGTAGTCAGAGGTTCTAGGAAGGTTATAGCTGGTGCACCCCTCTACCCTACAGCAAGATCAATTATCCTCCTGTCTTTCCTTTCACAAGTCTGTCTGCCCTGCTCTGGATGGCCTCCAACAGTGGAGATCCCACAGCCTCTGCAGGCAGTCTACCTTAGTGCTTTATTATCCCGATTGTTATGAAAGTTTCCTGATGTCTAACCGGAATCCTTCGCTGTAATTTAAGCCCATTATGTCATGTCCTTTCCATTATGCACAGATTGTTTCTGTCTTCCCTGCCGCTGTTTCTTCTGTAATTACTTTCATGTCCCCTCTCAAACGCTTATTATTTAAGCTAAACAACCTTGTTCAGCCAATCTGTCCTGCCAGCTCGGGGTTTTGAGATGTTGTGTTCAGGCTCCTCACCAAACAAACGACAACTTTTCTTGAAATAGGGAACACAATGGAGGAAAAAAGGGCATGTACAGAGAAGGGATAAGTTCCCACCTCTCCCAGTGATAGGTCTGTTTGAACACTGCATAACACAGCAAGATGTCACCTGCACCCTCAGCCAGGCTGGGATCAGTGATCCCAAATCAGCCAGCTCCTTTCTGTGTGTAATTGGGTAGCTTGTTGTGCTTAAATACCATTTATTTGCACCCATAAGGCTTCTATTTCTGTGCTCAGCAGCAACCTGGGCAAGAGTCTGCTCAGAAAGATCACTGAGCTGAGGATACAGTGCATCTGTCCTCTCTATTTCCTACATATGGATTTTTGGTATTGCTCCTTTGGAAAAATGATAAAAAGCTATCAATCTAGAATCAAATTATTTTTCCATCAGACTTTAATGTCTACTGTGTCTAGACCCAAAAGATGTTTTAAATTTCTGTTATTTACAGACTTCTGGAGTCTGTGAAATATTCAGGATAACATTCTGTAAATAATATTTCCCATCTTTTTTCCTGCAATTTTCTTTTTGGAAATAAGACACTCCTCTATTTTATATGTTTATATTTGTTTAAAAATATGAGCCTTGGTGTTTTGAATCTCTCAGTCTCTGCAAAAATATTTTCCGTTACCAAAAGTGCATATTCATGTTTTCTTATCGAAATGTCCCTTTCACAAAACATCTACAGGAAAGTATATATTTCCAACTCATGCAGTGGCCCAGCATGACTTCATATTGTCCCCAAACCTTTTGTCCCATCAGACACTCAGAGCAGCAGCCGACTCTGTAGGAGTAAAACAGCCCACATTTATAGTTTCCTTTTTTTTCCACCCTAGCTATTAGCTCTAGAAGTCTACTCCTGTTGGCAACCCTAACTGCTGTGTAATAATTTACCAGCTACCAGCACCCCAGCATGCCTGTGATGGTGTAGTAGCACAATCATTAGTTTCTATTCTACAGTGGCAGGATGTGACAGGGAGTCTACGATTTTGGATGATTCTGGTGTCAACTAACTGTGACACTCCATCAAACCCTGCATCCTTAATGTCATGGAGAGTTACATCCTTTCATGGGTGATAAAGCCTGGGCATTCTGACAACCCCAGTTTAAGTGTCCTCGTTGGCCTCGCTAGGCTCATGTCACTTCATTGTTTTATAACTTAAATTGTCTCATATTGAAAATGAGGATTCAATTTGAGATTTTATTGTTAACCTTTAAGGGCCTTGGAGCTCAAAGTCTACTCAAGAGGTAAGTGAAGTTTATGCTCCAATTCTTAATCTACCTTCAGTTACAGACTTCTGCACACGTACCCCATTGCTTCCTGATAGCTGTCTGAAAACTTTCCAGTTTTTAGTGACAGACTGGAATGAATGTGGATCTTCAGCTGTTCTCAGGGATGTTTTTAAAGATGGGTTCATTTTTCTTCTGTTTGTTTGAATCTTGCCACTTGTTTCACCTTAAAATTTTATGTTAGATCTGGAAAGAATTGTTCTTGCCCAGCCTCCTCTTTGAGGAAAATGCTGTTAAAAAACAAAAATTCAGTGAAGCTTCCAAAGGGCAAATGCTAACTTTTAAATTGAAAATGCTTTAAATTTTAGTTTATAACAGGAATCTTCTTTGTTCTTCAAGTGGTCATTTTTCTTTTTATTAAAACCTGTTATTATCACAGAAAGCATTGCTCTTTGTGAAATAGCATTTCAGTAGTCAAAACCCCAATTTTCCCTAAGGAAATATTTCAAGGGAAAACTTTTTACATGCCCTACTTAGCACCAAGTCTTCCCATTTAAACACCTCCACAAGTGGCCAAAGTTTCAAAAGAGATGCTCTTCCACTTAGGCACTCGAAGGAAGCGTTTGAATTCTGAGCAGCTTTTGAAACATCAGGCCACCTTGTTTGAGGTGTGCAAGAGAAAGACGTGCCCTTTTCAAGATGTAGCTCCAATGATGGGTCCTTAAGAACTTTTGAAAAATTCCCCTTTAAGAAAAAGAGGATTAGATCAAGGCGTGAATATTCCAGGCATAAATACAGCTATAACTCTGAAATCCACCCCTATTGCACGTGTTTATATGGTATTACAGCTTGTTTTATCTTCATGTTTTCAGTGCAGGTGTTTTACATATGGACTTGAATGGATTACAAATCAGCTACCTTCAGAAGTTGTTGCTGTTGGGAAAGGTGTTGTTTTCGTTGCACAGAAAAAACACCTAATTTTGCTTGTGCAGTTGAAGTTTCTTGAGGCCAGGGCTGACATCCAGCATGCCATTAAGTATGGAAAGAGGTCCATCGTGCTCCAAGCTGGCAGAGAGCTTGCAAAAACTAAGCTTAAAGAGAAGTGGATCCAAGCCAATCCCACTGTCAGCTCTCAGATCTACTCTCCTGTTCTTCCCCTGGAACAAGTAACCTTTTGCCCTTCCATTTTGTAAGGCATAAACTAACTTCTTAATTAGGATTATTTTTCCCCCACTGGAACATGTATTAGCAAAGATTATTGTCAAAGCATAGAACTGTTTCCTCTTTATCTGGCACGATGCTGCTGTAGAACAACCAAGAGGTTCACAGACCTCTCTAGATCAAGATGCTGTACAGTATTTGCAATAATAGCTCAGAGAATACCATGAAATTGGGTGCTTTCAATCATGCTAAAGAGCCCTCCTCCTCCTTTCTTTCTATCCCCCCTCCCTGTTTTAATTCTCCCATATCATGACCCATCAAGCTCCATTATTTTTTTCTCAGATAATTAGGTCTGGCCACCTCACAATAAACCAACCTATTGCTGAGAATATTAGTTTGGATACACTTCATGGGATGCTAAGAAAATGTCAAACTTGAGGAAGCTTTCCTTCCATTTCCAAAAGTCAACAAAACCTCATTGTCAATAACATCAAGGACTGTTGACAGATCTAATAAAATCAACATGGATTTATTTGCAGTGGCCATTGCCAAGCAGAGATCAGCAAGAGATAACCACTCCTATATTAAACACACATCTAAAGCCAACACAGTAGGGGTGAAGGATGCTTGTGAAAGACATAAACAGCCTTCTCCTGCTTGCATCATCCCAGAGATACTGTGGAGATTAAAAATTCCTGTCAATACAGGGGCTAAAATCACCCACTGTGACAAACCCATGAACTACAAAGAACTGGCTACAGCATCAACAAACCGGAAGATTTTATCATCAGAGTGCTTTGGTGGCTCCTCTCTGCTGCAAACTCTTGTCACACCAACCCCAATGAAGCCAACAGCATCAAACAAAAATGCAGCAAGGACACATGTGAAACTAGAAGAGAGGTTTTCCCATACATCCCTGCTAGGAAGAGAAAAAGGCTGTTTTTGTGCTGCAATCAGAAGGGTGATCTGATAAAGCACTTCGCTGAAAGCCCTTCTGCAGAGATAAGCCCACCTGCTCCAGCAACAATGCACATGGTAAAACAAGGCAAACCCCAAACAAACAAGCAACCACTGGCTCATCAGGATGTGTGAGTAAGGAGTTTAGACTGGATGTATTTAAACTGATTACCAAAGCTGTTTCCCCTATAAATATATCTATATTATCTATTTTATATGCTTGCATATAATTATTTTCAGATGGTCAGTGCAGATCAGACACTGGACACAAACTGATTTTCCTGCTGTTCCTAGGTGCCACATTTAAACGTGGCACTATCTTGGCTACTTTCCAAACTTCACAGATCTTCCTGAACTATTAACCCACTCTTCAGTGGAGAAGATAAGTCTGGTGATGAAAAGGAAGAGTATTAACATGTTCCCTTTGATTTTGAGTAGATCAGTTCAGCTGAACTCAGCTGACTCACCCGGATTACCGAGGTGAGGGTGGAGATGCTTTTCCCCTTTGGCTGAGAGACAGATTTGTTGGAAGCAGAGCTGTCTCCTTTGAGAGCTGCAAAGTATCTGCCAGCACCACATCTACTGCTCCTCAGCTAAACCATCAGTAAACATTGACACCAATGGCTTCCTAATTTGGGATTATCTCCCCTATATGACAGAGTTGGGGTGTGTTTATGTATTTCTTGACAGGAAACAAGGCGAATCCATGGGTTTGCAGTTTGGCTTCTACAAAACTCCAGTGGTTCTCAGCTGGTTTGTAGAAACAAAACGCTCCTGGTCAAAGCACTCCTCACCTACTTCTGTTATCCCACGACCAATATGTTGGTGATTGCTTCTATCCATGGCTCCTGGTGAGTGACATTTCATCAGCTGCCATTAAAGGGCATATAGAACTATATTAAATTTGAAATTAAATTTAATAATTTAAAAATTTAATAATGAAATAATTTAAATAAAA
>VZTR01031158.1:146-15867 GCA_013400775.1 Chaetops frenatus
GTCCTCTGACTCTGTTAATAATAAATTTACTTTATACCTTTAAATGTGAACCTGTTTTGCCCTTTCTTTTCCTCCTCTCCTCTGCCCAATAATAGAAGAGGGTGAGTGAATGACTTTCATGGGTGTCTGGTGTTTAGCCAGTATCAAACCACAACACCCTGCGTGAACAGGGGCATTGGATTAGATAGTTTCAAGAGATCCCTTCTAACCTCAATCATTCTGTATGACTCTGTGTAAAAGAAGAAAAATGACTAGTATGCTTCATAATAATTCACAGGTTTACTTATTAAATTCAAATGTGCATTTCAGATGCATGGAAGGTTAACACACCTATTTTAAAAGAGACAATATCTCATCAACATGCTGAGGATGGATACAGATGAATAGTGAAAAACATCATACACAGACATTTGTAGTTCATTTGCAAAGCTCTATATACTCTACCGAAGTAGTTTCTGTTTTTATCTATCTTGTTTCATTTCCCTTGCCTAAAACCCTAATATAGAAGTGTAGAAAAAATATGCTCTTACTTTCTACGGAAATTAGATATGCCAAATCAGAACCAGAGCATCTCATTCTCACCATAAGATTCTCTGATTCTTGACCTTGGCATATCCAGTTATACAGTCATCTCTGTGTATGACTGTAATCTGCAATCTGTAAAATCCAAGCTTGTGTTAGTAGTTACAAATGCAATTTACTCATACTGGAACATTATACATTAAGTAAGCACAATATTTTTTAACAGGATAATTCTTGTTTCCCCTTGCAGGAAGTGGACAGGGATACATTTAATAAATAATTAATTTCATTATTATTCTAGTGATCTCATTTATTTCTGAAGACATGGGCCCAACTTCTCTCACAAATAAAAGCTTGTTCAAAAAAAAAAAAGAAGTGTCTTAGTCTTAACTTGGCAGCTCTTCCTGGATCTCCTGTCACAGACTAAGGTTCTCCTCTCCTTTACACAACAACAACAGTTTAACCTCCCTTCATTCCTTCGGACAGAACCCTTGACTATTTTGTGTCATCATTTCTCACTCTGCCTTTGGGAGCTTTCCATTCTGGATCTTGCAGCTCTTGACATGCTCTATTTCCATTCTAACACTGGGTTCTTCTCATCCTACATTACAGATATACTCAAAAGGCCTTGACAGCTTCCCTTAAGAATGTTCTGTCATAGACTCATTTTGGGGTGTGCTGCTGGGAAACTAGGGATATTTTTAGCTATGAAATTTGTGGAGCTTGAAAGTTTGTATTTAATATCCTATTCTTGAAAGCACTTTTGTAACATGATCCAAATTCACCTTTCATTTTCTGATCACAACATGCTCTCCTTTTCTTTAGTCAAATGTCTGATGCACTTTCATTAACATCTAACCAATCAACAAACACCTGGACATGAATACGTTGTTGAAACAGAGGTTTTGTGGAGATGAAAAGGGACAGTACAGTGACCAATGTGTCTTGATTCGCTGCAAGAAGCTGAAAGAAAATAGTCACAATCCTTGTACCCTCAGCAAAGACTTAAAGAAAAAAGGGAAGTTTGCATGACTTTCCATTTTCTTAAAAAGCTATTTCTAAGGCAAGACTATTTGATGTTCAGTTCTGTCTCTTTGCTTTGGGCTTTCTCCACCAAATCTTTCCAAAGTTTTCCCACTGGGTGCAAATTCTAGCATGCAGGGCAGGGTTCCAGCCAACAGCTTACTTGCTTTTCCCAGAAGATGGTAGCTTTGCTTTTTCTTCCATTACTCCTTCCTGGCCATACAGTCTCCCTTTGCACTCACTTCGTTCAAAGGAGTTTTCAGTTTTGGGGATGTACAAGTGGATTTATTTTCCCCTAATTTATTTCTGCCAAGTCAGTGAATTGAATGGACTCATAGAAGGATTCAGTGAATGCTAGAGCTCATGCAAGGTACCTCATGAAAGTTTGCTGAAACCAAAGAAGCGTAGGTCAGGAATGTCCTCTTTTTGTGACAGTAGGATAATGAGATCAGGTCTCCCTTACTTTGAAATGGCAATATGAGACATTTACAACAGTTAATTCTGTACCTCAAAATATGGGGTTGCAGCTATGGGCTTGCAATTTGCAACTGCTTTACCCACTCCTGAAAATAGGGAGAGAGAGATACAAGAATCTATAGATTTGCAAAGTTATTAGCTCACAGCTCTATATAATGTCATAGATAATAGTGCTAATCCTTCCAAATTATTTCTCATTCTCATTATATAATGAAAAAAATTAATTTAAAGGTATGAAATCTATATTTCTCAGTATAGAGTTCCTTCAAGTTGTTTTTAGGGGTTATTTCCTTTAGAAAGAAAGCTAACCCACAGTGATAATCCCTTAAGCTAACAGTACATTTTCAGTCATACCTGAGATCATACTTGATATGATTAATGGCAGAATGATGAGTTTAAGCATTCTCATCAGCACTTCCCCAGGAAATGAAAAGTAGACCTTATCCAAGTTAGACAGTTTGCCATATTCCCGTACCAGCACGCCAATTCCAATACCTAAAAGGGACATAAAAACGTGACACAAATTAGATGTAATTTACAGTAGAGACATGTGGGACAAGGAGAAATAATAGCAGAAGAACAAAAAGAGCAAGCAATAAACATATTTTCACAGCTATTACAGAACTTCTAAAGCAAATCAGATAAGAGTTATTTCCTTTTCTGATGATAAGCATAGTATTAACACATATAATTCCAAAGTTGCAGGATGTCTGTAGGTATGTCTTTGGAAAAATCTGATTAGGTGCTCTGATTATCAGTCCAGTCCAGTGCTGACTTTTTACTCACCTTTGCTAGTTCTAGAAGATCCATAACTGGCATTAAAAAAAATCAATAGACTACATAAACACTACCAAACACCAAAGAGAGATGGTAACATAAATACTTCAGATGATTTCTATTGGTGAAAATAAGCCTACCCAGCAGCAAGACTTTCAGTAATTGCTACTCTACATAATTAGGAAAGAATGCGACTGTAATCACTAAATTAATTTAATAACTTCCAGGAAACAAATCAACAAAAATACACTCTGCTCATTTCACACTCATTCCACAACACAACCGACCTACAAATACCAGACTATAAATTCAATCAGTGATTAAGCGATGGTGCAAGGCACCTTTATACATCCTCTTATTTTTGGATTATATGAATTATCACATAGTTCTCACTTCCGACACAAATTGCTAACAAGACTTCTACCAAAAGAAAAAAAACCCATAGGCTAAAAGACGAAATTCTTCAGTTTGACAGGCAGTATCTTTATTTTCCATTCCAACGTGATTTTCAAATTAGAATGACTGTTATAGAAATGTGTTCATCAGTGTCTAAAATGCATTAGAACTGTTGTTTCATGTAGGAGCTTTGTAATGCTTCAGTCCTGAATAAACTGAACACCAAAAGATCCAGTTTCTAACTAGATCCAATGAAAGAACAAGTCAGAACCCTTCATCATCAAAATCAAGCTGAATGAAAATTAAGGCAGATTAAAAACCAAGTCTTTCCTATTCATAGAGATGGAAAATGAACTAGGTAACATTACAAGAAAATGAGCTGCTCTAACCAACTATTAAGATTTCTGATCAAGGTACAATCTCTGCCAGTGAATAAGGACAGTTTAAATTCCTTGGAGCAATCTTGAATTTCAACAGCCTTGAAGATATTTGCAATATTATGCAAATGACCTTGATTAGTGAATGATAAGGCACAATGATCTCTATTTCTAATTTAGAGACTGAATTAGATGGGTTGAAAATATTTACTCTGCACTTCTAGATAGGCCCAAGCAAGATAAAATTCCATTTGTAAAATGGTTACATGAATTGAAGTTAGCTGCTAAGGCTTTGATCCTGAAAGCACCAGAGTAAATAGTGGAATCTAACCATACAGGTAATTTCCATGTCTTCAGACAATTCACGCAATTTAGGGTAGACATTTGCTTAAATTGCAGCAAGACTAAACGGCATGTTTATAGCACGTTGTGTAATGCCACTTTACTTTCAACAGGTAGGACTAGGACGTGTTCTAACCATCTGCCTTTCATTCTACATGGTGACTGTCATATTTGAACAGATGGAATTCTGATCATTGTATATTCAGCAGGATTGCTAGCAGGTAGAAAGATTCACCCTTGTTTTCATTCTTGAGGGTTCTATTTTCCACCTCTTTAGATTTCACTACAAAAACTTCCCATATGCTCTCAAAATTATAGCAGTGTTTACTTAAGATTTTCTATCTATATATTTATACCTGTTCTATTTGATTTTTTTTGTGAGGGTATTATTTATCTAATGACAGTAGCTGAGAATAAAATTCCAACAATCTCTTGAAATTACATTATCACTCTCAATGCCTTATATATGCAATTTCTTTACCAGACAGAGCACTTATATCCATATTAATTTGTGTAGTATGCCAAACTACAGTACAATGCAGCTACCTTTTAACTGCAGTTAGCATCTAGCATATGCTGCTTGAATATATCATGGGAATATAAGAAATTTTATTTTGTAACAGTAACAAGAGAAGATTAGAAATTTAGCAGAATAAACTTGCTTTTGTACTGGAAATGGACATGGACAGAACTTTTTGATCCTCATCTCAATAAGCAAGTTCAACTTGGAAATTTCTTCTGGGAATTATAACACACAGAAAGAAGTATGGTCCAGCATACACATATTTTGCATGGTAACCACTGCTTTTAACATCACATTGCTTATAGCAGCCCTAAGTAAGTAGAGATGAAGTCTTATAAAAATCTCAGTTTAGGAAATAATTTGCTTCTACTTTTTGAAGAGCAAAACTTCACTTTTCCTGCTTGCCCTCATCATCTTTCCCGTTTCAACCACTCCATCTTTCTTCTCGTCCATGATAAATTGGTTTTATTTCTTTTCCATCTCTTCCTTTTGCTTTTCCTTCTTGTCCACATGGCTAACTTAGGTTATGATTTTTACCACAAGAGCAATCCTTTACTTACAGCTAAATGACACATACTGCTTAAGCTCCAGCTTTCTGCAATATTGGGCAGATGTGAAGAATGATGGTGGAATAGACTATTCAATCCCATGCCTTTAATTTAATTTTTTAAGGAAAATATATCCTTGTAACTGTGCATAGTACGGCACACGCTGTACAGCATGGTGTCTACACTCCTAGCAGCCACTAAGACAGCAAGTAAAAGGTGCAGTCTGGGTCCCTGGGACTGCGATGCACAATGGAGTCCGCAGGACAATTCTGAATCCATATGGAATTACACATGCCCTAACCCCTTGTTACTGTTCTCCCAGGTAGCACCTAAAGCTTTTTATAACAGACAGAAAATCCTTCAAAGAAAGGGTGTAAATACAGACAAAGTGAAGTGAGAGGTGAGGATGAGAAGAACAAAAGAAAAACAGAGCAGAAGAAATTCACTGAATATAAGGACACCAAGTGAAACCCATTGGCAAGCATCTTTCAGGGAGTCCCAGATTAAAAAGCTAGAGCAAATACACGTTTCCTCTCTACAGAACAAGCTATTTTTCACTGTGTTACCCAGAAAAAGGGGAGCAGAAAGTACTGCAAGGGGTTAGCTAGCACCTGCAACTGGCTCCACTGTATGTAGCACTAGATCCACCACATCCACCAAGCCTGAGGCTTTACAGGACCTAGGAGACGATGGCTGTGTGTAATAAGGTGAGTCCAGTGAGTCCACCACAGAAATTACGTAAAATGTGTCTTGGGAGATGATTATGTTGATGCTTCTATATATCTGCAAAATGACTTCAGTGACATCTGGGTATCTGGTGAACAGTAATTTATTGCAATCTAATCTTCATCTGGAGTGTCTCTTTGCATATTGCTATTCTTTCTGAAATGTTGTCTAAGGAAAAAGGTAAATTCTCTGTATGGGAACAATTATAGGGCTACTATATTTTTCCTCAAGTACCTTGCTGCAGTTCATGACACAGATTTGGAAATGAGTAAAGCAAGCTCCATACATTCTGTTTAAAATACTTGCATAATCTCTGGGCTCAGTTATACTAGCACACATAGGGTGTGTCATAGATTGTCCTACAGCTATTGTAAACTTGTAAAAATGTGCTGGCCATTCAGCATCCCCGTAAGCAACCCATCGTGGAGATAATTTACAAATTTTCAGGAATTGATAGCTAAATCCTGAAGCCTTTTTTGTATAATTATGTAAGGTCAACAAAATAAAGATTTTGAATTTGAAAATTCAGAAACCCCAAGTATCTCAATCTGTTCAGGACACGCAGTATGACATTACTGTATTTATTTGCTTTACATTATTACCATTGGGGCTCTTCAGAACCTGATTACATCCCTGGTAAGAAGATGATGTGATAGCATGCCTCTTTATTTTTTTTACCTTCACAGGTTGAGCAACTCACAATTTAGAAAGAGATAACCAAAGTCCGCAAACAGACATGTCTGCTTCTATTTCTCACTGAAAGAGAATATAAAACAGAAAAAATTGGTATCTAACAGGTAGGACTCCATAACATTATTTACATCCATGGATGAGAACACTGGTTTGGGAGGCACAGTATTAACTGACAGGGAGTTCTCTATCAGTGTGCATGACACTGAAGAAACAGCATATCACCTTCAACTCCCACAGTCTTTATTATGTGAAAGATCCTTAGAAATGAACCAAAAAGACAATGAGAAAAGGAATCCACCATATATTTTTGCAGAATTAATAACCTGTTCTGTAAAATTATCTGTTCTGTTGTACATGTAGCACTCTGAAAAAAAAAGCTGTGGTATTTATTTTTCCTTTTTTCTAAAAATTTAATAATATGAAAACTCCTTTTCACTGAAGCAGTTAGTTACCCTGGCTGGTGCTGATAGACTGTGGGAACTACAGAAATTTTGCTTTGACACAGCACTTACAGAACAAAAAAAAAGTCACCTGGGTCAAACCTGGTATTATTTAATTGTACTGTAGCAATATCTCTTGTGCTATTAACTAAGTGATTGAGCTCTTCATAATTTCACATTACATGCTGCAAACATATGATAGACCAAACCATAATTTTATCATTTTGGTGGGTCTTAACTGGATTAACTTCACATCAGATGATTAATGGAATTGAAAAGTCTAGCAAGCAAAGTTTACTGACTTGATTTCAAACATAATACAGAATATTCAATATAAACATGTCAAATTGCAGCACAGGCAGGAAAGATTTTTGCAGTGTGATGCATTCTCAGTCCTTTAGTAATATTTTATAAATCAAATTTGTCTGCTCTCTCCATAGAGTTTCTGTTATCACAGATTGTCCCTTAGTGCAAAGAAATACAGTGCCAACTATAGAACACTAAAGGAGAGAGTGTAGAAGAATATATTACTAGTTCTTATAAATGTATTATTTCAGCTCTTTTTGCATTATTTTTAATACTTTCTAATGCTACACATTTTACTGTTTTACACTCTACTTGACAATGTATCTTCCAATAAACATACTGATGTTGATTGGAAAAAGAAGATTCCTAGAAAACTGTAGGAAACCACTAAGGTATAGAGTCTTAGGGGTATAATTACATGGCAACTAATCTTAACTCTCTGGTTGCTTGTGTTAGCCAGACTACCAGCTTGCTTACAAAGACATGTGAAGAAAAGTTCTCTCAGAAATCTTCCAGAAGAATGTTCCCATATCAGCTCTTGGTTTCCTGAAGATTATTTAGTAGCAAAGTGTAAGAGAAGATGTGCTTGTTCTCTGCCATGATGAGACCCCCTGATGCTCTCTGATTATTCTGCTGAGGGTGCAGTGGTTGTAAATTCCTTCACACAAGTAACCCATTGTCATCTGACTGTAGCATGGGGAAAGTTCAGGTAGACCATGACTCCCTGTGATGGACCTTCAGGAATGAAGGCAAGCTGGAGTGCTGGCCAGAGGGGGGAAAACCAGCTTCTCCAGTGTGGGTGACTGGTCCCTTTCCTCACAGTAGGTTTGAAGGCTACTGCAAATAGCAAACCCACATAAGTCCTGCTAGTTTCTGTGCTGCGGGAGCCTGGAACATGGCTAATAACATAGGGCAGCCTGCAGCAGCCTCTCTGCTATGCAGCCCTGTGAAAAGGCACACCTCACCCTTCATCAAACCAAGGGCAGTTAGTTCACTCAGCCAAGAAAAGGGAAACAGTGGCTATTTTTCTGTGACTATGTGACCACAGTTCTGCTAAATGTTGAACCAGTGCTCCCTCCAAACATGCAGAGGGTTAACCAGTTTGATTATTTAACAATGTTTCCTATTGGACTCTGTCTTTCATTTATCCAAACAGACTGTAGATGAATTTCATGTGTATGGAAATATTTATCATGTGCAGATGCAACTTCCTTCAGAGAAAGCCAAGGAAAAAATATACAGCTGAAGGAAGAAGAAAAATCTTATGATTGTGCTTCATCTAGCTAGAAGTCTTGTACAGAATCTAACACTTTAAAAATAAACTAAGTTGTACCACAGATAAAATTAGTTTCTTTCACAGCTTTTCAACAAACTTGTTGATTTATAATGTTTGTGAAGTACTGTGCTTACAATCTTAACATAACAAATTTATTTATTTTATAAATAAAGTTACGTCATAAATTAAACAATCTGGGGAAAAGGACAATTCCTTCCCAGCAGCTATGCAACCTATGTTTCTTAATGAATTTGGATGTGTCCTGATGAAAGCACCTGTTCTGTTGGGAAATACTGTGTGAAACTCATTAACGTTTCAGGAAAAGTGAATTCTGTTTTGAACATACACAAAGGAGGACCATAGGACTATACAGAATGAAGAGCTTACCTTTTGAAAGGAGATGAAAGAGCTTAGTTTGTCCACCAGGGATGAATGAGGTAGAAATATAGAAAACAGTTGAATACTAGTGATGGAGCAGTATTTTAATTATTGGATGCACAGTGAAACTGAATACCTTTATAGTGGAAATTGTAAGGCTTTCAACTATCAGACTGAAGAATACAGCTTCCTAGGAGGATATACAGCACCAAATAGCCTATCCAGCTTTAAGAGGGAGCATGATATGTAACAGAATTTTATCTACAATGGTGTAACCCAAAGCATCAGAGGCTAGATATGATAACCCAGGGGGTATCCTCCTATCTCATATTCCTGTGTTTTACAGTAAAATTGAAAGGTAACCAGACAACAGTAACTTGTCTTTCTTCTTTTTCAGACCTTACTTATGATCCCTTTCAGATATCATTTGTAGAATCATTACCCTTCTCCTTCACCTCATCCATCTATGATCTGTGAGCCTTCGTTAATTATGCAGTCATCCAGACATGTATAGGTCTTACTACTTCCATAACATTTTCAAATACGCTACATTTTATAAGGCAGTGCTTTTGTTTAGACCCCTTTTCTCAGTCATTTCAGAAATTCATGTCTCCCAGTTGTAGCATCTAATATTTTGCTTATATGGCCTAACACACTACAGCAGCACTGGCACAATTACAGTGCCACACACAGCAGTTAAGAATTTCTCACCCTTCCTTGTTAAAGTCAACTGACCTTCTCTTCTCTTTCCACAATGTTTGCTTGCTATCCCAAAGACATAAAAGCACCTTTGTACGTGGATAGCCCAAGAGATATTAGCTCAGTAGAGTACATCAGGAAAACTGCATCTTCAGTTAAGACCCCTAAAACACACAAGAAATAAAATGGTTGGCAACGGTATAAGAAAGGTGAAAGGCTAGTAACTGGAAATATCTGCCAGACTGTGATCCATTATTGCTTCTTTGATGAAAGAAAATGAGAGTAAACAGGACATTCTGTTTTAGCTCTCCCCTCGCTGGAAGAGCAATGGAATGATTGTCACTGAGATAAGCAGCTGGAAAGGCAATTTAGTGGACACTAAAGACAGATAGTAACATGCAGAAACATTGTTCTTCTGAAACTAATGAATACATCAAAGCATTGAAAAATCAGATATATGACCCATAAAATTAGCTCAGATTAAGCAAGACCAGGTTGTTTGCCATTCCAAAAGCATGAGAGGACTACAAAAATTTGGAATGCTAACTCCAATACAGCCCTGATCTTCAGATGTGATGCAGATGTGTATTCACTGCACAAGATAATGTTGTTGGCCTCTAAGTACAAATGCCTTGCACAAATATTATGGGGCATTTGTGGAAAAAAAAAAAAAGACTTCCAAACAATGCAATTGTTGTTTGTGAGTAGTCTCAACCTGAACATTAGCTTTTTTGATGGAATATATAAGATGAAAGTGTCTTTATGCTTTGTTTCTAAAATGTAAATATTAAAGAAAAAAAAATTTTATAATTACATTGCTGTATTTTCCCTTAAATAATATTGGGAAATTGGACACAGTAAGTATTTTGCTGATACTAGTATTGGTGTTCTTCCTTCAAATGTAAAAAAAATACTGGTAGACTTTGGTAGTTTGGGGACTTTGTGGGGTGTAAATTGACATTAGGCTCGCCCTTTCCGAAGATTTAAAAATTCAGCTCTAGTGACAGTTTCACTTCACTCACATAAAGTGACACTTAGAGATTGTGTTAAAACAAATAACAAAACAGGAAAACTTAACATGCCAGAAGAAGAAATAAAAGATGGGTTTTCTTTGCTTCAAAACAGTTCAAGACCAAAAGAAGCATCATGCTTAACGTCAATTACCTTTGAATTCTTTCATTGGCTGACTCCCTGGCTTAGAGCATTTTTGATCCTCAGTGAGATGTGAAACTCTTGGATGAAATTATTTGTCATTCTGCATTTTACTTTCCATTTTAAAAATTAAATTCAGACATTTTCTCAGAATTGCTGTGTTTCATACATTTCTGAAGAGATCATATCCTATATCAAACTGTAGGCAAGTGTTACAGAGAAAGACAGATATAAGAATCATCACTGTCTAGAGAGGCATAAAAAGCCACAAGTATCATCTATGCTGTTCTGGGGACAAGAAAACAGTCTTCTGTTAAATTTCCATGCTACCACAATTGATTCAAGATATCTGGTCTTCATTTGTTATAAACTCCAAATTAATAAAATGCTATGCTTCAGAATTCAAGAAAGAAATTGAATGCTTGGCTTACAACTATACTTGTCAGAAACAAAGCAATAATTCTTTTGTTTTATTATATTCCCCTTAACTTCTTTCTTGCTGGTTTTGCTTGTGTATTTCAAGAGATTATGAATCTGCTTCATTGTTTGGAACCTTACCACTGTATTGTGCAAGCAACAAAAAATGGTAGTGAAGACAGCCTAAACTAAGCTAATAGGCCACTTTTGATAAGGATACAAGGAGGGAGAAATGGCAAATGGTAAAACCTTGCTTCATATCAAGAATGGGCTTTTTCTTTTTAAATTGCATTTGCCAGAGACAGAAGTAACTTAGTATCAGAAATACTTTATAGGTCTCTGTGGCTTAGAGGCTGCAGTCTACATTTGCAAAAGAAACTCAGGAATATGGTCAGCTCCCTGGATTCGGGTGGCCTTCTGTATAGGGAAAGGCCATCAATAGAGTGATAGGTTACTAATTGCTCTGTTGTTATCCTCAGCCTATGAGACATTCATTCTTGTAAGAATGCACTTCAGTAATGCAGAACTACTGCTGTTAAAACCAGCTATCAAGTCCCTTCCTGTCTGATTATAGAGAGAGCACAGCCCTTCATTTAGCAGGTGTCAGTGCACCTGACTTGTCTAGAAACAAAGAAGTATTCTCATAGTGAGATATTACTACTTAGTATTATAATACAAAATAATACTTTCCATTAACAATAAAGAGAATAAAGGTATATAAAATGCTAGGGGGCCATCATAAAAGACAAACCAGAAGATTCAGTGGCTGCTGCACTTACCAAATCCTGGCAAATCATTATAGTCACAACACTCAAAGTTTCTGCAGTGCTGGTGTTACAACAGGAGCTATGCATATTTTAGTCTCACTCTCAAATGCGGGTGAAAAGGAGGTCTGATGCTAGCCCGAATCTTTCAACAATGGAACTGCACAAGCAAAGTGTCTTATCCTGCGGAGACTGAATCAATTCACTTCAGAGGTGAAAAAGTCAGGTATTGAGGCATGCTCCAGCCTCAATACCTGACCCCCGCCCTCTCTGTTACTCCATCCCTGCCTTACACCACCGCCTGCTCGAGTTTTTTGCTTGTTCTCCGACCGCCCGGTCCCGGCTCTCCCTGAGCCACCTCGGACAGCTCCCGCCCGTCCTGCCCCGCCCAGCCCGGCTCCCGCGACGGCACCAAGGCTCCTTTCCCGTGCTGCCTGAGGGGTAAGCCGTAAGGACCGCGTACAGGTGTGAAGAGGAAAACGATGGAGGAAGGTAATGGCAGAGCACAAAAGTGTTTATCACTGCCTCACACTGAGACTGCACTGGCACACCCCTGATGAACAAAGGGCTGAAGTAAGGGCACCTGACATTCACAGTCTCCCGTGCCACTAGTTTCCTCCTTCTGTATCAATCTAAATGTTGCATTTCTCATATTTCCGCAAGAATACCTGAACAATTACAGTGCTCCACACACGTGCACATGTTGAGAAAAGCCCAATTCCAAGTCACAGACAGGCTCAGAGGTATCTGAGGTTCTGAATCTGTTCAGGAAGTGACAGACACACCATTCTGTGATTTTAAAAAAAGTATTTGTAACCTGAAAATTCAGGTGAACTCAATCTCTCAGAAGAATCTTTCCCAGACACAAAGCTGCTACCAAAAAATAAAAACCAAACCAACCAACCAACCAAAGAAACCCCCCAAAAACCCCAAAAAACCCCCACAACAACAACACACCAAACAACAACAACAACAACAACAAAGTGCAAATAGATTTCAAAATTACAAATATAAAAAAAAAAAGCACCTTCTTTGGTATCATTCCTGAGAATGTAAAACGATCTTGGCTCTACTATGTTTACAAATCACCTACACTTTAATGTCCACGGTAAGGAAAAAGCCGTTCTGCTGAAGAACTGCAGAGTATTACAGGCTATCAGGCTATGACACACGGACTAATGAGCAAGTATTTGCACATAATCAGCCTTTTACTTTCATGACTCGTTTGCCTGTGTTGCAGCCGTGACCTTTTGGAGACAAAGTAATGACAAAAAAGAAATACTCTATGGGAGACCTGTGAAGTGTGACTTAAACTCTCCGTATTCAATTGCCCTTTGGACATCTGTTTCAGGGTGAGTAATTTTCAGGGATATTTCTGGTTTATTTTGCCTCGATTGTACAATCTGGAAACAATGTAACTTTCTGTATAAAAGGCTGAAGAAGCACTTGAAGCAAGTTGACTTTGAAACTGCTTTTGTTAGCTCAGTTGCTTTGGGCTCAGTAAAGCCAGCAACATAAAAAGATGCAAGATACACCTCCTCTTGCAGGTATTTGTGTGAGGCTGCTGCTCTCCTGGTTACATAGCTCTCCACATCAGCTAGGTGGTCTAAAGTTAACTGTCTTCTAAGGCAAAGGAAAAGAACTACTTGAGCCTCAAATTTTGTTTTCTTTGAATATATGTTCAGGCGTTTTCACCCAAAAGACATGACACTGAAGATATTTTTGTGTACAGATCTTAAATTATACCCCCACCCTCTCCATGCACACACACTGCTATAAAAGAAATTCTGGTATTTTTGAAAATGGAAAGGACAGGCAAAGGGTTGAATGCTTAAAATCTCTTGAAGGAAGAAGGGTTTGGAATTCTGAGCAGTTCCTGTCTGTTTCTGCCTCTTGTCAGAGATGCACACAAATAATCAGGAAAACTTTTCAGCTTAGTAATGGTACTAGCAAAGATAAACATATTTCAGTTGGATGCTGAACATGGCTGGTAATGATGAGCAAAAATCAAGATTCCATATAATGGTGTAGGAATATCAGGTACTTTGCAAGACAGCTGGACAGCTTTCACAGCTTGATGCATTTATTACTTCCACTCCTCCCTCACCATGCATTTCCAAAAAGTCTATTTTTTTCTTTCAAAATGATGTGCTACTCTGCTAAACTGTTCTTCCAAACTAACTAGATTAACAAGCCTCAGACCAATTTCCCAGGCTATATTAAAAGAGAATGAATATGTAAATTTAATTACGAAGGGTTTGTGGACTCTAGGTATATTACAAACTTTCCTCATGCTGTAGTAAAGCAATTATGTATCATTCAATTCCATATTTACAAGGGTTTCGCTGTTCTTCTTGTGTACCTTATTTCACCTTTGAGAAATACTGGAAATGCTGCAGATACACAGTTACTTGCAAAATGTAATTTGGTCCAAGGCTCACAAAATTACTGTGAAGACTCTCTTTGATAATATTATAGAGCTCCCCTGAGTTCTGGACTGTTAATTAATCTGTTAGCAGCTAGAGAAGTCCAAGAACACAGGAGGTGTTGGGAGCCTGCCTTCTCACTGGGAATTCCTACTGGGAATTAGGGGAATTGGGCTCATTGTCCCCACAGCTCCCACATTGTCATACTTTGTGGCTCTCAGAGAAATATAATTTCAGAATGTTCCACCTGTAGAACCACACCACACTCTTCAATTCTAACTACAATCACTGAAGATAATGAGAGGGGAATATTTCTTAACCACTTCTGTAAATTGGAAGTAAGTACATCAACTCATGGAAGAGTACCTGGCAGGAGTATGCAAAAAAGCAATTGTACATATGCAAACACAGCCATATATACGCATTCCTCCAGTTGTACAGTCAGATTTTCAAAGCAAGGCCCTTAGTACTTGGTATACAAAATTCGCAAAAATATTTCCTTTTTTGAATGAGGTGAGAAAAATCCAGAGGTCTTTCAAACACTGAATGCATTGGGGAAAACACATATGTATGTGTAAGCACAGTTCTGATCAGAGCTTATAAATAACTGGGTGGAATCCCAAAATAATAACTCTCTTCTGAACAAATTTGCACTGAAATAGGCATGGTCCAGCCAAAGTTAAATTAGCAGAAAAGTCATTTGAAAGAGACCCAGGCAGTAAGTTAATAAAGCATTTACAGCACCACTTCTCCACAGGAGACACAATGTGAATGAGGCTCTCCAAATAATAACTAGGAGAAAATGAAATAAGGTGCGCGAATAAGGTCAAAATTATGCCCTGTGGAAAAGCCTATTCATCTAAGCAACTTGATGCATTTTTTTTGCCCTCTTTGCTCATTTATCCTCAGTAAGATGGCATTCAAGTCGTTTGCCCTTCAGAAATTTGTTGACTTACTGGGAAGAAATTCTTCTATCTTTACAATGATGGCCCTGAAAACCTCTCTGAAAGCCGGGTGGCACTGCCAGACGTTTCACCCCCGAAAACCCCTTCGAAACCTGGGCAGCATTCCCAAACTTCCAGCCGCACCGCTCGCCTGGGCCATCAGAAGCTCCACAAAGCTACCTCCACCGCTCTCCGTCCCTGCAGCCTCCCTCGGCGGGGCTGCCACTAGCAGACCAGCAGTAGGCGAGGGCCGCGTCCCTCCCAGGAGCTGCAGAGGCCATCGGGGCCACAGCCCCCCGTGGGGACCAGCAGTACGGAGGGCTCACAGCCCCCGGCGCCCTTGCGCCTTCTCCACATGGCCGTCTCAGCGCGCCGATCACCGACCTTTGCCACAGGGGCCGGCGGGACGCGCGCAGGGGCCGGGTCGGCCCGGCCAGGAGGGCCCCGCGCCCCGCGCTGCCGACCCGGCCGCCCGGGGCTGGGAGAGCCGCGTACCCTTGCGCCCAGCCCCGCTC
>VZTR01031158.1:15988-27922 GCA_013400775.1 Chaetops frenatus
CGCGGAGCCGAGCCGGGCCGGGCCGGGCCGAGCCGATCCGGGCCGCCTGCGTGCGCTCCGCGGGGCTGCGCGCTTACCGCGGGGAGGCGGAGACGTTGCGCTTCACCTGGCAACCGGAGAGCCCGGCCCCCGCCCTCCCCTCGCTCGGCCGGCCCACCTGCACACCCAGCTCCTGCTGGGAATACTGCGGGCAGCAGGTACACAAGCGGCTTGTGAGGTTTCCTCCCGGGCTTTGATCCTCATAGGCTTAAATGCCAAAACAGCGAAGAAGCGTTTGTTTCTTGTGCAACTCACTGGCAATGGTGTCCTTCTCCCTCCCCACCATAAGCTTGATTAAGGTATATATAATATTTGGACCCAGTTCCCTGTGGGGCTGTGATTTTCAATATGTCTATAAACGTCTTGATTTTGATTGTCAAACCTGTAGCTCAATGGTAAATGCAAAAAACAAACAACCAAGCCCAACCAAAACCTGCCATTGTCTTGCTGAATGACATGAAGGAGAGAGCAGAATGAAAGTTTAATTTATCTTATTTAATTGATTTGATATAATCCATTTCAAACATACACTAGTGAGGTTTGCCTGATTTCTGTCTATAAAAACTGGGTAACTAAGGCCTGGAGGAGATCAGCAAAACCAGCAGTAGAAACCTTATCACTTTTGCACTTCACATGAATCTGACTGTTCTATGTAACACCTTGGGGAAAGAGACAAGTATGTGCCTTGCTGAGTCAGGGAAGAGCATTGAAATCCACCTGGATGGGAAGAAAGACCTGTCATCAACCTCAAGTCTGAAAACCTGGACCTAGCTGCATAAATTAATATAGACACACCAAAAAAGTGTCCATATTTTTCAGATATGTAGAACAACTGCAGTAATTTGTTTGCATCTGTCATTAGGAGAATTTAATTTAAAAAATAAGAGGAAGCCTAGTGGTGGAAAGGAAGTAGATGAGTAAGTATCATATTAGTTTAATTAAGTCATAAAATGTTTCAGACCACTTAAAAGGCATGTTACAAGCTAAGTTACCACGTTACAAGCTACAGCAAAGCAAACCAAAAATAATTAATGCAAAGAAATGGTAAGAAACATCATGACTATGCCAGGACTTTGATATGAAAATGTCACAAAGTATGACTGGCACTAAAGAGATACATGAAGAAAAAGGCACACTGGGTTTCAGGGTGGGCATACCTTGTGCAGAAGAGCTCTGAATTTGGATCTCATTGCCACAGGGTGTAATTTTTTTTTTTTTAATTTCCTCTCATATATACTTGAAGTCTCAGTTGTTGCTTTCAGTGAATCAAATGTCTGATATGCCCTGTGAGGTGGTGAATTGGTGCTTCTCTAGACAGTAGGAACAAAATGATTTGCAAGACATCTTCAGAATTTAGGCTTTCCTATAATTTTCTCACCATTCACCTTCTCATGTAGCCCTTCTTACAACTTACTCTGCTTCTCTTTTGAGCTCTTTCGGTGAGCTAGGAGAAATTTCAATTGAGTTCCTGAAGACTAGCTAAAGTTAGATTAGAATTTACTTATATCTCTATGAATTTTGTGTATTTCTCTTAATGCTAAAGTATTAGGTATCCTTTTTTTCACAGAAGGATTTCACAGTACCTTCTTGGTAGATCTGGAATTACCTGCAGCATTCTTAGGACAGAAAAATGCCCTTCTGCAGGTATAAAACAATGCAATTGCTTTCCTGGAGCTTGCAGTACTTTAAAGGAGTTGCACAACCTTAGAAAAAACATAATACAATTATGCTTTACAACTTGTGAAGGCTAGAGACAGATCTTATTTTTGTGTTCTGCAACAGTAGGACAATATATATTGAATAATATTGCAGACCTCTGTGTACATTTTGTTTCCTGTTGCAGCACAATGCTACTATTCTTTTCTTCTAGTGTTTTGTCCCTAAAAATATTTAAGGAGAAAAGCATGCCACAGTTCTAGGTTTTTTCCTTTACAATTTGTCTTTATTTTTTTAAATTTCATCAGAAGGAATTCCATGGCCATGACAAAAAAAAAAAAAAAAAAAAAAAAAAAAAAAAAAAAAAAAAAAAAAAAAAAAAAAAGCTGGTAACACTCATAGAAAATTAAAGAAGAGAGGAGTTTAAAAAAATTAAGCTGGTGAAATAGGGATGTTTTAAACATCCTGATGAGCAAGCAGTTTTTAATTTCATTTTCCAGTTATCGAATGATAGACATTGGCTTTGATCCTGGATGTAGAGTCAAACTGGCAGTTTCTGTACAGGGAGCTATATATTAAAAAACCCAGCATCATAAAAAATGTATCCTAATAAAATGGAAATGAAATGTAGCCCAAGCCCATGGATCACTCTTGAAATGTTGAAATTATTCTAAAAATTAATTCATCTATAGAAAAAGACTAAAAGACATAATACTTTGCAAGACTACCTGCTTGTGCACCTAGTAAGTGCAGCTACTGAGGAAACATAAATCTAAATTCTATTTAAAACATTTTTGTCTTTGTCTGATTTTGAGACATCCTGGAATCATTATGAAATAAATAGAATGCATTTGTGAAAAAATGTCAATACACTTCATCTGTAAAAATTATAAGAATACATTCTGCAGCTATACTGATCACTGTTACAAAGTTGTCAAAGTAGATAATGGTTAAGATTGTATGCATGAAAAAATGCTTAATTTCTTGCATTTAGTTTTTTTTACTGTTAACGAAACATACAGAAGAATCAGTCCTGAAATATGAACACTCTACAAGGGAACAGTGACATACATTTACCATGTCTGGGTTTTTTTTTTCCTCCTAAAGCCTATAATTATTGAGATTACTTTATTGTAGAATTAGGATTGTACATAAATACATAAATATCCATTCTATTGACAAATTATTACCACATGGTGACCGGATACTTACATAGCTGTGTCTCAACAGTAACTTCCAATCTGTAGAACTGTCTTAACTACATTTTAAGTGAATTACTTAAGACTAGGCTAGGAATATTTTCAACATTTTGAGGCATTTGTGGTGTTTCAGTGCAGGGACATGCAGAGCAGTCCTACTAGAACATGTACAATACAGTGCAGTTCAGAGTATAGCAAGTGGAAACTTGCCCTTTTGCATATCTCAAAAAAGATCTTCAGTAATTCTAGTTAAAAGAGGAAAAAATCACTTCAGTTTTACTTACTTATACCTTCAACTTTTTCTGCCTAGGTTAGCTTATTAATATCATTTGTATAAGTTTTGGTGACAGTTGATTTGTTCCATAGAACACTAATGAAGTGCCTTTTTCTCATTGTTTATGGTGAGCATAGAAAAGAAACTGCATCACAGGGAATTAATGAAATTTTGAGTATTTTATTATTTTTAAATGCTTTGATAAAACAACGGTTTTAAAAAACGCTTTCAAAAAATGTGTGCTAATAATCTACATAAAATACAGGTAGAATAATTGAGGGTTTTTGAACTTTTTTTTATTTGAGGTCAGTCGACCACATAGGAACTTTGCAATAATTTTTTAATAACAAAAAGCCATGAGTACATACAAAATTCGAAAACACAAACTGGTCAGTTCCTGTCTAATATCTCTTGTCGTAATGAGAAAATAATCCAATAAACATTGTAACATTTCTAAGCTCAGTGCAGTGCCAAAGCATGTGGAATAAAATGCATGAAGTTATGTCTTCTGTCTGTAAATACTTTACTGTTACCAAGCCCCCAAAATTGCAGAATTTTTCCTTATTGCCTGAAACATGTGCCTTCTGACATCTGATCTCAAAATTTAACTTCCATATATGCCATATAATATAGCATATGTGATAAGAAAAAATATGTTATAAGAAAAAAAATTTCCTTCACTGAACTTGACTTGACAGATGCACTGAATTTCCTCAGTGCCAGAGCTGATGGGGTGCTGATTTTATATCTGGGCCATGATACTGGCTTAATAGCAGTAATGCCTTTTCTTTCAGAGATGCTGTTTCATCCAGAGTAGATTTAAACTACCAGAACCTTTATTAGTATATTTATCAATCCAACCCTCTCTTTTAATTTTTAAAGTTATATATATTTCTATTTCTATAGCTGATTCTGAATTCACAGCGGGATCCATCTTAACTACTTAGAACGTCCAGAATACTACCAGTAGGTGCTTTATCGTCTGTTAGGGTGTCTTACCAAAGACACCCTAAACCTTATCAAATCAGTCATACTTCTGGGCTTTTTTAGAATTGTTGAATTATGGGTTAAAATACATTAATTGTAGATAAAAATGGTCTGGATTTGGTCTAAAATTACAAGGAGAGGACACTGGGGGGTTTTTGCTTGTTTGGGTTTTGTTTGCTTGTTTTGGGAGGTTGTCAGTGGGTGCTGGGGTTTTGTTTTGGTTAGGTTTTTTCTTAACTAAATGAAATCCTGTGCCAGATCAATGGGATTTTTATCCTTGTTGGACTCAATGGGACTACAGCTGGGGGGAAGACAACAGCTGAAGATGGGATTTTTATTTGTTAGCTTACAGCTTTCTAATACTGAATATCCTTTTTTTTCTACCAAAACCCAGTTTTGTTCCATCTCAACTAAATGTTATTTTATCAGCCGTTTTTCACTGTTGGTATCAGAACTCATCTGTGTCAAACTAAGATAAAAGAACAATGGTGAAAATGTATTAGAATTCCTTGATAATGGTTTACCTGTTATGCTTTTAAAACCTTGGATGTGAAACCCTACATTCTAGATCACTTCTGGCTTTTTTTCTAAATTGTGTTCCTAGCCCCAGTAAAATTACTGTGTATATTGTCACTTATTTTAATGAAATTTGGAAGATGTTTTGTCCATGTCTGATTTGGAGGAATTTCTACCAGTGAGAAAGTGTTTGGTTATTTTTTTTTTGTTTCAAGTAGTGTAAATATTTCATACAATGCTTGTACATTTTCCTGGCTGCAGACATTTTATGTTGTAAGAAGGTAGGCAAGCAGAATGGGAAGGTGGCATCAAATGTGTTTCACAAATCAAGATTTAACTGGTGGTTAGGTACTATTCACAGAAGGCTGAAGGAAAGCCAAGCTCTGAAAATCATCACAGGCAGATATATTTCACAAAGTCTAGAATTTCTCATTTGCCTAGAAAGTATGATGGCATAGCTGTGAAGTGATCATGAATCAGCATCTGTGTAAATCCAGGTGCATACTGTGGTAATGATTTTAAAAATAGTTCTTCCTTTTCTTAAAGATTCAACCACTTAGGAGTCCATGAAAAATGCTAGACCAACATGACTGCAAACAGCTTTCCTTCCTAATTACACATAATGGATAAGTATGAACAACAAGGATGAGTATGAAGAACACATATTTCACACAGCACCCTTCTTTATCGTCATGTAAAGGAGTTCTGGTAGTAATTAAAAATGAGTTAAATTCGCCTGAAGACTAAAAATGTCTGAGTTTCTGCAAAACATTTAAAAATGTCTGTCAGAGAATATCAGCATGGCAGGGATGAGGTTTGTGTTGAAGGATGATATCTTCATGGGCAAAATTGTATTCTGTATCCAACTTTTAAATGTTCATAGAGAAGATAAATACATCTACAATCTGGAGTGGAGGCTTACCCTTTCACTTCTGATTTCTCTAATTGCTTTCCACCTGCTGACTCGGAAATGAGCACAGCTTAAGGCAAATGACAAAGAGGAATTTGAACTAGACCTGCTATGTATTTCCAAGATTTTTGAGCTGTGGATCAGGCATTTTTGTTTTCAGATGTGGCTTGATATTGGGTGTTGCACAGGAAGGGAAGTATTTAATATAGGTCTTTGGCACACCAATACAAGCAATTCCAGCTCAGAGCAGGAGTTTCCTCACAGCAGCACCAGCATCTGACCTCTAGAACCATGTGAAAAGGCTGGATCCTTACTGTAGTAGCAGTCATGTCTTACCATCATGAAAAATTAGGAAGTAAAACTATGTTGAACAAATATAATTTTATTAGCATAATATTTTGTTCCCCAAATGAAGATGATTATATTTTCTTGCTATATTGGAGTAACATTGTTTAACCACCATACTGCGTGTGTATTAATAAAAGGTGATGGTGAACAAAGCAAAAATTATAGGATAATATTCTACTGCTGCTCCAGCAACTCTGCAGGATGCCTCATTATGTGATATATCATACAAGTAGCGACAGTAATATGTATGTAATTATAAAATTATTGATTCTTGCAGACAGTTGCTCTTTACCAGTCTAAGACATAAATGAAATTGAAGGGCACTGTTCACCCACCTCCATTTGGAGATTTATTTTAATGAAGATGTAATGAAGCAGAAAGTTTTCTTGATAGAAGATAATGATACCAAACGACAAAATTATTTTGGAACTCAAATCTCTTGGTAGCACATTGAAATGGATGAGTGGGTGAACACTAATTTAGAAGATGTTCAGCAAGTTCAAGGTAATATGTCAACTTATATAGCCAAAGATCTGAAGAGTGAAGTTGAGAAAGGCATTCAGAATTATGGGCTATGCAACTCAGAAATGAGTTATAGGCATATGATCTGACCTTCTGGGACATTTCAAGAGCTTGAAAATGCTCAGTGCCCTTGGCATCCTTTTTAGGCAGAACTAAAAAATAATTTTATTCCAAATTTGTTCCCAGAAGTTTCATCACAAGATTTAGAGCTTTAGCATGGTCTGTGTCTAAGCCTCAGGTTTTTTAGTTGCCTGCACACATTAGAATAATAACATCCAATTATGAACTAGGATTCTACTCCAAAAGAATGTGAAAAAAACAGTGGAAAAAATCCATGGTGTAAATGGTTTGAGGAAAGAACTAATATTTTAAAATATTTTAAAATCTCATTACATCTGATATTTAGCCTTCTTTCCAGTACTTGAAGGGAGTCCACAAGAAATACGGAGACAGACACTTTACAAGAGCATATAGCGACAGGACAAGGGGGAATGGCTTCAAACTTAAAGAGAATAGGTTTATATTAGACATTAGGGCTCTTTACTGTGAAGGTGGGAAGACACAGGAACAGAGAAACTGTTGATGCTGCATACCTTGGGGTGTTCAAGGCCAGGCTAGATGGAGATGCAAGCAACCTCGTCCACTGGAAAGTTTCCCTGTCCACAGCAGGGGAATTGGAATTAGATTATCTTTAAGCTCTCTGCCACATGAAACCATTTGGCAATTCTAAATCCAGTCTCTTCAACCATTTGCCCTTGTTCTTTCACCACATGCCCTTGTAAAAAGTCCTTTTGTGGCTTTTTTTAGACCCCTTTAAGGTACTGTCAGACTGCTAGGAGGTCTTCCTTGACCCTTCTCTTTTCCAGGCTGGAAAACTCCAACTGTCTCAGCCTGTCTTTATAAAAGAGGTGCTCCAGCCCTCTGGTCACCATTGTGGCCAATCACTCCAACAGGTTCATGTCTTTATCATTCTGGGGACCATGTCGTTATCATGCAGAGCTGGATCCAGTACTGGGTCTCACAAGAGTGGAATAGAGGGGCAGAATTACCTCCCTCAATCTGCTGGTCACAATCCTTGTGATGCATCCTGGGACATAGTAAGCTTTCTGGTCTGCAAGCTCACTTTGCTAGGTCACATCAACCTTCTTATCAAACAACAGCCCTTGTTCTTAGGGCAGCTCCCCATCCACTCAGCCTGTATCCATGTTTGGGATGACCCAACAGAGAGGTAGGCCCTTGTATCCGACCTTTTTGAACTTCCAGAAGTTTGCACAGGCCCACCTCTCCAGCCTGTCCAGGTCCCTCTGGATGGCATCCCTGCCCTCCAGCGTATTGGCTGCCTACAGACTGCTGTCACCAGCAAACCTGCTGAGCGTGTTTCCACTGTCTATGCCACTGACATGGATATTAAATAGCACTGGTCCCCTGAAGAATGCCACTCATCACTGGTCTCCAGTTGGACATCAACCTGTTCCCACAACTCTCTGACAGCTATCATCCAGCCAATACCTTATCCACATAGTGTTCCTTTCACCAAATTTGTGTCTCTCCAGTACAGAGACAGGAATGTCATGTGGCACAGTGTCAAATACTTTGCACAGTTTCAGGTAGATTATGTCTATTGTTGCTTCCTCATCCACCAATGCTATAACTCTGTCATAGAAGGCCTCCGAATTTGTCAGGCAAAATTTTCCCTTAGTGAAGCCATTCTGGCCGTCACCAATTACCTTCCTGTACCTCCATTGCAAAATGATGTGCTACATTACCTTAATAGGCACTGAGAGGAGACTGACTGGCCTGTAGTGCCTTGGGTCTTCTCTATTTCCCTTTTTAAAAATGGGGATTTTACTTCTGCTTTACCAGTCAGTGGATTGCCACAACTTCTCAAATATAATGGATAGCTTAGCCACTTTATCCATCAATTTCTTCAGGGTCTGCAGCTGTATCTTGTCAGGTTTATCTCAATATACACCTGACCCTTGGATCTTTCATTCTGTGTATCCTGTCTCCATGCTTTGAAACTACTTCTGAGAGAGACAGAATTTCTGCAAGAGCTGGGGAAGGAAAGCTGTCAAAGGGTATATTAATCCAGGAAGAGCAGGGTGAACACTGTGTGTTACCGTATCTCTGCAAATACAGATGAAGTTCTGGCTGACAAATTACAGCCCTCCCTGAACTGCAATGAAATGTATACCAAAATTTTTAGCTGCAAGGAAAAAGCTGGTGTTAGAAAAATGCCCATGATTTGGAGGCAATATGATTTTGAGACTTGAAGTTTGGCCTTTGGGCTTCAGTTCAAGCTGCACTGGAACTCATAGGCCAAATTTTCGTGGTTGTAGGAAAGCCGTAGACAGTCAAGCATCTATCTCAGTGCATTAACTGCAGAAAAAACCTTCTAGGAACAAGGAGGGGAAATGAAAGCAGTGCAGTGTAGAGGAGCTAGCTGAATGCTCAGTAAGTGTGGTAAGTAAATCTCATACACAGCTGTTAGTATACAATAGACTATATTTTAGTGCAAATTATGCAAGCAGTTTGTACAGTTATATGGTCATTTTTTCAGTATATCATGTGAGGGATGTTGTTTATAGGAGTTCACAGGACACATGGCACTTATCATCATTCTTAGTGTCTTCTACCTTTTATCTAATTTAGCTGTATTTATGCCTTTCAGTGCTTCAGTTTGTGATGGGTTAAAATCCAGCTGAAAAATTAAACCCATTGCAGCTCTCCTCCTCTTCCCTTGTCCCTTCTGATAATGGGAGAAACTAGGAGAGATTATAAATTGGAATCACAACTTACTGAAAAAATCACAATTATCACAGCAATATTAATAACAAAGAGTGTATGAGAGGGAGAGAGAGAAGGAGAGCATTTTACCCACAAAAGGGTATTCACCACTGAACATGCCCCTGGGCAGCAATCAGCATGATCTCTAAGTACAGGCAAAATGGAGACCACCACTACATGGTGCCCAGCAAAACAGATGCAGTATGCCAGAGAGACGGCTGTGGCTCAATCTCTGCCCAGAAACAATGGAAAACAGGGACGAAACAAAGCAAGTTTTATAATTAAGTTTCTCCAGGGTAGTTTAAGCATAATTTCACTGTTCTGATAGAAACGTCCTGTAAGAACAAACATATCTTTCTGAAAATAGCCTTTAGAGAGGCAAAACCTCCTGAGAAATAGCAGTCATTCAAAAGTAAAGTCCCTCCATGCATCAGGACCTAACTGCAGTACAGCAGATTTGCATGGTAAGGTTTTTGACTGATGGAATATAAAATTATTTTAACAAGTGAGCAGGTTATTTCGTCCTGTGCCAGCCTGCATAAAAATGACCCCATACTGCTGGTCAATATCAGAAGTCTGCATAAGGCAACACTTTCCCATGGCAGCAGCAGAAACTATTCAAGAAGGGATCTGTACATAAATCCAGATAGATCAGTGCATGTGTGCGTATACATCCCCTCAGGTGTGACCTCTTTTCACCTGCTAAAGGACAGAGAGGGCCTGGGGCCAAACATGTAGTAGTATATTGTATTTCAAGTTAGTAGATTCAGTTGTAGATTCACTTTAGAATTTCCAGAAATGTCTCCAGCTCTCCAGGTTGTCTCTATCTGGACACCATATAAAGATATGAATACGGAGGTTCTCACACAATCAACCAGCATGAAGGAGCCAAACATGTTCTTTGTCGAAGCAGGAGCCACATCCCAGAAATCACGTTGTGTAGTCTTCACAATGTCAAATGACAGTGGGGTACTTCTTTTCATCTGATGTGGCTGTGGGATATTCCATTTGTGCCATCTGTAGTCTAAAGAAATCCTGATTACATTTAAATTCTTTTGCTTTCAGATTGCGACCACATGCAATAAAAGTACAATCCACTTTGAAAATGAAAATGTAATGGCAGGGATAGAATCTGTTGTAACGCTGATTTTCCTTGTATCAAATTTTTTGAATGTAAAAGTCAACAGTAGTTAACTTTACTGTGATACTATCCCAAGTCAGTGAATAATGTATGATTTTTTTTTTTTTTTGTAGTCTGTAATTTGAAAATAACCATCTACAAATTTCTTCCTTTGGGGTGAAAGGGTATGTGGATAATTTGGGGCTGATAATCCTTTCTACCAGCTTGTTTTTTAGCCTTTACAGGAAGGTAAGAAGATACATACAGGGAGATATCTGCCAGGAAAAATTATTTTCAGAGGTGTGTTGGTCACTCAGTTTTCAGATGTAATGGCATCACAGGTCTTTATGAGTTGCAGGAAACAGCAAACAATCCAACCTGGATGAATCAAGGCACAAAATCTCAGAACACAGGATTTCTGAGTGTATGTGCTAAGAAATATAGAATCACAGCATCAGCTAATTTGGAAAAGACCTTTGAGATAATCCAGTGCAACCTATGAACACCACCATGTCAACCAGACCATGTCACCGAGTGCCACATTTCTTTCCTTAACCATCTCCAGGGACAGTGAATCCACCATGTCCCTGGGTAGCCCATTCCAATATCTATCACCCTTTGTGTGAATAAATGCCTCCTAATGTCCAACCCAAACCTCCCTTCGAGAAGCTTAAGACTATGTCCTCTTCCAATATTCATAGCAGCCTGGGAGAAAAGGCTGCCTCCCACCTGTCTACAGCCTCCTTTCAGGGAGTTGTAGAGAGTAATAAGGCCACTCCTGATCCTCCTCCTCTCCAGGCTTAATGACCTCAGCTCCCTCAGGCACTTCTTACAGGACAAGAATTTCAGACTCCTCACCAACTTCACTGTCCTTCTCTGGTCTCCCTCCACCACCCCAATGTCCTTCCTGAATTGAAGGGCTCAAAACTGAGCACAGGATTTGAGTTGTGGCCTCGCCAGGGCCAAGTGCAGAGAAAAAATCCTGCTGGCCACACTATTGCTGGCACAGGCCAGGATGTCATTGGCCTTCTTGGCCACCTGGGCACAGCCTGGCTCATGTCCAGCTGCTGTCACCAGCACCCCCAGCTCCTTTTCCTGTGGGCAGCTTTGCAGCCCCTCTGCCCCAGCCTGTGGNCAGATCCCCCTGGAGAGCCATCCTTCCCTCCCGCAAATCAACACTCCCATGCAAGATGGTGCCATCCATGAATTTGCTAATGGTAGACTCAAGCCTCTCGTCCAGATCACTGATAAAGACAGTGAAGGTGGCTGGGCTCAACACTGTTTCCTAGAGGACACCACTAGTGATGAAATCAAATATGCTTGACTGAAGGAATCAGTTATAATTCTGAAACCTGTATAGTGAAACTACCCTAATTGGGCAGTTTGCAAGAACTCTTCTTCTAATGTGATATTTACTGAATGGACTAAACAGTCATACTTTTTTTTTTTCTTTAATTTATTTTTTCTTTTTTGCCTATCTTTTTCTCAGTTTGAAAAAAACCCAAACAGCCAACCAAACCAGCACATAGATGATCCTGTAGAAGCCATTTTTTGGCAATGTGGTTTGCAATTCATA
>VZTR01031159.1:6946-67800 GCA_013400775.1 Chaetops frenatus
GCAGTAATGAGCTGTATTCACCCTTCAAGGTCTCCTGAGCCTACCTTGCAGCCAGAGGTGAAAGGAGCAGGTAAATGTGGGGTGGGCTTTCATTCTGGACTATTAAAATGTTAAAGATTATTGGCATATTTGGATTAGGGAGCATGTACCAGCTAAAATGTTGTGATGGGGAGAGGTTGTTAAGGTCTGCAAATGTGAGGAGATGTTAAGTGCTTCCATGGAAGTTGTAGTAAGAAAGGAAAAGGAAGGCAAAGGTAGGGAACCCTCAACAACACAAAGGATTTAGAATATTTATATTTCCCTAGTTTCAGAAGAAATGTAGCTGTTCTTGCCATTATTTTTTGTTTTGATAATTATAAGACAATTTTTGCTAAACAGGGTCTATGACATACCTTTAAATTTTAATTTAGAATAATGTTTACAGGATTTATGGTATTCTTAGGAGAGATGTTTAGTTTAAGATCATCACGAGCTAGTTAACAGAGGGAAAGGACAGAGAAATAAACATAATATAATCTATTTGAATCATCAGTCAATGTCAATTTATTAAAAAATATTTTCCTGATAAGTGAATTTTTACAGTTCTTTCTGGATGAAGTTCAAGTGATTTCATCTGCTGCCTTGACTGTCCTAACCTTCAGAGGCTCCTCTTATAAATCGAAACAAACAATATGTTCCAGTGCAATTTAAACTTTCCTATTTTTTTTCTTTAAGAAAGCAGAACTGCTGTATGATGAAGAGAAGGAAATAGTTTTATTAGTGTCTCATGAGAAGAATAACTTGAAAAAAAGAAATTTAAACTTTTATGTCCTGTACTTGCAGCAGTATTTTGTGATTATGTTATGCTGCCTGTCTGAGAAACAGCACTGGAGACATAGAGGGGGAGGAAAGAGAAGCAGGAGAATTTACAAGGCACTATGGAATCTCTTTTTGTGGCTATTTAATAATGCACCATGTAAATGTGCTGTAGTATACATTATATACCATATATTGACATGATTTGTCACTACTGAGATGTGGAGACCATGCAAGTGTTAGTAAAGAGTTCAATTTCAATGCAAGTTAGGTAAAAAAAACTCTTTAAATTCTACATTTAGCAAGGCAAGCTATACTGAGTAATTATATGGAGAATTTTTTATTTCAGGGCTGCTGTGTGAAGTGAGATTGAGGCATTAGGTTTGGTGTCTGAATGTATTGTATCAACAGTTTATGTGCACTGGGAGATTATTTGTGGTAGGGAGATTTTTTTTTAATAGAAAATGCAATGTATTTTTGTTTCCATAAGGCATGAACTGAATTAAATGTATTTTAGAGATGTTACCACTTCACTCTTCAGTGTTGACTTATTACCAACATTACTAATAGTAGGTAGATGATATTTAAAATGAAATATGGTGCTTCTTAATGTTCCAGTGAATAGCAGGAGATGAATTAGTAGCTAAATTAGCATATTGACTGGTTGAGTGAAATATGCATAACAATCAACTCCAGCAATAAATAACCTGAAACAAAATATTTTTCAAGGCATTTTGGAGATCCTTGTCTATTTTAGAGTAATCATACATGGACATAGTTTACTATGTATTGACTTTATTAATTTTTGCTCCAAGACATAGCTTTACAAGTCTAATTGCATCAGATTTCTTGCTGCAGTGAGCATCAAATAAACAACAAGTTATTAAAAGAGAATCTAAAATATGATGATGCCAGTTTTCTTTTGTGCTTTTCATGGAAAATATATTAGTCAATAAAGCAAAACCAGGGTTCTGTGTAGAGGTAGCTTGGCTGTTGGTTTCTTCGTACCTAAGCAGGCTCATTTTGTTCCTTTTGTAGCTGTGTTTTTCTGCTTCTGAGAATATCAGTGTATTATTATAGGATGGCCTACCTCTGGCCATCCTACATTCACGTGGTTGTAATTCCAGCTCCCAGGTGCTTCACAAGCAGTAGAAAGTAGGTGAACCAGTCACTGTTTTAATGTGCCACTCCACTAGAAATATTCCTGGCTGGCACCTTTCATCTGATACCTTTTGGATCTACAGCACTGCAGGATGGAAAATAAATGCAAAATTGCCAGTCTTCCCTCCATCACAGGACAAGTCCTGCAGCACTTTGCTGGACACAGATTTTCAGGCTCCTGGTTTAATTCTTTTGTAATTTTTCAGGAAAACAAAGAAGAGAGTTTTTTCCTAGCCATAAAACCTTTTTTTTTAGAAGAGATCTTCAGATTTCTGGAAAGAGGAACACTGAAGTATACCTTTCCATGTCTTATTTACAGTGGTGCTTGAAGTCTTTATTATTTTTATTTAGAAAGGCAAGATTGCCTTTCTAAAGTTGTCAGTGTTACTCTTTTAATTAGACTCTTCTTGTGCTTTGGTCACTCCCTGTCATTGTTCTTGTCTGGTGCTCTTTATGAGTCAATGTACAGTTCAGGCATCCTCCTGCTTGGCTGGGTCAGTACCAGGGCTGCAGTCAGGTATCTGCAGTGAGTTTCCAGACACAGTTTCAGGTCAGATGGTTCTTACATCAGACTGCAAAATCATCCACATCTCAAGAATATGTTAAAAACCCTAGTTTGTGAACTGTGTAGGCACGTGCCATTCTGCCATGCTCTGTGTGAAGCAGCTTTCCTGGTCTGAAACTTCCCTTTCAAAAGGTACCAGATGTATATCCACAGTTTACTGGGGCATGGGTAAAAGGATGAGAGAACACTTTTATTGGTGTGCATATTGTAAATCTGCTTAAGGTTGTGTGAGTATTGTAGATCTGTATAAGGCTGTGTATGTGGTCTTTGCAGACAGGTGTGGGATGGATGTAAAGAATTCTGTTGGTGTTCCAACATGACTCGAATTCACATAGCTGGGCTTGCCTAGCTCAGACCTAGCATGTGCTGATAAATCCTGCTGAGAGACACAGCACATTAGTTCAGGCTTAATGATGTGCTAATACAGTTACCTGATGAACAGCTTTGCAGAAATTCCTAAGTCACTCTATCTCACCAAAACTTTTCTTTTATCAGGATTAGGAGCCAGGTAATTCATGGTCAGAGAGTTTTGAGCCTTTCAGTTCTTTTTCTAAGGACATCTTACATAATCTGCTGGACTCCCTGGTGAATAGAGATGCTGTACTTTGTGCTTTCACGGAGATATGCACGGCTGGGCAGAGAGGATTTGCTCATGTGTTTGGATCTGGTGTAGTTCCTGGCTGGTTTCTTGATGCAAATTGTGGAAAAGTTCAAGATTGTTTAATGTCTATAACTCCATTTATAGTTATAAAATATGTTTCCATTTATAAAAAAGATATTTTCCAGGAGTATTAAAAGACTTAATTGTGAAAATGTATTCTTCAGGGCAGTTTCTGTGTACAAAATATAGCTTCATTCCTCAGCTAGAGGTTCTAGGTCATTAGCTTTGTCAGAAAATAAAGAAACTACTGGTTGGGTTAACAAAGTGAATGCCCTTAACAGTAGCAGGATATTTCAGGGTGCTTTTGGACTTGACCTTGTCTCTGTGCCTCAGTGTGGAGTGACCAGAGCAGAGGCCCATCTTGCCCACTTCCCTGCTGCCTTCACAGATATCAGCAGGGGCTCATTTTGATTGAGGACAAAGGCAATGATCACTATTGTCTCAATACCTGGGTGGGTGACACCAAGGGAACAAAACAGTTTGGTGTCAGAGGAATAGAATTCTTTATCCATGAAGATGTGTACAATCAAAGAGCTGGGATTGCCAATCTGGGTGAAGTGTGCAGCAGGGGCTCATCAAGCAGCAAGTTTGGGAACAATTTTCCTATTTAAAGTAGAAAAAATCCAAGGATATTTTTCATGGACCTATACTGATTTGTCAGCTGTTGGCGAGGTATCAGGGTGTTGGTAGGGATGGCTTAATTTGTAAGCCTTTCTCCAAGAAATTAGTGCTCCTGAAGTCTTAAGCATGGTCAGTGGTTGCAGTTACGAAATCCAAGCTTAATTTGAGTACTTTATAGGCTGATTTATAGGCTTGTCTCATCACTGTAGCAATATTGTCAGGATGCTCTTGGTTTTTCAGTGTATGTTCTTGTAGAGTATTGCAGCATTACTGTACTGTAGTAATGTACTCAAAATTAAGAGAACATAAAGTCCCTCAAATTACTAAATGAGAGAGACATCCTTGGAAAAAACTGAACCTTCAGTAGAGGAATGAAGGGAGGAAAAACATCAAATGTTATTCTGGACATAGCCACTTAGTAAGATGTGCTGTCTAATTAGAGTTGTTCTGGACTTTCTCTACTGCCCAGTTGGAACTCCCAAGGCCAACCAAGTGTCTGACTCTTGCAGGTTTTCAATATGCACTAATTATCCACAATTTGAAACCTGTATTAATTTTTACCTTTTTTCTGTGTTTTCAGGCTGCCTGTTTGAGGATGACCTTTGCAAATCTTTTGAAGTGTGTGTAAATGGTGAGTCTTCAATATTTTTGTTTGCTGATTGGTCTGTCCTGCACTCTGGAATTGCTATATGGTTGATTCAATAAACCAAATACATATATGTGTGAGAAGGAGGAGAAAAGGAAAAGTATCAGGTATGAATAGTCAGCAGTTAAGGGAAATGTAATAGATTTAAAAATAAATAAATAAATATTCTCTCAACCCTGAGCAAAACCATGTCCTTTTATGTGAATTATATTATCATTATTATATTGTCATTTAATTAAACACACTGAAATATGCTAACATTTAATTTGTCTTCATATGGGTGAAAATAACTGTTTTGTTGCCTTCAGTTTGTTCCTCTTTTTAGAGAATGATGTTGAGTAATTATCAGTCTCCTTCAAAATATTGTTTCTTTTTATAATAAGAAATAAGGTCTCAAAGGAACACTGCATTTGTTGATTATACTGCTTCCTTTCTCTCTGATTTTACTTGAATTATGCAGAAACAGCTTTCTTCTGCTGTCCTTCACAATTTATTTTCACTAAGGCAGAAAAGCCAACAAAACATGAATGAAGCTAATGGAATAGTAGGAAAGATGTTTTCTAATAATAGTTGAAGATTGTTAATGTGCTATATGAAATAATTCCTGATGAAGGACAGAGGATGTTTAGAGATCTTTGAAACAGTAACTGTTGTAAAATATGTGCATACGTGATGAAAGGAGGAAGGGAGTAGTTTTAATAGTGTCTCTTGACATGGGAATATATGGAAATATGTAGATGTGTAATTAGGGAAGTTAATTTTTTAAATTAAGTATGGTATATGATATTTTTATTTGTGACTTCATCTCATACAGGAGAAGTTTTGTTTTCCATCAAACACAGAAACAATAATATGGGTCTATTAATAAGTCAGGATGTTAATAAAGTTTATCTAATGAACATTTAAGATGAAATGAGATTAAATTTTCAGTACTGTTCAACATCAGACAAATGCAGATTTGTAAGAATTCTGTATTGACAATTCCCATAACCGACACCAGGAAGGGCAGTGACAGATTTTTGCAGAGGGAATTTTGCTGACTATCAATATTTTCCAGTACTTAGGCTGGAGTCTTCCCTGTGCAAGCAGATTTAATCAGGTTTAATGGTAGGCAACTGTTGTATGTGGCAGACAGTTCATAATGGGGTATTTATGCAACAGATGATAGTAATTTCTGGGCTTTAAGGGGTTAGGGATTGAAGACTTTGCTGTTCCTATAAACGTAACTTCCTAACTTCTTAGTCTTCCTGTTTGCTTAAATGAATATGCTGTTTCTAAAACCTCCAGGTGACACTCATTAGCATGCAAAACTGAATTATGGAAGTTGTATCTTTGAATTTGAATGGATCTTTTCTGTAGATCTACTCATATTTTGGCATAACTGACTTAAAGAAATGTCAATTATGAATAAGCTAGTTGATCAATAATATTTCCTTATGTCTGTTCTTGTTTTTTTTAAAAAAATCCTTGCAGGGATTCTGTCAACATGTTTAAGGTAACTGCAAAGTATTTGTTTTATTTTCTTTTTCGTCTCAACTGGACAAATGTTGTCTAGAGTGAATTATGAATGCTGTCCTTGATGCAAGTGAAGATACACCATTCTTAAGAAAGTAAATAGGATTTTTGGAAGATCATACATTGAAGTACTAAAAAGCGGTCAGAATTTACTTTTTTTTCAATATGTACCAGAAAGGAAGTGTGCCTCTTGCTTCTGAGCAATCCTTCATATTTTTCCTGCCCAAACTGCTGCTGATTCACTTGTACCTCTGAATTTTTTCAGAAATCCTGATATATTAAAATGTGAGCACTTTGCTAGGTTGAGGAACTGAAGTTTGTGGAGGTCACTGTGCTTAGAAGCAGAGCTTATTTTGTGTATTTCAAGGTCATGAAAAGGTTTGCCTCCTTTCTTGTCACATAAGTGGGTATTTCTGAAGTACAGTGTGAAAGTGGGTAAGAAACAGCAGCTACTCTTTGGTAACATTTTTGATGCATCTGTGATCTGTAGATCTGCTTCTGACTCCTGCAGGAAGGCTGATAATTTTGGTCCTTTTTTCTGCCTCCAGCAGAGGCAACTGAACTGACCACGTTTTCAGAAATAAAACCAGGTTTGCCTACTGAAGACATAAGTCACAGTATTTACTGTCTCACATCTCTCATCAGCTGGGGAGTTCAAGTACCTTTCATGCATCAGACTTGTGAAAGCATAACCAGGACACCAATAACTGAGCTGTTTCATAGCTTAAAAAAACTGCCCTACTATTATTTCATTCTCATTTCTGCTGAGAAGAGATCTTGACTAAAAGATTTTGATGAATTTTCCTTTGCATGAGGTAAAAATTGTTAAGAGAAATTTTTTTATTATTGTTAAAAGCAATGCAGTACAGTTGAAAGATCTGATATAAGCAGCATAACTGTTTATATCAGAGATAAGCACTGCTTACATCTGTTTAGGTCACTTGCCATTTTTGCAGGGCAAAGGACCTGCTGTAATAATGGTTGTTGACTTTTCTGCCACTTTCCCTCATCGTGTAAAGGTCTCTTGGCTTCAGTGATGGGTTCTCGCTTATGTTTGTTTAATAACTCCAGCAGCATTCATGCAATATTAATTTATTTCCACAAACCTTTTATCAGTTTTCTAAGCTGCACTGACTCATCAAGTGGTTAAAAAGGAACATATTGTTTCATGTTTATTTTAATGGCATAAGAAGAAGCCAGGCAAAAAGACTGAGTTAGTTTTCCTGGACTCTTCTGTTACAAAGCCAGAATTTTCAGAGGTAAATTGACTTAGATGTCATTTATTTATCTTTTGGTACATCATTGCCTCTGTCTTAGAGTTGGAGGAACTGACATTTTCATCCATCTAAAATGCTTGAAGCTTGAATGCTGCAGCTAAAAGGACTTGATGGGAAAGGTGAATATGCCTATGAGCTGCAGATTCTAATAGAAAGTAACCTGGCATAATAGAAGCTTGGAAATGCCTGTCCTCCAATAAATGCTGAGAAGCTGTTACAGATACAATGGGAAGGAAATAACATCTTAATTAAACAAGATATACAGAAGGAAAATAATATTTGAGGAATAGTATTTACAGTGATGGTATGTGTAGTGACACAGCTGTGGGTAAAGAGGGATATGGCTTTCACAGCTTCTCATACATTTTGCTGTCTGGGTTAGAAGTTAAAGCAGAAGTTTGTGTGTGTGTATTTTTTCCTTAACAGTTCTGCCTAATATGTGTTTGTGTGAAAAGGAAAGAAAGAAGCATCACAAAGGAATTTTTAGTGGATCTCTGAGACAGAAATCCTTTGCTTACCCTTGAACAGTCCTTGTATTTGAATACTAAATTTAGTACAGCTGGATGAGTGGGAATATGTCATGTTTTGTTTTGCATTTTAAGTGATAGATAAAGCAGTTCATGTAAAACATCACCTCGTATATCTTCCTTGTTGGAAGGTTTAAATAATCTGGCTCCTGAAAGGAGCAAAACAAAGACAAGTTCTTATTCCTTCTCATGAAATCATGCTACTGAATGCTAGCAATGCCACTGGGAAAGACACCGTGTGGTACAGATAAGTGTTCATTTCAAAATAACCATCCCTTATTGGTTTCTTTCCTTCCTTTATTAAACTGTTTGAACTGCTCATTTAGAAGGGTGGCATTCTTTCCTTTAGCTTTAATCTCCAGATATTTTGCTTCAGAAAGCAGCTTTGTGCTGTGTTTTATGCGGGCATGGATGCCATGATATCTTTGCTCCTATCAACAGATCCTTTATAAATCAGGGCAGTTTTATTTATGAAAGAGGCTGTGGCTGCAAGCCTCCTTCCTGCATGAAATCATAACAGGGTTCATGCAGACAAGATCAGATAGTAGAAAACAACTCTGTGAGGCCAACCAAGAAAAGTTAATTAAATGCAGTCGTTGGCACAGAGTGCATCATTAAGTCAAGCCTGGCTGACAAACACCAACCTTCTCCTCGGAAGACACGGTCTGGTGTCTGCAGCAGTGTTTGAAGAAGCTGTGCTCCTGAAAGGCTGGGCAAACAGCACTGCACAGCTGAATCAATATTGCTTTATGTATGCAAGCTGCACTCGTTAGGAGGGACTTAGGTTAGCACGGTGTGTCAGAGGCACCCAGGCATTGCAGTACAAAGTCGTGAACCTTTCCAAGTCTGCAGCTCTGCAGGTAGTTTGGAATATTAATGCATTTTCTTCCTCAGCTCCAGAGCTCCTTGAGCATTTGGAATATAAGTGATTGCGTGTGCTGGTGATGAGCCATAAATGGTAAACATGTGCTACAGATGATAAGGGAGAGAAGTCAGGATCCCTGAAATGGTTTCTTAAACTTAATGTGTTACGCTTTGAGGTTTTCCAGACCATTGCCTGGTAGGATGGGATTGCAGAGGGAGATGCACCTCGGCATTGTTTAGCTAACAGATGTCTGCAGCAACATCTGCGTTTGCAAGGCACTGCTCTCCAAAAGCTATTGAATTTTTGTCAAATGACACTATAAATCTGGGCCTAAGCTTTCCGAGCCCTTGCAGTAAGCATCAGTGCTTGTTATAACTAAATTCAGACTTCTGAGGAGAAACACTGAAGAGGTACCTCTGCATGCACTTGCTGTATTGTTTGTAGAGAATTTCTATGCTTTTCAAGGATGTGGGGATTCTTCACAAATAACTGAAGTTATTAGTAATACCACCTGATGTAATTTCTTACCTCGATTCTGAAGTAAATGGGAGTGCCTGGATGTTTGCATTAAAAACCTGACCAATTATTTAAATATTAGGATTTACCTCCAGAGGTTCTTCCATATCAGTTCAAAGAAATAATGGGACTTTTTTGTCTGACACGTGATTTTTTAAAATATGCTTTGAATAAGTAATGTCAAAATTGTGTATGGTACTCAAGAAGGAGTAAATCTTAAAATCTGCCATTGTATAATGATATTCTGAAAATCCACATCTTCAGAAGTATTTACAGACTTCATTCAACTGAAATCAAGGGTGAGTGAATACCTAAATACTCCTGAGAATCTGTGAGTATGAGGATGGTGTCTTAGTTATTAGGAATATTTTATATTTCTTAGGGAAGTACACACACCTTTTGAAACAAGTCTGTGGAAATAAACAGCAGGATTGAAATTGGCTCATTTTTTGCCCCCCACACTTCATTAGGTTATGTGACAGTTATGTAATAGGAGAAAATACATGAAATGGAGTTGGTTTGGGAGGAAGACTCCAATTTCCCATTAGCCTGTGTACTCCCTTGTGTTAGCTCTCACTTCCCCTGAGCTACTTGAGGTATTGGAGGTGAAAAATTAACATTTTAATTCTTAACATAAGGTTAAAATGTCAGTGCAGTGATGACTTCATCTCCTTTACTCTGAAACAGTCTGGTGGGGTTTTTTTTCCTCATTGAAAAAAGGCTCATCTGCCTTCCAGACTATATATCTGTGTCTTTTATATTTCTCAATGGGGCATTAAAATGCTGCCTATGTGGTGGGGGGATAAAAATGCCCAGCACAACTGGCATTAGAACTGGAGTAGTGATCAAAGGTGAAGTTACACTCCTCTTAGGAAAAAATGCTTAGCATGGTAATGCAAATGTGGTTACCCACTATCCCAGCTTTCAGTAAAAATTTTTTTCTGGGGGGTTCTTTTTTGTGGAGAATCTCAAGGTACAGCTCCTGCAGGGCAGAAAAACATCACTCAGACTTCACTGGCAGTGTGCTGTTCAGCACCAGCTATGAGAGGCAACCATAAATCTCCCACCAGCCACAGGTAATCCTTTATATTCCCGTGTCCTGTGCTAATAAATAAGTCCTGGGGCTGCTGAGTGCTGCACAGCATTATTTCATGTGGACAAGACCTCCTTTTGCTCAGAGCTCAGGCAAGAACTCTGCTGTGTTGTCACAAGAAAGCTTTAGTTCTGTCTTAGTGCTGTGGTAATGTATTTTCTTGGCTTTCACAGAACCAGGGCAAGCGTTGTAAGAAAATGGTTTAACCAGTGTGGTTTTGACTGATTGTGGGGGCATTTTGGTGTTCGATTCAAGGAGTTTGATTAAAATATTTCACCTCCCCACCCGCAGGTTGGGGGGATGTGGGGTTTGTGTGGGGGAAGGTTTGACATCACTGGAGAATAACCATAGTTATCTGCTATCTCTCTATTCGAAACTATGCATTTGTAGTGATAGGGTGGATGAATCTCTAAAATCTAATGGAATGATCTGATATTAAATAGGATTAAAATTCTGAAATTTTTGGAAATGCCTCATCTTTTTTTTTAGATTCAGTATTTCTCCCTGAAATATTTGAGGTGATATGAGGTCTTCAGCCTTATGAGACGTGTTTACTAAAAAAATCCAACCAAATCTTATTTTTCTGCTGTTTTTTTGGACATATACTAGGCCTTATATATACATTTTAGGGTAACTCTGAACATGGATGTTAAACTAGCATGCTAAATATTTCATGAAAATATATTTGTTTATTAGAGATATTGTCTTTTATCCTCTATCTTATCATTGTGTGGTGGACCTCTTTGTTAACTCTTTTTGGGTAAGCTATGTAGCAGCATGTTCACTGGACATGTTCAGAGATGTTCTGTATTTCACTATTGTATTGCATGAAAAAGAAAATTTAACATTTGAGAGGCCATGGAAAAGTACAGCCTGTTTGATAAAGACATTAGGGAGTCTCAGTAAGGTTTGAGCCTGATGAATGATGAAACACGAGAGCTTGAAAAGGACAGTGTGGTCTGCAGAGAAGAAGAGAACACCAAGGGATAATGTTCTGGCAATGAGGTGGAAAGCAAATGAATCCTGGTTTGAAGTGACACTGCAGCAGTGTGCCTCTGCTCTAAATCTATCACAGTTTGTCCTCTTTTTGTGTCAAGGGACATTCACGGGTGTAGTTTACTTCATTATTAAGATGTTTGGGTTATAGCTTTTAAAAAGTAGAATAATAGGCAGTTTTTATCTTTAGCTGTTCATCTTTACTAAGAAAAAACAAACCTAAACACCAATTAAAAAAAAGGCATAAAATTTTTTTAAGAACAAAAAGTAGTAATAAAAATTGTCAAAAGAGAGGAGATGTGAAATGAGTTGGCAGTGACAGCTACAGAGCCATATTATGATTATTGGGCAGTCCCAGATTTGTGTGAGTTAGGACCTTTTTCCATGGAGTTAAAGGATACCTTCTGCTTAGCATTTTGATTGCTTAGAAATGTGTAATTCCAAAAATGAAATGTTTAACAAATACTTGCTTATTTTGGGCTTCATCTGTTCTCTGTCAGAAGTGAAACTGGTGTTTGCCTTTGTCTCCCTAAATATCAGTGACTATTGTCTCTCAGTGTAACAGTGCTTAGTTGGGGCAGTAAGTTTAATTACTGAGGTACTTTGGTAATTAACGGAGGCATTGATGGGAATGTCTAAAAGAAGACAGACTGAAAACTTTGAACCCATCCCCTGCTTGGGAAAACTGTGGTTTTTAAAATATTAATGCTCCTTGTGTCTTTCTTTTTGAAAACTTCAGCATTCCTGTCTAATAGTACATAAGCTTAAGATCTGAGGTCACAAATCAAATGTATTTTCAAAATATACCAATTTTGCAGGGATGTTAATGAATGAGTCGAATATTCACTCTCTGCATTTTTTTGTGTGTGTAGGAGGCAAAGCTGTACATTTCTTAAACATATTCTGAATAAGATTCTTTTGGATGATTCTTTACAGTTACAAGTTTCTATGTGCAGTAGATGCCATATGTTTTTTCCAGGTTTTCTGTCTTTTTTTTTTTTTTACAAATATTATTTTAAAATCTTTTCTCCTGTTTGCTGCCCAAACTGTGCATCACTTGACTGCTGTTCATTACAATAATCATTTAGTGAACACCCTTTTGTTTCTGACTTCATAGCATTTGACAAGCACTATGAGTCTTTGGACTCTCACTCTGCCTGTAGACAGTAAACACAATAGGAAAAAAGATATGTATGGTTTTCAGGGGGAGGATGTTGTGGTCCTGGCTAAGTAGCTTCTCAGAGTAAATGAATGAGAAATAAGTAGAAAACCTTATGACATGGATCCCCTAAAAGTGTATCTACTACAACAGAGCAAAAGTGATAACAGTCTGCGTGAAGTAGGGATTTGTTTTGTCTCAAGGTATCTTGTGTGTCAAAAATATATGCAGTCACTACTGACATCCATTATGTCAAGTAAGAAGCCAAGGAGGAGGGCATTACTTTATAATATTCTAAAGGAGCTACAAGTTTATATGCACATGAGAAACATAAATATATACTATACAAAAATACCTTTAATTACCAAGTTTGTTTTGAATAGATGTACTAAAGAGATTCAACATTTTCTTTTTAAAAAAAAGTATTTTAAAATAAACTATGTAGAAGTTTTTTCCCAAGTTGTGTACCTGCTGCTTGGAGTCCTTGATTTGGATTGATTCATCCAAAGTGAACTAGCAAATATATACCTCTCTTTATTCTAGTGCTTAGAACAAATGCTTTGTAATAAAGAATTGTGAGAGGCTTTTATTGTCATATGTCCTCATTTAATAAACAAGAACAATCTGAAAGTGAACTAATTATGGTGCTGTTGATTAACAGGTAAAGACCTGATAATGGAAAGTCATTCTGCATTACATTTCATTCCAAGCCTTTAATTTAAACAGAGTTTTCCTTCATTCCCTCCAACCCCATGGCAACAGCAACAAAAGTTGCTCTAGAGGTAGACAGAACAATAAATATATTTTATGGTCCCAAACTATTTATTGTAATTTGGTCTTTACTGAAATAGCTTTGGCTGCTGCTCCTCATAAGCTGAGAATGTTTGGTAGCTTTTGCTGCTGTGTCAGCATGTTGCCCTAGTGCCCTGTGGTAGGATCAGTGTGATTTAAGGCTGATAACTGCAGTGGGTGTTGAGGCCAAGTAAAGGAATACAACATTTAATGTTTGGACTCCTAACTCTGCAAGGAACAATGCCTGTCAAATGGAAAATGTTTTTAATGTAATGCAGTAAACATTCATGTTAGCAATGAATTTGCAGCATTATGGTAAGGCTGAAAATGTGTACCTAATTTATTCTATTTAATGTTAACCCTTTTAAGATTGTAGTTAGTCTTTCAACTGCATTATCTCACTGAGTCTTTCAGAGATTAGGCTGTATCATAGTATTTTTCCTGGAAGTATCAAGACAGGTGAACAGCTGCACACTGTGATTTTTCAATGGTGAGAATGTCTATTTTTACCTCCCTCTCTTTGTTACTGAGCTGCAATTGGTGTTTTCTCTGTTGTAAACTGTACAATAGATGAGAAAGAGGTGTATTACCCAACCAGAAACTATAATGTACAGGTGGGGAAAAATAAATTGAGAGGAGTTGAAAACTAATGGGACCTTCCTTCAAACTTTTGGTTTTGTCCTGTTATTCTCTCTCTTTACTCCACATTATGCTGCTGCATCTGTATTTCTGCAAGGTTAAGATAGGAAAGGTATTGGGGGACAATTTGATGAATGGACTTTTGGCTGGCAAGACTGCTCATAGTTTCCTGTTTTATTGAACACTTACAGAAAGCAATCTGCAATACCCAGTCACAGTGGAAGCAGTTTAAATGCCTTCTGTATTTCCAAAATTAAATCAATTTGTTTTCTTTGGAGGAGGTGGTAGTGTTTTGTTTTTAATTTTTAATTAATTTTCTAAGTTTAAGTAGTAAACATCACTGCTTCTTCTTTATTGTGACTAAAAAACCCCAAACCTTTCCAAATTATAAGTCTCCTGTTAGTCTGCTGATTTAATCTCTCCTTCTAGGGTGTTGTTTCACTTCCAATTTAGAGATGTGTAGATTTACTAGATTTCTACAATAATTAACTCTTCCTACTTTGCTGACAGCTCACCTTCATATTAGTGGAATTTTGGTGATGGCTTATGCTGAGTAATTTAATGGAACAAACTGTTCTTTCACTGACAGTAGCTGTTAGAAAAGTTTCATCTCAGGTTTTACCTGATTGACGTGTTTGATTGATGTGTTTGGTGAATGATTGCTTTTGAAATATTTGAGTTTTAAACTCTTTCACTTATTTTATCCTTACTTAAAAATCTCTGTTAATAATAGTTGGACAAAAATGGATCAATATACAATTAAGAAATACTGCTCCTATTCCTTATCCCAATTTATTTTTTAATTTATTTCAATTTTGTTATGGGAAATCTAACTTTGGTTGTCTAGCTTCCACACAGTGTTTTTGTTACAAATGTTTGAAGTTCAGTCGAATACTAAGATTTCTTTTCTTCATTGTCTTTCTGCTCCTTCAGTTAGGGCCCCCCCACTCAAACACTTGAGCCAGAAATTATTATAACTGAAGAAATGGAGAGCTCTGAGAGCAGTTTGGACAGAAAAGGATCCCTCTTTCAGCACTGTTTTTCTTGATGGCAAAGAGTTGATGGATGTGCTTAATGTTGCAGTACAAATTATAAATCCATGTTCACTAAGAAGGTAATCAGGCAGTTAGTGTCCATTTAGTGTCTCTGGATCCACTGCATTCCCAATTAGAAGTCAGGCCTTCTCACTGGGCTTTATTTCAAATATCTCAAGAGATTTATGCTAGCTCCAAAATGCTGGTTGTTCCCATCCCAGGAATAAGGTAATTGATTAAAATTATTTTGTTATTCTGTGAAATATTACCCTTCACATATGATGCCAAAAATGATTTACTTGTTTCAATGTATTTTGTTGGCATGGTAATTGAAAATAAATTATGGCTTGGCATAGAGGTTAATGGCATATTGTAGAGGGCAAGAAATCTGGAGCTTCAAAAATGCTATTTCATCTCAAAAATCTGTGAATCGGTCTAACAGAAAGAATTCTTTTTCTATCCCCAAGCATCTCTTTGCCAACACATTAACTAATTATTAGATTCTGAAGAGGCCATACTGTGTTGGCTTGGGCTGGAGTTAAATATCATGGCTGTAGCTGGTATGGGGCTGTGTTTGGGATTTGTGCTGGAATCAGTGTTGGTAATTCAGGGATGTTCTCACTGCTGGTGAGCAGGGCTTGCATGCTATCAAGGCCTCTTCTGCTCCTCATGCAACTCCATAGCAAGAAATCCAGGGAGCAAAAGAGTCTGGGAGACCTCTGGAGTCTGAGAGGGGACCCGGCTGGCAGAGCTGGCCACAGGCACGTCCCACACCCTGCAGTGTCATAACCTGGGAGCTGCTGCTCAGGGACTGTCTGGACATCAGTTGGTGGTGAGAGAGTGTTTCTATTGGCATCATTTGTCTGTCTTGGGTTTAATTCTCTTGGTTTTGTTATTTTTATTTTTCTTTTCATTATTATTATTTTATTTCAGTTATTAAAATGTTCTTATCTCAACCCTGGAGTTTTCTTGCTTTTACCCTTCTGATTCTCCTCCCTCCTTCTTGCTGGGGGTGCAGTGAAAAGCAGCTGTGTGGTGCTTAAATGCTGGCTGGGCTAAAACATGACATGGTTTCACAGGGCTGCAGTGGCTTGTGGAGTTAATGTTGTTGTTCCTTCCTGCTTAGCTTAGACAAGATTCCCAAAAATTATGCAGGTCTGCTGGCTCAAATAATACCTTATGATTTCTCCCCAGTTATGGCAAGAATGACTTCATTGGTTCATCGTAGACCAAAGGAAATGATAGTTCAAAATTCTAGGGCTAAGGGGTCTTTGTTGTGCATTTCATTCATGTACAGTAGTACAGGAATAAATATTTTCCTTTTTTTAACTTGAATGTCTCCATAGTAGATGTGATTGGGAAATGGGCATTTGTTAATTAAGCTGCAGTAATTGCAAATTTCAGTGCCACTGCAAGCTGCCTCCTTAGGAACCATGACAATGACATTAAGCATTTGCTAAACAAAATCTGCTCCTGCATGTCATGCAGTTCACATCCTATTTGCTATTTAAAAGTTGGTGGCACAGGTAGAAGATGTTTTCCTAAAAACAATGAATAAACAGAATTTTTTTATCTGAAGTTGGCTATTCTCAGAACTATAGTTTTTAGATGAAGAAAGATCTAAATAGGAGGCATAAACAGTTTTATTCTCACCTTTTTTTGCCAAATTTCTTTTTAATCTGAACCTGCCTCTTCAAGCAGAGAAATATTTTCTAATAAGACAAAGATAAAATCTGTTCCCTGGCCACAAAGAAAGCTTACAAGGAGCCATTTATAGAGGTTTCCTGCAGGACATTGAGGACCATGGTTTTGTGTCTCTGTCTGCCTCACTCAGAGGTGGAAATGTTAGTTCTTGCTCCTAGAACAGTGATCTGGAAAAATCTCTGCTCTGCCCATGGCAGCTGGTCATCTTGCAGGGGCATGGGGAGGAATTACGTAGTCGGGAAAAGAGCAGGAGAGTGTCTAATCAAAGTGAGTATCCCAGAATTCATGCAACACTGTATCAATACACACACTACAGAGAAAGTTGGCTCTTTTTTTTCTTTAATCCAAAAGCTATGTGTAACACCAAATCCCCTGAGATTGAAAATTGTAATTAAGTAATTTGCTATGAAATACCTCTTGTTTTCAAAGTTCTGCAAAACTTAGTCTCATCCTCAATTCCTGTCCCCTAGACTGTTCTTTATGTTGTCTGAACTATGCAGGAATTGCTCTGCAGTCTGTGAGCTCCAAGCTGACTCTTGTCCTGGAAAAAATTGCATGTTACAGCTATATAATCAATGACATAGTCCAAAATCACCCCATTAAAGGAGAAAAAAAAGTGCAAACAATGTGAGAAACTCGTATATCTGTATAGATAGATGATTATGATGATATGTGAGGTTTTCTTGGTGGAAAATACAAATTAATGCAGGTAATTTATTTTAGAAAGCATTATCCTTTGCTAGACAAGGAGATTTTGTAAGCAGTCTTACATACTTGCAGAGGAGCAGAGCCATATGTCACTGCAGAAGGTTTGTCCTTTGGCTTCAGTAAAATGAGAATGTGAAAGATTTTATTGCTTTAGGTGTTAATACAGGTCGTAATCAAGATGAAACCGTATTATCTACAGTATCAGTGTGTGAGATACTGCAGCTCAAGTGGCAGCAATTTTATGGGGGAACAGACTGATTTATTTCCACTTGTTTACTGCCTGTGCCTGTGAGCCGTGCTGTCTGCGGGGCTGGGTCTGTGCTCAGGTCTGAGCTTTGTGTGCCCAGAGCTGACTCTCCCCCCATCTAACACTGCTGCACTTGAAATAACTCTGAAAATATTGATTAGTGGTTGTTTCTATGGAAGGTAAAAGAGAATCTGAGTGAGGCTTTAACATCTCATACTTTCATCTTTTGCTGTCAACAATTTCTGAATCAGCTTTAGACTCAACTGAGCAGCTCTTTCTGTCCAGGCTGAGAAGGGGATAATGAGATGTTCTGACTTCAGTTGTACTTGCAGCAGATTTGGCACTGGGGACAGGAGCAGTAGAAGTTTTGGTTTGCTCTTTTTTCACCTGGGCCTCAGTTAAGCTCTGTGCCCCAGAGCTCCTCAGCTCAGCGATGTTGTGCATCTGACCATGCTGTCCTTGCCTTCTGAGGGCAGAGTCTGTGACCTGACACCTTTTCTCCTTGCCAGAGCCCGGGCTCCTCTCTGTGAGCACCACTTGCTGCTTGAGGGACGAGAAGCCGATTTATTTTGAAAATCAAGTGTGGGGATGCTTAAAAGCTCCTGGATGGAAGAAAAGAGGTTCTTTAGGATTGCAGAGGAACCCTGGAGGCATGCACAGGATGGAGGAAGAGGTGAGGGTATCCCAAAGGTCGTAAAAGGCTGGGGAAACCTTGGCTTCTTCCAAGCCTCCTTCCCATGTGCATCCTCACCCTTTCTTCCCAGGGTGTCACCAAAAGTGAAATTTAGTTTTGCCTCCATAGCTGAGGAACTCTGAAGCACTGAAAGGAGCCTCAGAGTTGGGTCAGGAGAAGACATGAAAAGGACATTTATGGAGAAAGCCTGATAGTGGAGTGGGGGGTGAAACTAGTGTAAGTAACTTTTATTTTTCCTTCATCAAGACTAGCATAAAGAAGCTGTTTCTTTTGGGCTCTTACATTAATTGACCTCTGCTGCCTTCTGCAGCAGCCAGGTGGGTCAAAAGCACAGAAATTGTTTAGCCTATCACACCTCTACAGGTAAATTTTGGACACTGTTTCCATTGACACTCTCTTATACCTCTGCTTCCATCCCCAAATCTGGGGAGTAAATTGCTAGCCCAAACTAATATTAATTTCTAATATTTGTTCTCTAAGTTCAGAGGAGCCCTCTACACATCTTACTGTATTATGTCTTGACTGCTGAGTCAAGTGTCAGGGTATATGAGTATCTTGGGCATTTCTAAAAGCTTATATGGACCTGAAAGATATATAATGTTTGGTACAACTACACCTCACCAGCAACTTTCAAGTAAAAACAGTAAAAAAATATGGTACCTAATGAGGCTTATTGCAAATATTCAGAAATAAGATCTACATATTCTTTTCTGTAAACAACCTTTCACTCTTATTTTATGTTTGAATCAATCCATAATTTATTACAGTTTTAAAATATACCAAATATTTAATTTTCATCTTTTTAATAAAAATATTTCCTTTTAAAATAGGAATTTTGTGTTTTATGGGGGAAGAGTACAAGACATTTGGGAAAAATAATTTATAGAGTTGGTCCCTAATTTTGTTACATGAACCTCTGTTTGCTCATTTGGATCAAGGGTGCTTGGGCAAAGAAAGGGCCAAAAGTCTTGGGAGAAGTGAATGAGCTTCAATGCCAGAGGACTATAAGGTAATTCGGATAGACCCATTATGAAAAGCAAGCTTCTTTTCCTGAATTTTTCATACCCTCTTGAAGTATTTTCCTGAGAGAATAAGAAGTCTGAAAAAATAGCAAGTTAACATTTTGTCTAAAGTGAGACCTTATACAAGAATAGGTCAGAAAAGACAGTCATACCCAGCACTTGTATGGACATCCCTCTTGTCCTGCAGGTGTTGTGGGAGCTCAGTTTGGGTTTTCTGCTTGTTTGTTTTCCCTACTCAGTCAACAAAGGAAAAAATATGTGCTGACGTGGGTGTTTGTATTTTAATAACTTTCACCTGATTTGTGGGCAGTTGAGTCTGTTTGTCACCAGACAAAAAAGGTAAAGGCAGCAGCAGGCACAGCAGGTTCATTTTCTGTCTGCCTTTATCAATCACCACTCCTGTTTAGACAGGTTTAGTCTGTCCTCGTTGTCTTGCCCTAACCAGCCCTGGTTCAACAGCAACTGGGTGAATTAGGTACTCTCTCAATCCCATTAGTATCTCTTTGCCTGATACCTTTGTTAGATTGCTAGGTTAGGTGAAGGGTGCAAGCAGGGTACAGCTGGTAGCAGGAGAGGCTCAAGTGACAGCCCCACAATGTCGGGGTCAGGACAGAAATTACTGCAAAGAGAAGCATAAAGGGAGCAACATAACCTGTGAGTCTGCAGAAAAAACCCCATACTTAAGTACCAATGTATTCTGTCAGGGGCTGGTGCCAATGTGGAGTGGTGGATGGGTGCCATAAAGGCAGCTCCATTGATATTGTGGGAGATTCTGGATGAATGGATACAGCCAGGTGCCAAGTTCTACTCCAGAACTACCTAATTGCCTTCTTGGCATGTCTGCCATTATTTCAGTGGCAGGCAATGTGGAACTGGTAAGAAAGAAATTTTCAGAGGTGAATTCACTACTCTCACAAGTTTTACTCTCTTAGAAATACTTGCTTTCTCTAAGGTGACCTTGAGTAACAATAATATGGATTCAAAAGTGTCTTTTAGTACTGAATTTCTAATACTTGATGTGTATTCTCTTTTTATTTCTGTGACATCTTGTATTATCAGATGTAATGCGTGATAGAAAGGAAATCCAAAGAAATTTTAATGTTTAAGGTTAGCCTGAGAGAGCTAGAAATGCTGATTAATTTGTCATATGTTCAGCTGTGTACCTTTCCCGTTAAAATTAGTTGTCAGAGAATGGAAGAGAATCGGTGAAACTGGTTGCAATAGCAAGGAGTAATAACATGCTGGAATGTGGAAATCTGATGGATTCAGGTGTGGTTTTGGTAATAGGCAGTAGAGGTAGCAAAGAATTTCATAGCTGCAGAATATTCAGAGAATTTGATAGAGCTGGCAGATAACAAAGAGATGAAAGAACAAAAGGACCAAGACTTAGGCAATTGAAGATGGCAAAGCTTTACAATATTTGTATGGACACTTGTAACCCTGCAAATCTTTGCTGTTTAGAATGATTCAGCATCAGCTGCAAAGGGCAGCAGTGACTGATAATTTGTTGTTTGTTCAACAATGTTTGGGTTCTCTTTGTAAGGTGTGAGGTCACTGGTACATCAGGAAACATTTATAAGTTTTCTAATGTCTTAGAAAATAACTTGTTAAAATGCAATTTTTATTATTTTTTGTGTGTGTCATACTACCAGTATTACAATAATCTTTATGTGTACCTGTAAGCAAAATAAACATGGACATATGTGTTGTGCAAAAAAGTCAAAGAAAGTTGGCATTGAGATGTTCTCTGACTACACAAAAGAGAAGTTACTGTTAAATTTGTGTTATCCATGACTGTGATATAGTTACTACAGGTTTTGAAAACTCATATATTTAAAAGAAGTTGTTACCTGAGCAAGATATTGTAGTCTTGGGCATGGCCTCAGAAGATATGATTCTCTCAAATCCACCTTATTTGTGCTGTTGTGGCCAGCACGCCCCCTCTAAATTACAAGCTTTGTTTGAGACTCCTGGCTGCTCTCTCCAACCTCCAGATGGTCCTTCCTCATCCTCTCTGGCATCTTCATGAACAGGAGCAGGCAGCCTGGCTGTTCTCATGATTCTGTCTTTTATTTTTCCCCTACTCTGGTCAGAAATATTGCTAATGTGAAAGCAGCACTCATTTTTTTCTGTTCTCTGACTGTTGTGGCTGGATTGTCCCTCTCAGTGTCCATGACTGATGCTGGCAGGAAGGATGTGGGGTCACCTTTTCACCTGGTACCCTGCAAAGGACATGTCCTGTGTGGGCTGTGTGGTCCAGTGGGCATTAGGATGAAGAGGGTTGCCTGTTGGGTTTGACTCTCCTTATGGAAATCTGTCTGGCTGTTGGTGTGTGCCTCTTGCTTTCATCCCAGGAATACCCTGGCTCCAGCTGAAGAAATGTCCTTGGTGCATTCAGGATGACCTTGGTATAGGCCAGGAACTGAGTCCCCCTCTGCCACTCCAAAGATGTGTATGAGGGAGCAAGAAGCTTTCAATTGGTTTTCATGGGAAAAAGGTGAAATAGGATTGATTATTAAGCTGGGTTGTGTATTCTGCATGACCAGGCAGGTTCATGTGGCCATACCTGCTTGTATGTGATCTTTGTGCCAATCTGAAGTGGCCAGCCAGAGGTCTGTTGTGTGCTGACCTCAGAAATCCCTGAGCACAGAGCTAAGGTGACACTGGGATTTAAACCCAGCTTAAAGAGTGTGCCCTGCCCTTCACACAGCTCCATACCCCATGATGATCTAGATGATCAGAAAATTCATGAGCAGAAGCACAAATCCCATTTTTGCTCTGGGGAAGGTCCTTCTGCTCTCCTGACCCAACAGAGACCCAGATTTGCAGCCCATCTCTGGCTATGAGAGTATGATTGCCAGGTGGGCCAGAATGCCACAGAGGCATGGAATTGTCTAGAGAAGTTCCTCTGGATTGTGCTTATTGCTGTGCTGCTGGTGGGAGGCATCTCCTGGCTGCAGGTGATCCATGCCAGGCTGGTGATGTGGCTTTGGGAAATCCTCCTGTGGCTGGAGATGTGCCCACAGCATGAGGCCATCATAGCTGTGTTAAGAACAGAGCAGAGCTGATAGTTTTCATATTTAATTTTTTTCCCAACACCAAACTGAAAACCATCAGAAAAACTTTTGCTGAAGGTATTTTGGGAGCATAATTTGGACCATAACTCTACCTTGTTGATAGTCAGTCAATATTTCTGTACCTTTTGGGGGACAGTTCTGAGCCTTCTTTCCATCTCCCATACACACAGAGGTTTATTCTGCTGTAATAATCACAGATGCAGAATGAAGGATCTGTTTTCAGAGAGTCCAGGGAGATGCAGTGCTCACATCCAAGAGTATGGCTTTAACAAACTAATTGATTTCTAAAGGAGAAAATACATCAGTGTTCAGTATCCAGAAAATGTGCATCTAAAATGACTTATTTTCTAATAATTGTGTATACAGTATAATGATTATCTGGTATGAGATGAGAGTATTGTCTGGGGAGCAGTAGCAGCAGCAGAGCTTCCCTGTTTGCTTTGCAGTTCTCTGACCTGCTTATTAGAGGACATTCTTATTAAACAGATGAATTTATAAGAGAGGTGTTTAGGGGGGTTGTTGTTGTTAAGGTTCTGTCAGCACTTTTCTTTTCAAGGTGTTATGAATATACACAAGCTGTGTTTTAAGTAGCTGCTCATCCTTGGTCAGTAATAGGCAAAATAAAGCCTTACACGATCAAAATTTTATGTTTTATTTGTTTTTTTATGAGAAATAGTTGCAAATTAAAGTAGGGAAAACTGAAAAATGCTGAAATTCATCAATAATTTTACAGTTTTTAATATTTTTCTGGGTAGTAGTAAAGAGGAAATGAAACGTTTCAGCACAATGCGATGTTTTGCATTATAATTATTTAGTACAGTTTTATTTCATAGTTTTTCATTGTAAGAGGACTACTTTCACTGAAAAATAATTTGTGTAGCAGCACTGTTGTCTTGGAGAAAAAACCCCCAATCATTTATTTTAAGAGAAAATTCTTCACATGAAATTTAAAATAGGAAACAGTATGTTCTCCCCCAGAATGAACTGTTCTCTCCTCCTGTTCCCTTTCATTAGTCCCTCCTTGAGTACTGACCTTTTACTTTCTGCATTAATGCAGTTCTGTCTCTGGGCTCCTCATCAGCCTCTCCCTCGTGCACCCTGCTGAGGCCGGCATCCCTCAGAAGCAAGTGCAAGACTGGAGAACACAGGAGCCACAGCTCAGGCTCCAAATACACCCTGTGAATGTTGTTGGAGGGTGCCATGGGTAGGGCTGATTCAATGGCTAGATTCCTAGTCTGGCCCACTCTGGAAATTGCACAAGGAAAGGGAATTTTGAAACTCAAGTTTTAAAACCCAACAAACCAGCCAGCTCTCCCCACAACCCATCTTAGTTCAGTTATTTAAGAAAGACTTGATAACTTCTGTTGTTTTGAGGGAGTTGGAAGCGGGGTTTGGTGGTTTTTTGTTCATTTGTTTGGGTTTTGGTTTAGTTTTTAATAGAAAAGCAACCTTTTAGAAGGCTGCAGAGCTGAGTTCTTAAAATTAGGATTGTTGCAGCATAAGAGCAGTGTAATTGGCCTTAAGTGTTCACAGGTAGCTGGAACAAATGGTACTTGGTAAATCTTTTTATTGTGTGTGGTTGGCATTTACATGTGCAGCAAGGGGAGCCTCTCAGAAAGGCTTGTCCACCTTAGGAAGGCTCTAGATAGCTTCATCTTAGTACTGATGTGTTACTGGTAAGTCAGCACGAATAGGTGTAAATTACTTTGATGTAACATTTTGCTGACCCTGCTTATATCATAGATCAGCAGATGGTATGGAAAACATTTTGTACTTGTGCCAGATAGAGGCAATGAGACTGAAAAGTAAACCTGGGGCTGAGAGGCTTGGGCACGATGAGCTCACTGGGAGCATCTCTGGATGAGCTGACTGGAGGGCAGCCCAGGCATCGTGGCTGTGCAGCACCTTTCCTCAGGAGCAGCAAATCCTGCAGAAGGCAAGGGCTTACAGGCAAGCAACTGCCTTGCCAAAAGAGTTGGAGAACTGACAGTGAGCTCTGACTAATTTGTGATGGTGTGAGGAGGCTGTTAATTAACACCCCATCGGTCACAAGTGCCAAAGGAGGAGTGGATTCAAAAGGGTAACGAGTCATTTTGGGCTTGTCCTTCTTTACCAGCTACTTTCCTTTTGTCTGCGTTTAGCTGTGTTTGGGAAGGGCAGGGGTTTGGGTGGGGGACGTTTGTCCTCTGATGCCTTGATGTGGTAACTGGATTTTCACGTTTTGAGGTGAGGATTCAAGTTGGTGGTTTTTGTTGGCAGTGTACAATGCTAGAGATCAAAATACAGCTCTCTAACTAGCAGTTAGGTGGTAGAAGAGCACAGGATATAGAAATGAGTAGTTTAATTCATACTAGCACAAGTATGTAATGGGACAGGTTTTTGCAGTGCCAGTTTGTTTTTATCAAAAACCTGTTCGTGTGTGTCAGCACAGTTATACCAAGTAGGTGTCATAAAATCAGCAGAAATGGAGAGTGTGTAATAACCATTAGAGACCCAACTCAAACCACACAGGAGACTATTTACTGCTAAGGCTATTGGAACTGCAACCCCTGCTTACACATGCTCATTTTTGCTCTATCTTGCACTTTATCTTACTTGCTGTAGAGGAAATCCACAAGGAAATACTACTTTTGAATTCACAAAAGTTTTATTCAGCAAGAAATCAGTTCACACCCTCTACAGCTACATCGATATGAATGGAGAAAAACGATGAATGAGCAAATAATTTTAGAGGGATAAAATACTGTTTCATAACATGTAGATACAAAGGACTGGCTTAAGAAGTATAACCTATAGAAGTTTTATTATTTTTTAAGTGTTTGACTTAACATGTAGAATCTTTATGTGCAGTGTTGTGTTTCTGAGAGATACTTTGAAGAGCAACAGCAGTCATATTGCCATCTATGTAGTAAATGCTTTAATTTGCAATGCTTGCTCTGTTAGCAAGCAAGACATTTGAACTAAATGTAAATGCCTCCCAGGGGTTGTTTCCACCCTCCAAGTTCTCATGCATGGCATTATTGTATTGCATATGAAGAAGAAAACTGTAGAGCAGAAGTGAGGAGTTGGGCTCACTTATACTTTTATTTTTAGCATTTATAATGTACCTTTATGAAGTTTGGTAAATACCTTAAATGAAAAAAATATCTTGGATCAATCAATCTGAAACCATTCATCTTAATTTAAAATGAGAAAATCAATTGTGCCAAACATGCAGGTACTTTTGTGACAAATTCAGATGTTCATTTGTTTTGGTTTTTTCTCAACAGGAAAGTTAGAGTAATGATTTCCACATAAGCATGTGAATTATTAATTCCCTGTCCATTTTACTTTGTCAGTGGCACAAAAATTGAGCTGAGGAAACAATTCACAGTGCAGTCTGAGGGGGAGTCTTCTGTGAAAGAAAGTTCACAAAATTAAGCACTTGTCAGAATTCTGTGAATACTGTACTACGTTCAGTTATGTCAGACTTTCCTTTACTATTTACCTTTATGTCAGACTTTCCTTTACTATTTACCTTTTCAAAGTAAGCACACCAAATTATGTCAGCAACACACAAAAAGATTTTGTTTTAATTTGTTTTCTAACAAAATGAAGGTGACCATACAGGCCTTGAAACTGGATCCTGTGCAGCTGCACGGTGGCGTTGTGTTTGTGTTTTACTTGACATAAGCAGCTCCTCAGAGGTGAATTTTAGGGTGCAATTCACCACTGGAGCGATTTCTGTCTCATCTTCCTCCCCAGCCATTACCACCTGGTGGTCTCCTTGGAGCAGACCTTTTCCCTCTGGTTTTAGAGCCCTTTGGGATTCAGTAGGTTTTCCTGGTGGAGAAGGACCATGCCTGCATCCTTATGTGAGGGAGGGTGACAGGCATCCATAAAATGCTGTTTGGGAAACAGGGAACTGCTGTGTTTGCTGCCTGCAATTTTGCCTTACCTGTGAGGCCAAGCAGCTCCCTTATCAGCTCAGCTCCAGAACTAGAATTATTTTTCCATGCTTTGTGGGCATTTCAGTTTGGCTCTCACTGCAGAGGTCTGAGCCATGGCCTGGGCTCCTACTGTTCTGCAACCTCATTTGAAATAATGGAGTTTAATGAACTTGTCGTCTGCATTGTGGCTCACGTGCTGCTATGGGAAGTGTGGGGTTTGAAATGCTCAATTTTTCCACATTAGAAACTAAATAGTATAAATGAATAGAAGGTAGAAATCAAATTAATTCTGGGGTTTATTTTTCAGATGAGGTAATTAAGAGAGACTTGAGCAATAAATCAAGTCTTTACTATCTTTTATTAAATGTGTTTGAGTCAGCAACCTAAAACACAGTTGGGAACATGTGCAAAAGCTCACCATTGTCTGTAATAATAGCATATTTTAGCTAGACTGCATTCTTCACAGAGTAAATGTGTCCTTTAATGATATCATTAGGGAATAAATAATTGTATTAAATAATCTAGTGATTCCCAGTAAGAGAAGCATTTTTCTAAAACTGCAACTTCCATGCAAGAGTTGAGCTTTTTTTTTTTTTTTTACAAACAAGGTTCTGCATTAAACTTTCTCTGCTTTGAGAATGTGTGGATGTTTAATATTTGTTAGAAATTGATTTTGTTGTTTTTGTTTAAATTTGGAGTTAAGTATGCAAAATGGGAGATAACTGAAATTCTTTTGAAATTCTTCACCTCCCAGGTCAGCTTGGTCCTAGCAGAAGACAGAACCGACTTGTGTTCCCTGTGCAATGAGTGTTGGACTCATGGCACTTTTATGAAGGCTTTGTGTGGCTTTCAATCTCTAAAAGTTCAGCCTGCTTTTAAAGGGATTATCCAAAGATGTAATTAAATTACATAACCATTTTGGTGTGCTTGACTCACGGTAAGGTGTGTGGTGTAGGAGGATGCAGCTGCTTAGTTGGCTACTTTTATCTTGCAGTGAATAAGGTTTTTGTAAAGGTGTAAGCCTAGTGCATAATTGGAACTCCTGTGGATCACAGCTTGCCCAGAGTTTGGGCAATGAAATGGGCCTGAAACTTTGGCCAAGCTTCAATGAAATTTCAGTAGCATTGGAATAGGTAAATATATATTTTTAAACTGGACTTTATGGTTTCATTTGAAGAAAGTTTTGGGGAAAGCTTTTCAGAGAGGATTCAGGCTACTTAGGGTTGGGCTCAGCTGAGTGCCTCATTCTGGGAATGAAAAGATTTATCAGTCTCTGTCAAGGCATTTGCTACCCAGAGCTTTAGCGGGGATTTTTACATGTCATATGTAGGGGAAATTGTTTCTGTCCCCTAAAGTTTGGACAGGAATCATCAGATCACTTTTCTATAAACCAGTCTTAATAGTCGAGGTTGTTAAGCCTCAATACAATGATATGGTGAAAAACCCAAAGTCCAGGTGTCCCAGTGTGGGAAGTGCCCAACTGTGCAATGCCTTTAACTCCTGAGACATTTGGTAGGCTCTAGATTGCTTGGTTATGGTGCCAGAAGTTAAATCTTAAATCTTTACAAGTGTTTAGAAGCTGGTTATCATTAGTCTTCTTTGGAATTACTTGAGTTTTTCTGAAATTAAACCTGTAATAATTTAATAAATTAAAAAAATCTTCCTGGTAATGCAAGGAGCAGTCATGCCAAAGCACAAACCTTCTGGAGTGAAGGGTCAGCTCTTTCTCTCCTTTATTTTATTTTTTAAATTTCTTTTTTGGGGGGAGGGATGCCTTCTGGCAACAGAAAGAAATGCAGGTGTACACGATCATAATTAAATTTAGCAAGCTTTGCATATTGAATGGTCAGGTGTTTCAAGCAAAAAAACCCCAAACAGCTGAATTTCCCCAAAAAATGCACATATAAACACATAACGTTTATATAAAATTGAATAAATTGTTATTAAGATATAGTAGCTCAAATTAAAAAGAAATTCTCTCTAACTTCTTAATTTGTTCTTTCATTTTCAATAAATTAAGCTTACATGGCCTGGCTGGTTTTGTTCCCAAACAGACAAAAAGCTCAGGTTCATGCATAACTCAAGAAGGCAGGGATGACACTGAGCCAGAACATAGTTCTGCTTTATTGATACTAGAGATGACAGTTAAGAACAAATCTACAGAATGTAATTGCAAATCCTTTAACCAAGCAGCAAGCTGAACATCTGCAATGAAATTGGCACCTAAATTTCAGTTGAGCAGTAGGTTAAATTCTCAGAAAACAAATTAGGAAGCTAACTAGATCTGTAATTGCAACAGAGTATAGTGAACACAGAGCTGGACTTGGGGATTTGTGGTTTTTTCTTTTGCTTTTTAAAAAATTAAATAGTAAGCAAATTGTAAACATGTGAATTTGCAGGTATAGTATGTGTTTATGTAAATAAATAATCAACATATTCACATCTTGCACGCTTCCATATTGTCAGTATTTGTACAGCTCCAGTAGCAGGGAGCTCCAGTCATGCAGTAAATACAACACAGGCAGAAGGGAAAGGAACTTCCTTGCCTCCTTCCAATGGACATAGAAAATAAAAGGAGACAGATAGGGATTCTGAGGTTGTGGAAAGTATGAACAAAACTAAGCAGTAATAATTTAACCTACTTTGAGAATACAATTGTTAAAGCCAGAATGTGAAGCTTTTGTTGATTTTATAAATTCTTGCTTCTTTAATACTTTTAAATCTGTTAATTAAATCAAATTAAAATATCAATTATATTATTTAAAGATATTAATGAAGTTAAATGTATTTTTCCAGTTATGCAGAATGTAATTATCTTTTCATGTTCTGTGCTCTCTCTTGCCTTCCGAGATCTCTTGTGAAGTAAAGAAAACCGACCTGTAATGTCACTGTTATTATTACTAAGGGAGTAAAAATTCCCTAAGAGATTTAGGGACATGAATCCAGTATAACTACTGGGGGAAAAAATCTAACCATGGTATAAGCTCATTTAACAGATAGATATTTGTTTTTAAATGATATGACAAAGTCAAAATATTTTGAAGTAGATGATAGCAAAAAAAAAAAAAAAAAAGGAAAATGGCTTGGGTTTGGTGGGTTTTTTTNTTTTTTTTTTTAAAGGAAATGAAAAAGTAAAAATATTTTGAAGGAGATGATAGAAAAAAAAAAAAAAAAGTAGGAATATGGCTTGGTTGGTTTGGCCTTGTTCTGAGCTAGAGTTAACCGATGTCAAACCAGTCATTAACTGGATTTTAAGGTAGGGTTCAGATTTATTCTGTTTTGCAAATGATTAGGAAAAAAATATGATTACTTTCCTAAAACCCAATAATTGTGAGTGACCCAAGGAATGGGCAGAATGGGTTTTGATGAGAGCATGGCTGTTTTTGTGCTCCCAAGCCCCAAGAGGTGCCTCTTGAAGGGGAAAGTGCACACTGCAGAGCAGGTGAGGACACCTTTTACTCTGGTATTATGACGAAAAAGGTTAACATAATTCATGATATGAGAACAGAGAGTAACTTGGGGACTTAGGGTTTAGTTTTGATTTAACTTTCGTCAAGTCTAATGGTAAGGCCACTGTGAGAATGCTGCATAAAACTGTCATGCCAGCATTTCAAATTGTTGTCAACAATTGGAATGGAGACAGAAAAGAGTAGCTGAAACGATTTTAAGCTAGAGAAAACAATAAAGTACATAAAATTCAGTTTGTTTGTTTTTTCAAAGAATATTGTGGGATTGCATGACTCTTGTGTGATGTTGTTTTAATGCTCAGCAGATACCACACATTAGTATATCTTCAAAGAAAGAGGAGTCTAAATATGAACTGGTGGGGAAAGACTGAGACTAGGTAAATAGATTATTTATCACTTGTCTCCAAGCCTTATTGGGTGGTTGTTGTTTTTTTTGTTTGTTTGTTTGTTTGTTTGTTGGTTTTTTTTTTTCCCCTTCTTTTTTTTTTTAATATATATTTGAGTTGAATGTGTATTTTCTGCAATTTGGGGCAGTTGATAAGAAGAGAGGAGTGAAGCTGGAGTCTGAGAGGCATGAGCAGTTTGGTTAAACAGCAAAATCATCTCTTCTGTCCTGAACACTGGCTGTGTCAATTTTGCAAAGCAAAGGAGCAGTTTGGGTCACTTGCTGTATCAGTGCATAGGAGCACACAGATACACAGATCGAAATTCAGGAGTAAGGGTTTCTGTAACTGCACTAAAGCACATTTGGAATATAATTTTGGAACAAGACAAATCATGTTCTGCACAGTTTCTGGCCCTTTTCTGAAATGCATGCTACTGTGGGTGTCATGGCTTGTTGTGATGGAGTTTGAGCCATCACTATCACTTTTAACAGGCCCTGATCAGATCTGACCACCTCAGATCTAAATAACCCAATTCCTAGAGAAGAGCAATTGCATTAATCATAGCCTTGCCATTAACAGCAGAGCTGCACTTTATAATAATGAGGGTGGGGGAGGATTTTCATTAAAATACTCTGAACAGAGAAGGTTTGGGAAAGACTAGGAGATTTCAGTCCTGGGTCACTTTCTAAAATAATTCTTTGCTCACTGCTTGCTTTGTAGGGAACATTTTTTTCTTGGCCAAGTCTAATGCCTCACTTTTGGAGGCATTCTAGTTAGGTTTCTTAATTAATCTTTTCTGCATAAATTTTGTCTCAGAATAATCTATAGGTTTATTTCAGCTTTCTTACCATGTTAAAAAATCTGTGTTATGTATGATAACCATTTCTAGCCTAGTCCAATTATACTTCTTCCTGAAAAGAAATTGCTACTGATGAGGGTTATTCTGGAACATTGATGGTATAGGCAAGTTGCAATCTGACATTCCAGTTTGAAAAACATCTCTAGCAGTTAACAAAGTAGGTATGTATGTTTAATTTCTTTTGCAAAACTAGTGATGTGCTTTTGAAATTTTTCATTAGATCTAATGGGTGAACTGTGCTCTCTTTTTTCCTTTGGGTAAACATACAGATTTAAGTTTATGGTTGAACTACAATTTTGTGATGAGTACTTGGACTTTCTGATGATGAGATTCAATTTGCTATTTAAATTAGTGGGAGCTGAGTAGGGAGTGAGATACTGGAAGAGAACCTCTAAGTTGATAAGATTTGGTCCAATGCTTATTGAAGCTGAAATCTACCCAAAGTGCTACTAAATAACCCAGTGTACTTCAGGTACTGGTTTGTCTTCTGCTTTGGCCCAAAGATGGATTGTGGTCAGTATATTCATGTCAGCGTACAGGAGGAGAAAGGATGAAGTCAGAGAAAGATACATGTGGAGAGGGATTAATCAGCCTTAACCTTAGATATTTGCAGTTTGGATGTCAATCTCTGAGCTGGTTGCCCAGGTGTTGCCATATAGTTGAGAGTAAAATAGGCAGTTTTTAGGTGATAGCTGATCTAACATGCTTTAGATCTTTCCAGTAAGAGAAGATAAGTTGTTCCCTTGACTGCAGCTCTGCAAACACAGTGGATAGGATGACTGGGTCTGCTCTGTACACAAGACCTGTTTTTAACCTTGTGAATCCCATCCATGCTGTCTGGGATAATGGCCAGCTCCTGGTACTGGCAGGCAAAACAAAAGATCTGGCAGGTTAAAAGTACCTAATGCAGTCAGCACTCCCCAGGATAACTCCTGTCTCCTTCCTCTGATTGTCTGAAAGGGAAATGGAAAACCTACCCCCTGTGAAGGAAACTTGCTCTAATTAGGCAAAGCCAGTACCAGTCATGTTGGGCAAGTGAACAGCAGAACACAGCGTAACCTTGGCCAACAGAGTCTGACACCACAAGCAAACAGGGAGGACAGACCTTTGCTGGCACTGGGAATTGTTGCCTTGCACCGTCCCCTCTGAAACCATGGTTGATTGGACATGCCAGCAGTTTGAAAAGTGCCAGCAGGAGCACCCACGAGTACAGCCTAAGATCTTACTAACTCCTAGGGGCAGCACAATAATTACTGAGTTATGGACTGCACTGAGGGAAGACAGACTTTGCCTTTTGCTAAAGCTATTGTATAGAATAGACAAGATTTTCAGAGCTGGAAAAAGAAGACAAGGGAACAGGATTGTACCCTTGTGGTTATGCTGTGATTGAGTCCTGTTCCCAAGATTATGTCAAATTTTCACTGAATAGCTACTCAATGTACAATACGTTAACAATCCTGGGGAAAGAAGCTGGAAATTATAATTATATTCTCTCCAGCTGAATATCCTATTAGGTGCAGAGTCATACTTTTCTTTTGCTCTCTTTCTGGCTCCATGCGGCTTTGCTATTCATTGGCATGGCTTCAGCAAAGAGGAGAGTTGTCCCAGCTCCTCTTAAAATCTAATAGCCTGGGACTATCCTGTGATATGGGAGATAAGGGAGTGAACCACCTTCAGACTGCAGAACATGGATTTCTTATTTCCTGAGCACAATTGCTAGTTAGTGGGATATATATATATATGGAAATAATTTATAAATAAAATAAAAATATGCCTAAGTGTAACTTTATCAGAGTTCCTACCAGCAAGAGCTGCTTTTAAGAGAGATTCTGAGAATACCCTCCCTTTGTGCATTGGGATCCTGTTGGTGCTCTCAGCACACTCAGTGAGCTGGATTCCTGGCTTGTTCAGAGGCAGTTCCAGTTTGCCAACAAGAATGATGGCAGTGGGGATCGTATATTTTTCAGTGCAAGAAAATACAGGGCTTTGGTGATCTTCTCTGGGCATGGGATGGATTTCCAGTTGCACTCTGGCTCCCTGTGACTTCATACTTGGGATTTGCACTGGCACACAGCACTCGCAGAGTCTTCAGGTCAATGACGGTGATATTTGTGCTGCATCTGTGTAAAAATGCATGTTGTGGTTTTAATTGTCTGGTTATTCCCACTGAGGGATGCTGTGATTCCTGCCCTGACAAGATACAGAAAAGGAATTTGATGCCTTTTTCTGAGCATGCCCATGGGATGTGGCTGGTTTGGGCATTGCTGTACACTGCAAGTCACTGTTGTATTTTTGGATGTTAAGCATTCTGCAGTCTTTCAGGAGGTTTGCTTTTATATCACAGGTTTGGACTGGAGGTCATGATTTCAGATCTATGATGAGAATATTGTAAATAAAGTGATAGTCTGATTTGAATACTGCTTTTTTGTACTGAATGCAGGTTGGAACAATTAAAAAAGTAAATAGTTTGTGTAAGAATGAATGGCTTGAACTGTGTGCTCCTGGGCTTTTATACTGAGGTTATCATTATCTTTTGCAGTGCATTTTGTGTTCTAACATAAATACAACTAGATTTTTTTCCTGCTATTTTTTGTCCTGCCTCATATGCAAGTATATGATGCAGTGGGTGATATTCTTTACATAACTATGCAAAGTTTGAAAAAGAAATATATTTTCCTTTTAGTAACAAAACACAACGAATTTGATGTTTGACTCATTCCCAGATGATTTTTAAAGTGAATAAGTCTGAGGGCATTTGAGGATGGTGCAGGGAGCTGTGTTCCACATACCATGTTGAAATTTATTCCTGAGTAGAGCAGTACCTTATTTTGGGGTTGCACATTAGATTGATTTGGGTTTTGCTGAATGTTTATATCTGATTCAAGAATCTTTTATTTGTTTTAGTTAAAGGGCAGCAATTAAGACACCTAGTAGCACATTTGTTTATGAATCATTGGGCTATATTTACATCAGTATTGTGGGAATTGCACCTACTTGTAGGTGGGTTTGTTGAAAATTTGTTGTGCAAATACTTAAGTATTTTGTGGAAAGCTGCTTGATATTTCTGGCTAGCCAGAATAATTTTATATTTTGAAGGTGGCTGGATTTAACCTTAAATTCTGCAGCAATGATCTGTAGAACTTGCTGCTGTTGTAACTCTCCATAGGTGTTTGGCACAGCATTAACCAGATTCAGTTTATTTTTAGTATTTTCCTTTCTTCAATTACATTCTCTAGCTCTTTTTGAAAGCCTATAAAATGCTATTTATTTACATATAAGAAGTACTGTTGCTGTGGTTCAAAGGACGCTACTTCATAAAACATTTCCCTTTGTCCTACTGCCACTAATTAATAGAATGTCAGACTCTGTTAAGTTCTTGGTTTGTTGATTTAAGTGGATGAGGTCTACTTTGTATTTTAAGGTGTGACTTTAGTTTTAGCTTGTTTGTTTTTTTTTTTTTTTCATAGTACTTTGTACATTAGCAGTGGTCCACTAGTGGTCAGAAAACACCTAAGAAACTGTGTTACATGAAGGTCCAAATCCCTGTAGCCAGTCCCCTAGAAGTCCTGCAAATTTTCTGCCACATAAACAAAAGAATTATCTTGCCTCTAAAACAGAAAATTAAAGCAGAAATAGCCCTCACAATGAGAAAAATCTGAACTCTTGCTGGAACTGTTCTATTAAAACTGGGTTGGCACTGTACCAGGATCTGCTCAGAAACCTCTACCACCTCATGTTCTTAAATAATCGCCTCGAGTCAATATTTAGGCATTGCATTTCTTTCATTTGCTGTAGTTGATAATGGTTTGGCTTGTAAACCACCTGAGGATGTGGCTCCTTTGAAGCCACTGGACACGAAACCACAATCTTAGGCTTAGGACTCGAGTTCTGAGGACAGGTGAAGCCAGAAAAGCTGGAATTGTGCTGGGGTACAATAGGAGCAGCTCTTGTATCTCGGGGATTGCAGGTGATTGTATCCCTTTGGCCCTTAAGAAGGAGAGTGTAAGTAGTCTTGTGTGATACTCCCCTGGTAATGGAGGATCAATGGACATTCAGCCGCCTGCAGTTTGGGGACGTTGTCATCTTAGCCAAGACTGGAGCTGGCAGCTGGTTGTGACACCCTGCAGCTGGGAGTGACAAGCCAGTGTGTGTGACTGGCTGCAATAAATTTGCATCCTTTTGCAGCTATCTTACACAAGAAATGAGGGAAATCTGTTAGTTTACTAAATTACATTAAGGAATTGAATGTGTGCTCAATAGAAGGTAACACACAAGGCTCTGTTTTTGCATGCCATGGGAACATCTCCCAGATCTTGAACTATATTTTTGTATTAATGCAGTTTCTTGCTCTTTGAATTTCACATGAGCTTAATGTACTTACATATTAATTGAAAATGTATTGCCAAGTTATATTAATTTGCTCTGGGGGCAGTTAAATTACAAATTGAGTTCCTTTTGTTAAAGGTGATCAGAACCTATTTTCTGGCACTCCCCATATTTTCAACTAGATAATTATATTACAAAGAACCTGTTTTCTATAGAAGGGTGCTCCATTAAAAAACCTACTGGCTTGGTTTTCAGGCAGCAGGAAAAAAGAAGCCAGAAGTGGCTGCTGCTGTTGATTGATATGCTTATATTTATTATTTTCTATGTAGGAATATAATACATCTGGTGGAAAAAATATTTTTAGAAGGTGTTTCAGTATGGCCTTTTTATGTTTTTGACATCTTTTATCCATGTAGCTGAAAAAAATGAAAATTAATTTAAAAAGAACAAAAAACTTCAAGGCCAACTGATGTATTCTCTCAAATATGAGGCACGTCAAGAAAAACATTTAATTTGAAATCATTTGAATTTTGCATCTCACAGTCAGACTTTGCTTAATCTGGTTGTCATCAGAACAGTAATGGGCCACTTCAATTTGCAGTTTTTAAATTATGTATTTCTTTTTTAGCCTTAGCTGGTATACCAATAAATGGACAAATGAGTTCTTACCTTACTTAAGATCCCAGGAAGCAAGCATATATCTTTTGTGATATTATCAACTTTTCAAATGTGTAAAGACTGCCTGCTATGATTACTGTTATTAAAAAAGACCATAATATGATATATTGTGGATAAACACACACAGTTTCCAAAGGGAAACTATTTAAATTGACCTTCGACATCCAATACTTCCGTTACATGACGTATTTGTTGGCAGCCAGCTTTTACATATTGACATACATTTTTATTTAACTTTACCTGGAAATGTCAGGAGGAGAGTTCAGGGAAAACAGAAGAAAGATGTTAATTAATATTGCTCGCGGTGGGATGCAAGCATTGTTTCAGTTTCAAATTAGAGCAGTGCTCACTCAGGCATACACTGCTAATATGTTATAATTAAGGACTTGTAGAGCAAGGAAAAGTTAATGGACAGCATCTCTAACAAGGATGCTGTACTTCACTCCTGACTTGCATTACAGCAGAGGGAATCAATATGGCTCACAGCTCATCTATCATTTGCCTTTGCTTCAGGTTGCTCTGTGTGTGTGTTCTGATATATCTGTGTGAGGGATTGAAAGTCAGCAAAGGCCAGAATTTACAACAGGTTTAGAGATGTCGTTTATATGTATGATCATTAAATAATCAAAAGGAGTTTTTAAAATTTTGGATGTAAGCTTCCATTTGTTATTTTGGTGTGATAAAAAAATTTAGCACATTTATAAAGATTTTGTCATCTTTTATTCTCAACACTAAATATTTTCTCTGCAAAAACCTTTCTCTCCTAAAGAATCCTGGGTGTTGTAATTTTATAGATAGGCAGCTGGAAGGAATACCTGCTGTAGAAACTAAAGATTTGAGGAGGACTAGATTTGCCACTTCTGCCACTCCCCTTGGTCTATCCTAAGTGAAAATCAAAGCGTTAATTCACAGGTACCTATGTGAAATTGTAATCATAAAGTACCTACTTTACAGAATAAAAATTCACTGTAGAGAAAAGAAATCAGGTAAGGGACATTTCATGGAAGCCATAGGTATGTATTTATAAGCATGATAATTGTAACAACAGGAGGGATTCACTTTGCTTCATTTGTTAGGCAGAAGGTTATTTAAGTCTTTGATCTCTTGAGTTTTGCTCACATTTTTAAAGCTACAGCTCTTGAACTGGAAGCATTTCTTGTGATAAGCAGGTATGCTCATGCTCTGTTTGTAATATGTCTGAGGATGGCATTGCTGCTCCAAAGGTGGGAAAGTAAGCCTTGTACTTGATTTCAGTTATCAAGTGAGCATCTGAAATTTCTGCTTCCAGATGGCTACTAGCTACTCCTCCATCTACTTGTGAAAAGAGATTGTCAGACCTTGTTTTGGTGATGATTCATCCCTGACTGAGAGTTTTACATAATTATATGATTCTCTGCCTCACATGAACCTGGTATTTTCGTGTTGTGGAAGAAAAAAGTAGTGAAAAATATGTAAAATTATTATAAACTTACTATTTATTTCCCATCCAAAGATTTCTAAAAATTTTATTAATTTAAATACATTAGAACTCACAACAATGTCTCTTTTAAGAAAAAACAAGTACTATTTTACTAATGTTTATTCTTTGTAAAGGTGTGATAATGATGGCTTATGTAGGTAGTCAATAAATTCCTAAATTTCTCATCAGGAAGATTGAAGGTGACTATTCTGTACCTTGTACAGCTGATTATGTCTACCTAGGCACAGGCATAGCAGCTCAAATTTCTCCCTACTGAATCATGTCCTTTTTATTATGCCATTTTTCCAGTTTGACAAGATTATTTTGATCCTAATCTTGTTTTCTAGAGGCTTGAAAGAAGCTGCAGGCTCTGTGGTTTGTGCAGAGAAATGTCACATTTGACAAGCACTCACTAGGTTCCATCATCTAAATGATTAATGAAATTACTCAACAAGTACTACTAGACCCAGGACAGACCCACCTCACAGTCCTCCTTGACAGCCTTTTCTGCCATCCTGTTTTGACATTTATCCATTGCTATGCCTAAATAAGTTTTACAAAATAGTTTTACCAATTTACACTTGCTAATGAGAGTGCCATGTGAGATGGTACCAAAAGCCCAGCTAAGGTGAAAATAAGGCATCTCCTGACTTGTTCCTTCACACAAGGGCTCTTATCTGTCATGGAGAAAATCAACTTGATTCAGAAATCTGTTACTTGAAAATCCATGTTGACAATGCTTATGTAACTTGTCCCATCTTCTGGGTGCTTTTTATTTTGCTTCAGTGTTTTTCTGAGACTTCAGCTGAAACCTAGTAGTTCAAATTTTCCAAAACTTTCAATTTTCTCTCATTCTGAAGAGAAGTATTTTGATTTGCTTTTTCCAACCTCCTTGAGTACATTTCTTTCCTGCAAGTCCTCTTAAGTATTAAGTACTCTAAATTTCCTTTAGCATGCTTTCTAAAAATAAATTTCATCAGGCCTGTGATTTGAAAATGTAGAATTTGGTTAAATGCTCACTTCATTTTAGCTTTCATTTTCTTCTTTTTCTTAGTGTGTAGTGATTAATTGCCTGATCACAGTTCTCTCTCTAATGAAGAATGAAGCTGAAGAATTTTGAGTGTTTTCTCAGTCATCTATTTGCAATTCTCCTGGTAACATGCAATTCTTATTTTCAATGTAGTTATTTTTATTAAAGAAGTCCCAGAGATGTTCATGCATTGCCTAATCATTTAAAACCAATCCATGTGTTTTTCATGTGCTGTAACTATGATGGCTCTTATTTTTGAGCCAACTGCAGGATTTTATTTTTTACCTTTTTCCGTTTTTTTCCACCAAGAAAATTGTACAAATATTTTCAAAGTCGACATGGGTAGTTTTCATCACATAATGGTTTAGGTTGGTAGAGACCTTCAAAGCTCATCTTGTCCAACACCCTGCAATGACACCTTCAGCCAGATCAGGTTGCTCAGAGCCCTGTCCAACCTGACCTTGAATTTTTCCAGGAATGGGGCATCCACCACCTCTCTGGGCAACCTGTGCCGGTGTTTCACCACCCTCATTGTAAAAATTTCTGTCTTATACCTAGTCTGCAGCTAACTTCTTTTAGTTTAGAACCATTACCCTTTGTCACTTTTCACTACTGTTATATATGGACTGTCTTCTGAGGGAGCTCGAGGTGATCTAGCAACCATAGAAAAACTGGGAAGGATTGAACCATCTTTTTCATGGCTGTTTTCATACTATTTCTGTGTCTTAGTACCAAGCCCTTTTTATCTGTTTCTTTATGTTGTATGCTACACTTTTATCTTTCTGACTTTTGCCCCATTGTATTTTTGCTATTTTTATATTCCTACTTACTAACTTGGCTTCTCAAGTTATTTATTTTGAAGATTTTGTGATTTATCTATCCACCAGATCTGTAGGCACAATGAAATTAGTCTTTCCAGAATCCAGTCTTCACTGGATTTCTCTTAGGAAGCAATCAGGACCTTTGCCATTTTGCCATCTTTTGCACCCACAGCTCCTCTGACAGGTCTTGAAAAGCCCTTATTTTCTGCTGGAACGAGCTGCTGAGTGTATTTCTCTATTGCTGTCACATGCTTCTATATAAATAACCAGCCCAAAGTGCCCTGCTGCATTCTGCTTCCAGCGAGCATTTGGTAGTTCTCTTTTACTTTGTACTTAGTGTTCTTGACTTTTTTTCCTTTTTTTGGTGCAATTGGTTATAAAACATTAGAAACCTATAAAATGCTGTTCAGTAGTGTAAGTATACATACAAATACATGCCTAGAGAATTGTGTATGTCTACAAAGTGCAAACAAACTGCAAGGAAAATGTTGATTTAGCTTTGTTTTGCACTTGGAATTGGCAAAGGTAAGTACCTGCTTTGCATTCTAGTGGTGTTACTCTAAGACTGTGTGTCTTCATTATGTCTAGTCAAGTTTTATCATTTTCAATGAACTTAAAGAGTTATACACTAAGGCAATGTCTTTTGATAAAGTTTTGTGGTAGAAAAGGTTGTATGCTGATGCTTTGCCTTCCTCTGAGTGTGTTCCTTTCCTATACAATTTCTAAACAGCTGAGTAAGGTCTGAACTTACTTGACAGTAAAAAGTGAGATTCTCGTCTTGAAATGTTACAAGACTTGGGTTTCAGAGCAGCAAAATACTTTGGCATGTCTGATAAAAATTAAAAGTTTCAAACAGCTTCCTAATCTTGGTAAACTCACATAAAAATAGTATTCTTTTATTAAAACCAGTAACTAATCTAGATTACATTATACAAATGTTACCTTTATCTCCAGAATCACCCTGCACTACTGCATAATTTCTGCCCCAAGCAGGTATAGTAGCACCACTCTGTTTCTGCCATTTTGACATCTGTTATTGTTTTGCTTTGTGTGACAGGAATCACAGAACTTCAGTTGTTGACTAGTGCAGATGAAAGTGAAAAAAAAATTCAAAGCCATTTGTATTAAAAAAATCATTAATATAGGGAAATTGGGTAATTATAGCTCCCTTGCAGCTGTCATGAAACTTGGGGCTTCTTCTCAAATACTGCATGTTGCATTTTTCTCCCATGTATCCTTCATGGGGCAAAAAAGAGAGGGCTTCAGAGAAGTTCAGGAGTTTGCTGAAAACTATAAAGGGCCTTCTCCAATCTGAGTTCTTTCTGTGATGTGATCACCATCATTCTCTACAGATAAACCCATTTATCTGTACCTGTCTTACGGCTTTTGGTCAAAGTAGAGTGACTCTCTCTCTCTTCAGTACTGCAGTCATGTAGTCTGCTAATGAGAAATTTCATCTACTCTCTGTGTTTCTCCTGAGACACAACATGTTGTGAGGACACTGCATTTCCTGTATGTTCTTCTCTAGGTGAAGGGGAACACCTTAGGAATCTGTGTGACACACAGAAGAGAAAATTGGGAAAAAAATAGTTTAGATAGGGATGGCATGGATAGAGACTTCGTTCTAATTTCCATTGCTACTGCTTACCTATGGCTTTTCTATTCACACAATCCCTGTGCATTAGCAATTGGATTTATGTATGTATCCTCTGCATCAGCTGCCAATTGCCATTTATAGAAATAAATGCATTATTGCTTCAGCAAAGCCTCTTTTGGCTCCCTCATTTTATTTTCTTGCTGTTTTGAAGTTGAAAATTTCTGAGGTACCAGATGGCCAGGTATTAAATGCATAAAATGCATTATTTCCTCCTTCCCTCCTCTGCAGCAGTCTGTTTCTGTTTAGCTAGGCAAACAGGAGTGTTTTAGATTAAAAGCAGGAGTTGCAGCTGATGTAGACCCCAATAAAATCAGGTGGCATTGAATATGTCTGAAAAGTAAGGACCTTTTAGCATTCTTAAGCTGCTTAAATAGTGGTAAATAAAACTTGGCTGAAGAGAATATTTATTCATTGTGTGTTTCATGCTGACTGCTGGGAGGGCAGTTTGGAGGTAGAGCTCTTCTTTAGCTGATAATAACATCTGTTACAAACAAGCTGGAGTGGTTCAGAGCTGATGTGACAGAAATCATTCTCAGCTGTTAATGAATTGAGGTGAATTTTAGCATGAGAGTGAAGAATGTGTAGGGAGTTCAAATGGTTAACCATGCTGTTGTAGACTTGCTAAAGCTACAGTATGAAATTGGTATTCCCTTATGGGAATTTAACCTTGTGAAATGCAGATCAAACTAAGAACTCCTCACTGCTCATCTCACCTAATATCTGGAGTTAAGTCTTGTGTAAATGAGGTTTGTCTGAGTGGCAGGAAGGTACATGTAACTTATGGATTTCTGGCGTTTTATAATTTACTTTTCAAATAAAAAGTTGTAGAGAGTTTTTACAGACACATTTTAATTAAGCTTCTCTCTGTAGGCAAAGTAACATAATGGTCCAGCTTTGCCAGGTAGTCTCTGTCCTCAGACTCTTTTGCTTCATTGGTTTAAAGCTGAACATTTCATTTCAGCTCTTAAAATCTTGCAAGTAAGACAATGCACTGTGGAAAGAAAAATGAATTTAATAACTTTGAGACTTTTAAGATATCTTGATCTTTCACATGAAAATATGAGGTATGGTTTCTTATGACTTTATATAACCAAATATCTGAGGTAAATTCCACAGCTTTATGGATACTATTGGTTTCTGAAGTATTTTAGTAAATCTCAGGGAAAATCTCCTGCAAAGTATGGGGTTTGCTTTATACAGAGGTTGTAGTGTACAGGACTACTGAAATTACTTGTGACCTTGCCTGTCATTCATTAGTGAATGCAGCAGCATTAATCAAAAGGTACTCATTGGAGAATTTTCATCGGTGGCATACTGCTCCCATAACTCTTCCTGTGCTTTTCCTAGTGTCAGCAAGATCTGACATTTTTAGAGCAGATGTGTAATTTCTCAAAATACTTGTAATTCACTTTACAAGGGGTATTTATCACATAGGAGATGCTGTGATATTCAGGTTTTAGCATGTACAGCATGTTGTGCTTTGTAGGGGCTTTAGAATTTATTTGCAAAATAAGTTTTTGAATACTAGCACAGAAGCTTTATAATACAAAATATTTAAGTCTCCCATACTAAGTTGGGTTGAGGATCTGTCATAAAAGTAGCAAACAATACATTTTAGTCCATGAGATTTACTCTGGAAATACTGAAACACAACACCTTGAATCAGATTGATGCATAAATCCTACTAATTTCAGCAAAGTCAAAATATCACCTGCTGTCTCTCTTACCCTGTCATGCCTGCCTGTTTCACTTCAAGCATAATTGTCTTTTTGAATCCTGGTTCTGATGATAATGTTACCAGACTTGTGCCTTATTGCTTCTTACCCTAAGTGTTTGTTCCAGCACCTCTTCTCTGTACAGCAAAGTAAGTGACAGAGTTCCATTCTTATTTTCTGACGAAAGTAGGTCAAGAGTAGTTCCATCCCTGTTGTCATCCACGGTTTGCACTGATGGAAGGAAATCTCTTAGCATCTCTCTAATACCTTATTATTCTCACTTTCACCTCTTGCTCTCTGTTTCTTTGCAGAGAACAAAGCCTTACATTTGTAATGTAAGGCTGTGTATAGCAGGAATACTAAAACATGTTTATTTGGGAGTTTATTCAGGAAAATAGGTGCATTTGTTACTCGGCAATAAATCCTTGTAAGGATGGCCATGTGATTAGAGCAGCAGGAAATGTGAATGGAAAGCCATCTGCTCTGTGCCACAACCCCTGAGGATACGTCTGTGCAGGCTGGGGTGGCTGTTGTGGAAACAGTGTGTTTGTTACAGTCGTGCTGGGTTGTTCTTCCATTTATCCTACCTGTTCCTTGGCCTTAGCCTGGGGCCCTGGAGTGGGACAGAGCTCTGTGTGTCACAGCTTAGTGCTCACACTGCTGAGAGCTCCTGTGCTGAAATGGGAACAAACAGGATTATTGCCCTTGAAGCATACAGCATGAAAAGGGGCATCAGGTTCAAATATTGTCCTGCACTCTCCTGTATAACCTCAGTCCTTCTCCCACAAGAGGGAGACAGAAAGTGATTGAATCTACGTTAGAAAGTATTGGATATGAGGAGATCCTAATTAGCAAGGAACTTTTTCATTCTGGAGAGAACAAAACTCACAGAATGAGTAAATATCTTACAGTGTGGGAACATTTGGTATGACAGAATGTTTTCTTGCAAAGGAAAGAGAAAGAGACTGGGTAAATGTGATTATAGATTATGAAGGAAGACAAAATGTTTCTCAGCTAGGTTCTGGCTGTGTTTATGTTTGCACATAATGTGGTGCAGTTGGAGCAGACCTACCAAGCAAAACACTTGCTTTGCAAACCTGACATCCAGGCTTGCACAGATCTCAGGAGGTGCCTTCTCTTGGAAGACCTCTGGTCCAGTGCTGGGACTTGAAAACCACTGGTGCTTATTTCCAGGGAAAACATGAATGTGTGTCCTCCTCTGTGGAAACCAAAGTGTGTTCAGTGAGGCGAAAGCAGAGATTTGCTGCAAAAACATATGTCTTGTGAAATAAAACAGTACTGTAAATACACCTTCCTCCTTCCATTTTTCTAAGTCTTTCTGCCAAAGATTGTGTTTGAAATGTGAAATTTCTTTTGGAAACCCCATCCAAACTTGGATTATATCACAAATATGTTTCTCAGTATGAAATTAAAGGAATTTCCTGAAGACAAAAGCAATGAAGGTGGCAGTGCTCTACTAACACCATCTTCTGTTACTGAAATGCTTACCAAACCCTGAAATATACAAACTATTATATGTCCCTTGTGTAGAAAGGAAGGGCAGACAAAGTGAAGTTTAGTTTGTTTGTTTGGATATCTTTTTTTTAACCATGCTGACATAGGGAGCAATGCTGAAAATATCCTCTTAAACAAAGCAAATGCAGAGGTGCTTTCAAAACCAAGTTATTATTGACAGTCACTGCTGCAATCCTCAGTTCCTGAGATGGTTTGTTGATGTTGTTGTTGTTACTGTTACATTTTTCAGCAGTATTCCTCCTTCTCAGAGTTATTGATTGTTTCCCACAATCAGAGCTTAGCTGCTTCCCACAACACTGTCTTCAGCTTCTGTTCTGCCTGTTTTCTTTGTGCAGGTTTGTACATCAACCTGATTTACCTTTAACCTTTATCTTCTGTTGGGGCAGCCTCTGCAGTATCAGGGACGTGAGATCCTGGTAGATCATCCAGAGCTTTTCTATCTTTTTCCAACTCATTTAAGGGTACTCTTTCTCATTAGGAATAAAAGCAAAGCTAAACAAACAAACAAAACCTTTCAATGCAATAAAATTGTGAATAGTTGAGAAAAAATGAGATTAAATGAGAATATTTACTCCTCCTTACTTCATAAATTGCTGCATGGACTAATGCAAAGTTTTTTTGCTACCCAGTGTAGAGATAAAAATGGAAGTTTATTGTGAAGACAAAAATGGTTTGCTCTCTCCTTCAATACTGTGTCTGCAAAAAAGATTAGCTCTGCATAATTGACGCAAGTAGCCGAGGAGTAAAAACACTGCTGGAACTGGGGAGCAGCAAAAGCCAAAAACTATTTATGTGAGATAATTTGACACTGCCTCACTTTATTTGCAGGTGCTTTGCAGTGAAACTTATTCAATACAGTCTTAGAGCAGCAATTTTGAAGCAGTCATAGAAAGGCTCCAGAAAAAAATAACCTTAATTTCTGGGAAAAAGCTGAAGTATGTGTACTTCACCTGTCTGTTTATAAGTCTCTACCTGGTTAAAAAGGAAAAGAAAAAACGTAGGAGAGTAACAAACAGATAAGATGGATTTGTCAAAAAAAAAAAAACAAAACCCAAAAGGATTTCATATGACCTAATTTTATCCTTTCACTGGGCTAAGCATACACAGCAAACATGATTAAATCATGGGTTTGAGGTTTTTGAGACTTAGATTCTCAAAAGGATGTTGTACAGATACTGTCTGTGTGGAAGTCCTTAACCTGGTGCATGCATCATTAATGGTGCAAAACCACTCCTGGAGGGGACCTGCTACTTTTGGAGACCCCATAGGCAGCAGGATCCCCTGGTTTTGCTGGCACTGAGTCCTTTCTGGGCTGTGACTTGAGAAAATGTGTTCCTGGGGGCAATCACTGACCAGAAACTTTTGCTTGGTTGGAGGTACTTACCTGGTGCTTTTCAATATTTTGTCATGATTTGCACAATACACCTGAGTGTGCTTATGGCATCTGCTGGTGAGGTTCAGGAGGGCCTTTCAACACGTGAAAGGACACACTGGAAATCCGAAATGATGTAGAAAATATTTGGAGAAATAGCCCAAAGGAAGGGCCAAGACTAACTAAGAAGGAGAAAACACTCTGGGATGTAAAATGCATTGCCAGCTGTGCTGGAGTAGGTCCTGTCATCTTTTTGCACAAATGTTAAGCATTTAAGGTATGTTTAGCAGGGAATGTTATGGTGAATGTATGGGAGATAATCCTTCTTCTTCAGTCAGCACTTTAGTGGGGCTTATTCTGGAGCAATGCTGTTTTGGGACTAGAAGGGATCTGCTTGAGCAATGTAGAAATGATCTGAAGAAATACCAGTGAGAATCAGTGATATGAAAAAGAAAAACCTGAGATGGAAGAAAAAGGTCTGCCTATAGAGAGAACAAAATCTTGTTGTTTAAACTACATCACGGAATATCAAGAGGAAGCACCAGGATAAGTGTCCAAAGCTGGAGACAATAAGCATGTTAATAGATTCCTAGTGAGACATAGCCTATAGGAATGGATTAGGGATTTTTGCATCTGCCTGGAGGTGGATGATGGGCTGTCTGCTCTCACAAGGTCTGAATGTTCAGCCTATTTTTCCTGAGCTGCCAGCTGGCCTGGGTGGAGACCTTGGAGAATCGAGAGCCAGAGGAACTGTGTGGAAGAGACAAAAAATGGAAGCAAAATATGTTCAGCTTCCCAGGACTTTAATCTTTGAGTAGAGAAAGACACAGGTGCAACCAAATGATAGGCAGTGCCTGCAGTGTGCCAGAACACGAGTGTGTGCTGTGCTCTGCCATCTGTCACATCAGTGACGAGCCTCACTGCAGCATCCTGCAGGCCTTGCTCTTGCAAAGGGTTTGCCTGCCTACACACTCCTCTTGTGTCCCAGCCTCCAGCTTTAAATTGTCTTTAAACTTCATGAGAAAGTTTTCAGTTGCTTTGGTCTTTTACGTTGCAATTCATTTGAGGTAACACATGGCTTGTGGGGGAAGTATAGAAACCTTCCTGATAAAGTGGTTCTTGTATTGTTCCTGTTGATGTAATTGCTTCCTTGTGTAGTCTAAACTGATGTCTTAAGTACACTAAATTAAATTTTCTAGTCACTGACGTTTGTATTCTGTACTGTGTCCATAGGGTCTATCTAGTTGGATACTCCAGCTTTGAATACGGGGTTAATTTCACCTAGTTTTAGCAACTCAGGAGCTTAGGTATTTAGGCCAAACAACTCTAGGCATCTCCTTCAGGATGGCAATAAGTGCCTCTGGAAGAAGATTTAGTGGTTAATTTTGAAGGAAAGGACTTTGCATCTGGAAAGAAAGGAGAATAAAAGCTTTGATTACAAAAGAATGGGAAAGTGTCACTTGTCTTTGATGTGGAAAGTGTCTATTCTTTATTAATTAGTCATTAGGGTAATTAATTTTGTGCTGTGGAATATGTTTGTTAGTGGAATATGCATTGCTTATGAAGATGAAAAACAGCTGAGTAGCTTTTATAATGTAATTTTGCTATGACTTATACATGTATTTTAAAGATATTTTGACTTGTTAGGATGTAATTAAGTCACTATTAATACTGTGATATGAACACAAATGTAACATCATTATTAGTGGCTTGTAATTTGTTGTGAAATCATATATGCAGCCTATGACTGAGGCAGAACTGTGTAAATAAGCCAGATGGAGGTTAAAGAAGGGAAAAAAATAGCTTTTTAGGTTCTCGTTACCCCAAGTTTCATTATAACACCTGTAATTTAGTCTTCTCTGGTACATGAGGGCCTGACAGAACTTGTCTGACTTTGGTAGGTAGAGTTACAGAAGATGAAGCCCATCCATGAAGTTTATATGCAAATCTTTTGCCTATTGTTTAAGGAGGAAAGTCAACTGTGCTCGTTTATACCATACCTAGAATAAGGTATATCAGCTAATCAGCAACGTTAATGAAGTTTGTTTATGAAGCTTTATCCAGCTTTGCAACTGAAATCTGGCTTTTAGCTGCTTCCGTGTAAATCATGATATAGTCATACACATATAGAATTGGACTGTTTATGGGAAGAAGCATTTATTGAATTATTTTTTTACATGGCAAATCTGGGAATCATTGTTGTATGATTATACATATATGTATTAGTAAATTTTACCTGTCAGGTTTGGTTGTGGAGTACTAATATGCCTTTCTGCCTTTGGAAGGAAAGCCTTTTGAGAAGTCTTAGATGGAAATGTGCAAAATATTTCCCATAAGCTGCTTTTAATAGGCCTTCCTCTTAATGAATATATCCTAGCTTCAAATTTACTTCCTGGCTTTTATTAATGATTTCAGTGATGAATGCATATGAAGGGGATGATAAAGCTTGGACTCTTGCAGTCACTGTGGTCCATAATTATTGGAAATTATTTGGGATGACTTCCTATTCCCTTTTGGAGGCTGCCATCTTGTGTTCTGAACCCAAAATTTCCATTGTCATGATTTCTTTCTCTCAACCAGTATAGTTATGAAAAAGGGTTTTAAATTGTGAACACAGTGAGGCTAAATGCAGCAGTATTTACTGTATCAAGTAAATAGTAGATAAATTTATATATAGTAGTTGGTTTGCTGAAAACAATGTGATTCCAATAATATTTGAAGGATATTTATTATGAAACACATTGCAGATCATTAAAAAGACAACTGATGTGAAGAACTTTGCAGCAGACTGTTGGATTTAATACTGAAAGATCATTTTTTAATATATTTATGTGAGATCACTACTAATATATTTCTTGTAAAGTTCTTATTTGATATTAAAGAATCTGTTTTTAGACTACCTCTTCCAACCTGCTCCATGAAATTGTCCTAAAAAATTTAAAAATTAAAAGTAAAAATTTAAATACATATTCAAATTTCATTAAGGTGGGTCTATTTTACTCCATTTTATTGTTTTAGACATGCTTCTAGCTTTAGGCTCAGTTTGTCTTCTGGGATATTTTCTTGTGTGAAAAGTTGAATGAGCAAATGCAAAGGTTATCTTGTGTTTACTGGTAGATTGTTAAATTAGGACATTTCAGAGCTCTGAGGGTTGGGGGGACCCATAATGAGGCCTCAACTGTAAGAATCCAGCAGATTTGCATCTACTGCCTTTTGGTGGTAAAGGTGCTGAGCATTATCTTTAATTTATAGCATGAAGTGAGTTACATTCTGTAAAGTGCTAATATCAGAGAAAATGCTTAGAAGAGCTTTCAGTGTCTCATACAGGCAAAAAGCTAGAGCAAGACTTTTGAAAGTTGATAGGAATGGGAAGGTTTTGGGTATTTTTCAGGCATCAGAATTGATTTGCCTTGTGCTTCTTCACAATACTTCAGTCTCTTGACAGAGTGAGTTAAACCAGAACCTTGCTGAAATATCTACCACCTGTCTTTCTGAAATGAAACTCAAAGTGATATTTGGAAGTTCACTTCAAAGTGATATTTTTCCCCACCTGTCACGATGTAAGGACTGAATTATTCTTGATTCATGTATAAGGGGAAAAAGAAATTCTATGTGACATGCTCAGTGGAGAGGTGTTACAATTGTTCTTGATTCATCCATGCTCACGATACAGTTATAATTTTAACAGAGCTGCTCCAGTGTATGATGTACTCTTGAGATGCTTTTACTTTCATGTTTATTTTTAGCACAAATTTATGTTGGGCTGAACATGAAAACTTATTTAGTGTTATGGGCTGTTTCCATAGTCACTAAATAAATTAAATCCCCGTGAAGCAATCAATGGCAGGTAACAGAAAAGCAAGACGTTTCGATTGTGAAACCACGAGGAAGCATGTGAGACTGCTCCAATGTAAATCTAACCCCTCACTGAATTATGAATAAAATATGGTTAAAAAGCAGTTAGCAAAGACACTGTTTCCAGAGCCAGTGTATTGACTATACTGCTGCTTTTAGGGCAATCTGTGCAGTTTCAAAGGTTTGCTGAAGGAAAGAATGAAAAAAGCAGTTCACAGTGCCCATTTGTGTACTTCCCTGATGCGGCAAATCAAAAAAGAGTAATTTTTTTAAAAATTCGAGTGAATTTCACTCTCTTTTATTAAAATTAAAATTAAAAAAAAAAAGAGGGTGAAATTAATATCCCACATGGTTTGTGTTCTAGAAATGGCTGTACCCTCAAAGGTCTGCATGTCACTGTGTAGCTGCAGATCCCAAAGGACCAGCTGGAATCCAGGATGTGTTTGTTTAACCAAAGGTAGCAAATTTCAAGCCTCGTTAGATAACAAAACTAGGGCTTTCAATGCTGAAAAAATCAGTGGCTTTGCCAGTGGTGATACCTAAAATGAAGACACAGTTCTAGACAGAATTGCAGAACAGGTCCAAATCGGGTACTTTCCTACCACACAGTCCGATATTACTGTAACTGTTAAAGGTGTAAATCTGTCATCATCAAAAGTATCAGCAAACCCAAAAAGTCCCCAGGCTTGCTCTTATGCTGGTAGTCGCAGAAAATGGAAGGAAATTGCAATCATGTATCACTCTTAAAAGACATTGCTAAAGGAGAACCTGCCACGAGGTGTCATATTCAGATATCGTGGGGGAGGGGATGGATGACACTGGAATTAATTTCAGGCTGTTGTTGGATTGCTTCACCTTGCTGAAGTCAGTGCCTTATTAAAGCAGAGAGCAGAGTGCAGTCCTTTCCAAGGAAGAACCAAGAGGAAACAAGTGGAGTCTGGAAAAATAAAAGCTGCTCTAGAGGCTTTCATTAATTCCGTTTGGTTAAATCCAGTAATGGATTTTCTGCTGGGGAAAAAGATTCTTAGTACCAGCCAAACATATCTAGCAAGTCTGTTGCAAAACAACTGGAAATACATTGTACTCTGAATACTGCAGGAAAGGCTGGACTGGGGCTATGGTTAACATTTTTCTCAAGTTCAGTAGTTGAAACAGCACTTTGATTCCTTTGCATTAGCTAAAGTGCAAGGATTGTTCATTTGCCTGAACTTGCTGAATCCTTGTCCAAAACCTAGGAAAAAGCTATTCTTTGTTCTTATCAGTATTCTGAAATTAGTCTATTTTCTTTCTTTCAGCAAGCAGCAGTTGTCTTCTCAGCCAAAGCAGAGATACTGTCTGCAATATCAGTTACTTCCCTGTCTTTTTCTTTCAGAAGGAAAGAGACATAGCAATTTAAATGTGAAAAGTCTTCAGTTTTGTAGGTAGAGAACAAGGGGAAAAGATAGAAATTAAATTAAATTCAGGCTATTACCTGATGCAGCAAGAAAGACGTGAGTCTCAACTGTTGTTTCAACAAACTTTATCCATCCTAAAAAGAAATCCCTTCATAATTTCAGTGAGGATCAAAAGCACTGAGATGAAATCTTGTAATATATTCCTTTCTAAGGGGGTAAAACTGTATCTAAAATCTCCCACAGGGTCTGTGATGAAAATTTTCTCTTCTTGGCTTGCTCCACTGAAAAGATAAAAGTATGATCCAATAATCTCTGCTTAAAAAACAAAGTTGTGGTTACTTTTTGTGAACTTTAGAAGCTTCCCATGGGGTTTTTTTCCCCAAACTTTTTCCACTAGAGAATCAGGTTGCTGTGGATGGAGACACACACTGCAGGGTCCTGGAGGTCCCCTATCCCAGTGCTGTAAGTAAAGAACAGGGGAAAGAGCTGCTTCTGCTCGTCCCAAGGCTGTTGCTAATTTTGTGAGCACAGGAAGAACACACAAACTGTGGGAGCAACAATGTCCCATGAAAGCCAGCCCTTCTTTTAGGGCACATGTCCCTTTAGCTCAGGCTCTTATCAAATCAGTCTCCAAGTTAATCTGCATCTCTTGAATACCTGTGAGATGTAGTAAACTGCTTGAAAAGAAAAGGAAAGGTAAAATACCTCCTGAGATGACAGTCTGCCTGAGGGCAAGAAGCACTTGGATGTGAGTGAGCTGGTGGTTTGTTCTCCATAGCATCCTGCTTTTCCTTTTTGTTGTGTACACACAACACATCCTTTGGACAAGAGGCCTGAAGATTCACCTGACAGAGTTTTCCATCAGTGGGACTGTGTGCTCAGAGGTGCATCACAGGGTAATTTTGCTGCAAGGCTGGCACGTATTTAAAAATTCAGCTGATTCCTCTTTCCTAGCAAGATATAAACTGCAACTAGGTTTTTGTAGCTCTGAGGTGATTATAAGGTGGAAATGAGTAGGACTAAAACCACTCATAATTTTTACAGTGTTTTGGGATTTGCACGCTGTTGTGTGAGCTTCTGCCTGTGAGAACCTGCATGGGATTGGCATTTGTTCTGCAGTGCAACAGAACATGGGCAGCCAGAGGATTCCGCTGGTTATAGGCTTTCAGCAGCATCTTGGGAATTCACAAAAGCAGTGAATTATCAGGTGTTCTTTCTGCCATCCCGTGGCAATCCTGATACACTGCAAAAGGCCTGTCCTGGCTCGCTTAAACATGGGCTATAGAGTGATTCTATAATGAATCACACCCTGGTCCTTCTTTTGAATGGAGTTTTTTTCCTCTATATCCATAGGACACACGTACTCAAAGTTGTGGTATCAACCACATACATTTTTTTACCCCCTGTATATGCAATTTAGCACAGACTGCAGCTAGCTGCAATTGGTTCTTGTTAGTGAGAAAATGATGGTGTTTATTTGTGAGGAAAATGTGGATTTCTTCTGACTACAGCTCTTTGGATAATTATATATACTTGATGCACTTCTGAATAAAAAATAAAAAATAAAAAGAAGTTATATTAACTATTAATGTTAAATAAAAAAAAAAACCCTTGTACAATTGAGTTCCAATTAATACGCTTAGAAATATTTTCTCTTTAGCATTTACTTTAAAAACAATCCTTTTAATGGAATTTCTGGGAAGAAATTGTCTTTGGTTTTATATTCCCAGATAAGCCAGCATTCTTTTTATTGCAGTGTTTTAATCTTTCTGCTCTGGAATGGTTATTTCTTTAAGTTGTCTTCATGACAGATAAAAATTTGAATTTTTAATGACAATATGCCTTCAGATAGACCTCAGAACTTAAATTTCTTAACACCTCTGTGGAATAAGCCCAAAACATACATAACAAAAACATGAGATGTAGATGGTTTTGTTCCTCAATTACTGTTTTCTTAAATACATTTTTAGGAGTTGAAGTTGTATGAGTGATAGAGCCTGGGGCAGAGAGAAAGTGTTTGTGTCAGGCCCTACTGTTATAAATTGAAAAAGATTAGTGGACTATCTGAATGCAAAAACCCCTAATCTCTACCCTTAAAAACGAATTTTTACTTCTTTAAAAGCTGAAAATTATACCTCTGTTTATGGGTAATGATGTTTTATTCAGTGGCTATACATGTACTAGAAATGTTCAGCTCCCTGGGGGAGAGGAGAGATTGTGCCTGTTAAATATTAAAAGAGATTTGTGACACAAACTTGGAGGGGTCATTCCATGCTCTTTGGCACAGAGACTCCAGGACATAGTTGGCACACGGATACCACTCAGGAGTTCTGTAGGCTGGTCTGGTTTTACTTGACACAAACAGGTCTTCAGTGGGGTGCACTTGACACAGCTGATTCAGGTTGTTCGAGGTGAGGTGTCCTGAAAGCCTTGGGGTTTCCAAGTCTTTTTATGCCACATCATTTCTGAGTGGAAAATTTATCTCAAAAGGTTTGTTCCAGCCCATAAGAATTGTTAAGCTTTCCAGTCTTGTTGGCCATCTCACTCTTTCATATAAAAGCACAATGAAGCTGTAGACACAGAGCAGTTTTGAATCAAGGCAAATTCTGGATATATAATATAAGCAGTAAATTACAAGGAAAGCAAAACAAAACTGTGGCTGAATTAATTCCATCATTCTGCATTCCTTATGTTAAATATTTGTATTTTGACCTATGTATGACCTATGTTAACAGGACATCTGACCTTTTATTTTCTAACATGCACTACAAAATTAAGTAACTTAGGGATGTTATAGTCCTTCAGGCCGAGGCACCCATATAGTTAATACTGCAGTATATTCATACGGTTTGTTTGAACTAAATCACAAGTAACTTTCCATTTTGGTGGACACAAATATTATTTCTATTTTCAGCAAGGCCATTCTGGAAGAGTGAATTGTTTCTCTGGTCTATGAATCCTATCTATACCCATGACCTGCTGATAGTTTAAATATGTATAGCTGTGCATTGGGCTTTATGTAACAGTGTGCATTGTACAGCAGAGGGAGTATTTTGTCAGGAATAGAGAAGCCAATTTGTCACTGTGTCACTGAGCACTTGGCACATCACCAGCTCTAGCAAGCCATAGGATATCTTTCTATCAGGAACAATCAGGCACTAGCATGTTAAACAGGATATAAGTGCAGAGGTTGGATAGGATAAGCTTTAAGTTACTAAACCCTTGCATTTTGTCAACTGACAGAATAGATATCACCATTGCTGAAAATGTGGTAGAAAATGGATATGCATGTTAAACATTAAATGTTCTATTGTTAACGGTATTTACCTTTCCATAGGCTGGGATTTTAAAATGTTCTTTATGATTTAATTATTTTTGAACAAGTTTTCTCCTTTTTCTGTTCCCTAAATCAGTGATTCCTAATGTCTAAGGTTTTATGTTCTTTCTGTCTTTCATGCCCCTGTGTGTATTAATTTGCAATAGTCCAGTCCCTACTGGTCTTAATGGCATTTACCACTCTTCTGCTGGAGTTGTAATGCTGTGTTGGGCATTGGTAGAGGGGCTCAACTGTGCCCTGAGAGTTGTGGGCAATGTGATGCATGGTCATTCATTCATGGGTAAAACACAAAAAAGATTAAAAAATATTCACAATGAATAGGTAGAATAGCAGAAGGGGGTAGGAACAAATTAATCCTGATAGTCTGTGACTTATTTTATTACATATTGGCCAAGATTTCGAATTTCTGCCTATTATCTTTTTTTAAAAGCAGGTATTAAGTAAAACCCCAAATGAACTCTTTGCTTATGCTATTAGAGAAGAAGTGTTCATTTACAGCCCAATAATCACAAAGGTAAATTGACTTTAAATTGATGGTGCCTTTCTGCCTTGTCCCTGTGTTCCTCTCATCAGAACTGATTGTTTAATTCTATTGGAATTCTTGAGACCAAGCTGGATTTTCAGCTCTGTTTCTTTTTTTTTTTTCCTCTTCTTTTTTTCATTTTCATTAGAAGATATTACTTGTACTTTCAAATCTTGATACTGGCATCACATTTCTATTATTTCACGTTTCCTATTAGAGTTTCTTTTGAACAGTAGATTTGCTGCTGCCTGGCATCACAACAAGAACTGAACAAAACTGCTGTCTTTAAGAGAAGGCTCTTGGCAATTGAGTGTTATCACAGATGTGTGTGTCAGCAACACAGTGCTCAAGTCCTGGAGGAGTTTATTAAGTCTTCATTCTTGTTCCTGAGCCTACTTCTTAAAGGTGTGTGAGAACAATGTCTGTGCAGTTCTATGCTGATGTGACAGACCTCACTTTGCCTTTTATTCTGAGGATTTTTTTTATAACAAGAAAATAGCTGAATTAAGGTACAAAGAAAACTTCTCCACTGAATAAATATAAAACGTCCAACTTATGCACAAAAATTGTGCTGACTCCTCTATGTGTGTTTGATGTGAAAGCCTGGAATTTCCTTTTATGCTGTCAGATGGTTCCTTGTTCCTTCTTCCCTCTTTGGTGCAGATCCCTCTGTTGAATTCACCTGATGCACAAAGTCCCATCTGCAACTGCATCCGAACTTGGGACCTGGTGTGTTTCCAGGGCAGCTGGCTCTGCTCCCAGCTCTCTTGTTTTTTAGTTTGGGCTCTGTGAGGTCTGTTGTTGACATAAATTTGCTCTCAGCTTTAGCATCTGGAGCAGCAAAGGTGAACTCTCCTAAGCCTTGAAACTTGTGGTGAGACATCCCTGAGGTTCCTCAGGTTAACTGTGCTCAATGCTCTACCACGGCACGGGAGCTCTCTTTGCACTGGTAGAGTTTTGATACCTGCCTTGCCAGCAGAGTAAGAAACCTTGCATTTTTCACTAGCTTTTACTCAAAGCTGGTCTTCTAAGAAGAACAGAAGTTTGGAGCTTCTCTCTAGCCTTTACTTACCAATTTTGTTTGTTTCTTAGGGCCTACTGAGTGTGGTATGTACCTAATGAGATGATTGTAACTACTCTGGACTCCAATCCTGGGATATTTGTTCCCAACTTTTCTCTGTAGTACAGCTGTTGGTCTAGTGCTGGAATTTCCTACATAAGTGAAGATCTCGGTGCACAAACATGTTAATCCTTCATTTTGATGTCCTTGATAGATGAATTGAGACAGTGCAGTGCATCATGCTGCTATCTCAGAGGGATACATCCATTTCTCATGATTTTGTTTATAGTTTTGAATGCATTGTGGGGTGTAGATCCCTGAGGTACTGCTGAATAATCGAGCTCCAGAACCCAGAAGCAGCAGAGCGGTATCAGTATGGTGCTGTACTGGGAATAATTAGCCTTGCTTGAGAGGCAGGCCTAATTAGCTCATGCACAATGTTGCTCTAACGAGGTTATATTCTCTCTGAGACCTCAGCTAATATCACTGCATGGTGCTGTATAAATGTACTGGTTTGGCTGAGCTTGGCTGTGACATGATATTGCATTGCACTGAGTAAATATGCATTTGAAGGGGAAAATAAGGATCCAGAAAGAACTTCTTTGTTTGTTTGTTTGTTTATCATATGCAGGAATATTTATTGATATCTGTGGAGTACTAGTCTGTCATCTCAGCTCACTAGGAGCATCTTGGTGAAATAAATCTGTGAGACCATTGCTGATAATTCACTCAGGAAAGAGATGTGTCATTCAAGACCTTAGAGTTTTAGACTTATGAAAATGCTGTTACTTATAGAAGCATATATAAAAATGACTGACTTATAATCATGCAAGTTATCTGGTCTCTATTAACATGCCACACTGGCAGCAACGGACTTCTTTTTAATTCTGTCAAAATGTTAGACAGATGTGATTTAGCCAATTAGGAAACCTCCACTAATTTTTCTTGTGCCAAGTTGAAAGACGTTGTTGATGACTTAGTCTGAGTGCAGCCTGTCTTTCATCATTGTTCTCAGTTTTTAGTCCTGTAGAGTCCTCCTGTTCTCCATAACTTTCTGGCAGAAACTTGTAGAAAAATACCTGCTCCAGTGCCTATTGATTACTTGGCTTAATTCATGCTTCTCTTTCAAAAGGCTGGTTGTCGAGGATGATTAAGTTAAACTTGGATTTTGTATTTTGTACCACTGTTGCTAGAATGCTTTCTTAATATATTTAAAACTAGTCCCAAAGCATATAAAATGAAGTGCCCTGAGAGATGGGATGACCCAAGTAATCCCCATATATTTTCTTTGTGAATTAATTTCTAAAGCTTTATTCAGAAAAAGGGAAACATTTGGTGTTGGAATGCTGCTCTGCCCTAAGGCCAAACTCTTCCTGCACAGGGAACAGCACAGGCAGGGCACCAGCCTAGGTGCTGGGAATTGTCCAGGCTCTGGGTTCTCTTCCGAGCAAGCTGTCCAGTGATTCCCCCTCTGATAATTGACTCTGAGAGTAATGCCAGCAAAATTGTTTCAGAAGGATAGGGAGGAAGATAATACTTTTCCATACCTTTTCCAGGCTCTGAATCCAATTAGTGGACAATATCATAATACTTTTCATTTCCACTGAAGTGCTGATTTCACTGGGCCAGTCCAGGTCTCTTCTCTCATTGGTGTGGAAATAGTATTGCTGCTGGTCCCAGCCCTAAGGGAACTGGGGGGATTTTTTGACATCTGTTAAAAATATCACCTATTGCACATGCACTGAGCAGAAGTTGGTCTTAAGCTGAACTTGGGTATGATGTGAGGAGGGCAGCTAAGGTCACTAAGAAAAGATTGTGACAGTGCCTTAACATGGCAGTGTCTAAGATGTGGGCTGATTTTTTGTTATATATACCTCTGACTTCTGCATCCAAATTGTTTATGAAGATGTTGAAGAGCACTGACCCTAAAATGGAGCCCTGAAAAACCCCACTAGTGACTGAGAAGAATTTTATAAACTAAATTTTTAGGCAGTAAAATGGAATGTCACTGTGACTGCATATTCCATGGCTGCGATACAAGTACTGAAGAGACTTACACTGTGCCAAAGTTTTAAAAAGAATATAATGGTATATTAGTACTCCAATATATAGTATAAAAAATGAATGGTAGGATTTCTTTGGTGGTTTATTAAAATGTTTACCCATTGGCAAACTAGTAGTAAGAAAAATTGACTCTATGTTCTCCACTGTAATTCTTCCTTTACTGTTGACAGAATTTGATAAAATATCAGTATAAAATATTATAGTCTTTAATGAAATACCTTATCACATAGTGAGCTTACTTGCAACCTTTAGGCTTCTCCTATTACATTTATTGCATATTTTGTTGTCACTCTTCCAGTACATATGTGTATAAATTCTTACTGGTTTCACTGGGATCAGTGAAAGGAAGAAACATAGATTCTGAAGCATGAAAGTATTGCTCCTGTTCAATATTTCTCTCTATTCTTACTCAAGTGGGGTTTTTTTTCCCCTACATCCAAAGTTGCTTTATATATCTTTTATCTCAAATACTTAAACCGTTCTGAGATTTTTCTTTCATTCTTTTCTTGGTCTATTTGATTATGTTTTATGCCTGTTTTCAAGGATAATTTTAATCTAAAAAATAGCCATGGTGTCTTAGTATGAAACATGATTTATTTATTTTATTGTTGATAACATCATTTGTAAGTCCAGTCACACACTGGGTGCACCTAGCTAGAATATTAATTTCCTACAAACATGAGAACAAATAGTGAGATGTACTGTACATCTTGATCATGAGGTTAAGTGAATTCAGCTACTGTGGAATGGAATATAGCTGCACAACTGTAATTTTATTTCTTCTTGTTGATTACCAACAAGAAGATCTAGGAGTAATGTTTTTACAGGAGAAAAAGCTTAAGAGAGAGGAAGGAGTGAAAGAGCACAGTAATTTTCTTATGTGAAAGCTAAGCATGTTAAATATTTCAATATTCACTTTTAAAGCAAATTAGATCAAACAAATCACTGTACTTTTGATCTGTTTCAAAGACTTCAGACGTTTTTGTCATAGCATTTTGGCTGTTTTGAGTGTTGTTGATGCCTTGACTTTTAACAGAAACAAAACAACCCTGCAAATATTTCTATTTCTAAGCAGAATACAGAACTGAAAACTATGGCTTTACTGACACCTTTGCTATGGAACAAACACATTTACTTTTTCGATAAAAGCAACCTAATTGATCCAAGGTATTGCTGCAACAGCACTGCAAGGTTAATGCGGACCTGCATTCACTGAGTGCCCCAGCATGTTCATTGTTCAGGTCTGGAAACCTCTGTATTGAGTTTGAGGGCTATTTAAAATTTAACATTTAATGCTGTTGAGGTGATGCAGTTCAATGTTCTCAGGGCTGGTAAATGGATTAGATTGCAGCACACAATCTATAGTGGGTCTCTAGGTAACTGTCCCCACTGTATCTTCCAGCACCTCATCAGAAATGTTATGTTGCAAATAGTTTTAGTAACCTATTGGATGATGAAAGGTTTGGTTCTGGGTTTCCTTGAGAACTCAGTGAGGACAGTAACTGGGAATGCTGTGTTTGTGTATCACTGAATTGGGAGAAGAAATTTACCCAGCAGAGAGCCATGCAAAGAACTGTCTTTGCAAAAACAAGTATCTACTGAGCTGTAGAAATCAGAGGTAAGCAAGTTACAGGTAAAAATACAAAACCAATTTATTTTAAGTGATGATGGATGGCATGATTGTGCTTATGTGTAGTTCTGTCACCAAGAAGCAGGGGCAGGCTCCTCATACAAATACTTACGGGTCACTTTGATTGCACAGGAGTTCTCAGTCCACTGCAGACACTGGGTATCTGTGTCATTCTCCAAAACTTTCAGGCTATTCTTCTACAGGTCCAATCCACCAAGGCACCATGAGTTGTCCTTAGCAAGACACCATTCCATACCCAGAGAGGCACTGAAGATGTGTTACTGCCATGTGCTCCTTGTGTCCAGCCCTACAGCAGCCTCCTCCCAGAGGGATGCTCGTGCTAATATCCGCTTCCACAAAAGATCATAATTCTCAGTGAAAAGCTAAAATTCACCTCAGAGAAACACAGTTTCTAGAACATTTTAAGGTGGAAGTAGTTAAGTGAACTGATGGGGAAAACTGGAGTTGTAGTGAAGAAGATGAAACAAGATTTGCAGTAGCTGACTGAGTTGTAGCTGGTGCCAGTAGTCACAGGATAAGACAGGGAGTCCTTTGCATATTGGCCAGTTGGGACAGAACTGCAGTGGACAGAAGCTGAGTGTCGATGTGTACTGTGGATACTTGGATCAAGCTAAGACTGAATTCGATGTAGCTCTAAGGTTAGCCCAAGAATAAAAGCTCTACTTAAACTGTTCTTATTCGAATTTGTTAGTTGGAATTGATTATTATAATTTGATCTCTCCTTCTGTAACCTTTGTCTTTTCCCATTTCACTTGTGCCTTTTGCTTTTAGGGCAGACTCAAAGGAAATGTGTCAAATTCATGGAATGTTGGTATCCCAGCCAGCTGAAGGGAAGCCGTTTACCAGAACTTGCATCTTGCAAATATTGTCAATGTCTTCTGTTCCAGATGTAGTCACAAGACTTCAGAAAGCTAGAAAAAAACCTGCTAGCCACATCTTTTAACTCTTGCCCTTTGTTTTTTGAACTGAGTTAATGATTAATCTTACTTTTACACAGGAAATGTTTGTAAATAAGTAGTAAACCCAAAAGAGTAATCATATGGAGAAAGCCTGTTCTTCATGTCGGTCAGTGCCAGTTGCAATTTTTTAGTAATGAAATCCCAAATGATAATCCAAGTGAGTATTTCAGATCCTCAGTAGCTTTGGTATTTAGTCTTGAGTCTCAGCTAAAGAAATGGGAGAAAATTAGCACAGATTCTTGCAGGAACACTTCAGTGTTGTATATTGATTTGATCTACATGAATAATTTTATAAATAATACATGTATTACATAGATATAAGAATGGATAATTTAATAAAATATATAGCCAGAAGGGTTATAGTCTAATGGTGGGATGAAGGAATGTCTCATAAGTCAACTCAAGTTTGTGACCTGTCACATTACTTAATACCTTAAAAAATTTTAGAAGTTCCACAGTCTG
>VZTR01031159.1:67970-103948 GCA_013400775.1 Chaetops frenatus
TATTTAATAAAATTTAATATATATTCACAACAAATATGCAAATTTGGGGGTTTTATTTAATTCTCTTTTTTTCTCTCTTGGGAGATTCTTTTACCTGTAAAGCTTAGACATGTTTGGAAATAAAGCATCCCAGGCAGACACATCAGTGGTTTGTTGGTTTGGGTTTTTTCCTCTTCTGTGAATAGCATGTGTTACAAATTGCTGGCCATGCTTGAGTCAGTTGTTGTCATTTTGACTAACACTGTGTAGTTTTGTAGAAGTGTTTGCAGCTACTGAATGAAACCAGCTTATTTTCTTACCATGAAGATTTTGAAGAAAATTGAGAGAGAACTGTATCACTACTGAGCTGTTGGCTTTGTGTAGAATTAATTATTGTTTTTGGAATCTAAAATATGGTACTTTTATGCCAAAGTCCTTCTAATGCCAGCAGTCAAANCTGACAAGGTATGAGGAAAGCATTATAAATCATATTCTAATGAACTTACATGTCTGAAATTTAGACCAGAAGCTATAGGCACTTTTAATACAAGTTAGATTTGACTTTATCCTAGTAGTGAATTCAGTAGTATTCTGCTGCAGCCAGTTTTTTTGAAGTCAGTGTTTTTCCTATAGCTCCTTCTATATGTGTAGATCTCAAGGGTACTTTTGCCATGCCAAACTTTGCTCCCTATACAGCACATGAAAAATGCAAGGCAGGAGAGAAAATCTTTATCAGAATGGTTGGCTGGTAAAATTTCAACAAAAATCAATTTCCTTCTTTCTGCTAATGATATTTATTTNTTTTATTTAATTCTCTTTTTTTCTCTCTTGGGAGATTCTTTTACCTGTAAAGCTTAGACATGTTTGGAAATAAAGCATCCCAGGCAGACACATCAGTGGTTTGTTGGTTTGGGTTTTTTCCTCTTCTGTGAATAGCATGTGTTACAAATTGCTGGCCATGCTTGAGTCAGTTGTTGTCATTTTGACTAACACTGTGTAGTTTTGTAGAAGTGTTTGCAGCTACTGAATGAAACCAGCTTATTTTCTTACCATGAAGATTTTGAAGAAAATTGAGAGAGAACTGTATCACTACTGAGCTGTTGGCTTTGTGTAGAATTAATTATTGTTTTTGGAATCTAAAATATGGTACTTTTATGCCAAAGTCCTTCTAATGCCAGCAGTCAAATAATTCCATTTATGATTCAAAAACTATGTTGTTCCACTGCTGATGCCTTCATATCTGCCTGAAGTGATGTCCCTGCTTGAATTGAAGTTGTGGAATGGCAAATTTAAATTCGGCAAGAAAGAAAGTAGATTTTGTGCTTGTATCCTTAAGTTAGAGTGTTTTTATGGCATTATATAAAATAAATCAAATTACACTGAGTGTAGTATTTAATTTGGGATAGAGGGAAATGGAAGGAAAATAATGGAAACATTAATATTCATCACAAATATTCATCAACAGTATTTAGGTGTATGCTAAATTCTTAGTGAATACCTAATGGTGGAATTCCATGGCTGTAAAGCTGTATTTGTTTTCAAAAAACTAGGATATTTTATGAATATTTTGTTGTGTTTATGGAGGAATTAGTTACAGCATCTTCATTTCCATCCTGAATCTTGATACAGATTTAGAATTTTAGGAGTATATCCTGCCCAGTTCTCTTTATATTTCCTCTATCTTCTCTCTGTGGAAATGCTCTGCAAGTAAAAGGCTGCATGGGGTTGCCTTCCCCACTTTTTCTGCCCTGAGTGGCTGAAGAAACAAAGAGGAGTTATCCCAGCTGCTCCATGAAACCATTAACAGCTTAGAAACCCCCAGTCTGAATACACTGTCCAAAAAACAATTTAAAGAATACTCAGAGGGCATCAGGAGAATTAATTCAGGTGACCATTCAAATCTATAACTGCAGAAAATACAGGATTATTTTCAGGTATGTGCAGGGGAATAAAATAATGTATGATACCAGTTCAGTATCAGTAAAGCCAAAAGCTTGATGTAACTTCATGGGCAAGAAAAGCCAAGGTCAAAATATAAAAGTTACACTCAGATCTTTTCTCTTACCACTTTAATTTTCTTTCCTCCCTTAGAAAAGTTTTTAGATCACTGAAACCTATCTTTTCCACCCTTTTTGTGATTCCTGAGTTGGCCTTTTTCCAGCTAGCTATGCTGGCATGATGAGAAGTGCTACTTCTTGTTGGAAATATTTTATTTCTTTCATGCATGTTAATTTTACAGCGTATACCATTTCTTACTCTTTAATTTTTGGTTCTCTTAGTCTTCCTATTCCTTTTTTCTTGCCCTCTCTGCTCATTGAGGGGAAAGAGCACTTAGAAAAACCCTATGCACTTTTTTGTTTTCGAGTTATGAAATTATTTAATTATTGGAAATGAACAGTTGCACAACATTGCCTGGTGGAAAGCTAAGTGGTTCATTCACTGATAAGGTAGTAAATCCTTCCAGAGTGAGATGAAGAATATCCAGGAAAGAAAGAGTTCCAGTAGTGTTTTGATTTGTTTCTTTTGAGTTATGATACTGACACTTTTTTCCTAGCTACCATGCCTTTCATTAAGAGGGCTTTGAATTTAAGAGAATTAGTATTCATCAGAGAGGTCTCCCAATTACCAGAGCTTTATTCTGATAATTAAGGTCAAACTCATTAACAAAACAAAATAGAAAAAATAAAAAAAAATGCAACTTAATACTCTATTGATGAAAGTACAAAACTTAGAATTACCAAAATTATTCTATGTCAAACCCATATACAACGTCATGAAAATCAATCACATCACATGATATAGTTTGAGATGAGCAGAACTATTTATTGAACTCACTGAAAAGTCGCTCTCTATCAAAAAGATTTCTGTGTGCTGTGCTACTGTGACTGCTGGGTGTCAAGAGCAAAACCCAGAAGCATTTCAGGGCTGAGTATTGTGGGACTCACTGGGACCCTACAGTCACATGGAATGTGGACACTGCTCTTTTGTGAGGGACTTTGGTTTGAGGGCTGGTGCTGTGACTTCAGTGGTCGAGGTCTAAAGCTCTCTGGAAAGGAAATTGCAATAAACACTGTAAAGTCAAATAGATGCCCTGGGTGCTTTGCTGTAATGAATATTGAGAAGAAAAGTAGTTAAACAGTTCTCAAATCTACTTTATGCACTGGTGACCTGCTTTTTTCCTCAGAGTTGTTTACCAGGCATACGCCATGGTCCGAATCCATTTCCCTGCCAATGTGAATAAAGCTGCCAAGTCTATTTAAATTAAATAGGTAACAACAATGATATTTCTTTGTTTCAAAACCACAGAGAATTTTAGAAATTTTATATTGAATTTTTATATTGCTGGGTCCCACACCATTTTAGCAGATCTATAATCGGAAATGTATTTTTTTTTTTACTTTCAAGTATTTGTATATTTTTGATGAAACCAAAGCATTTGCCCTTTTGAAAGATGATGAAGTGTGTGAATCTAGTTACTCAGCACAAATGTTAGCAGATGTGTATATTGATATTGGTTGGGATGCAAGAAGATATCTTTCAGAGACAATTTCTTTGTTAATATTAGAGTTCTGGTTTTTCACATGAAGACATTTAACATATTCCCATAGGTCATATTTGTCCTCCATGTCTATTCATATAAATATAAATCGCTTCTTACCCTTTAGGATGATGTCACAAGTGATATTTATTATCTAACATTCTGAATTGACTTATTTTGGGTGTAAGTGGGAGAGAGAATTGGAATTTTCTGTCCTGTGGCTTCAGACTTGGAAGAGGCTGAGAATCAGTGGACCAGGTCCCAAAAAGTACTCATTGATGGTACCAGACCTGTGCTTATGCAAGTCCACATTTAAGCAGCTATTTGAATGTAAACATCTGGGGGTGCATCTCTGTGCTCAGTAAATAGTACCTATTCTGTATTTCATAGCTATATTTATTTTTATTTTCATCAGCCTGTTTATGCTGCACAGAATATCCAGACCCTGTCCTAAGTCCATAATTATTATTTTACTTTTACATATTGCAGTATCAATCACTACAGTACTATTTACATTTTTCAATATGATAAATTAGTTTACTCAGTGGGGAAAAATAATATTTCACCAATTGGGAAATGGGGACTGGGGAGAATAAGGCTGAAACTGTCAATACTGAGCATATACAAACAATTTTTTTTGACCCCTGAGGGTTTATGGGTACATTACATGAGAGGGGGTTTCCACAAAAACATCTCTTGGAACTGAGAATTAATGAAATCATATAAAAACAAGGAAGAGACCTTAAATATAATCTTCCAAGCCCATCCAACCTGTCCTTGAATATTGCCAGGGCTAAGACATCCACAACTTCTCTGGGCAACCTTTTCCAATGTCTCACCACTCTCACAGTAAAGAATTTCTTCCTAACATCTAACCTAAACCTGCCCTCTGTCAGTGTGAAGCCATTTCCCTTGTTCTTTCAATAGATACCCTTGCAAAATGTCCCTCTCCAGCTTTCCTCTAAGCCTATTTTACATATTGGAAAATATAAGTTACAAGATCAAGTTATAAGTTACAAGAGCCTTCTCTTCTCCAGACACAACCCCAGCTCCCTTAACCTGTCGCCACAGGAGAGGTGCTCCAACCCTTGGATCATCTTTGTGGCCTCTGGACGTGCCCCAACAGTTCCAAGGTTTTTTTATATTGGAGGCCCCAGAGCTGGACCCAGCACTGGAGGTGGAGTCTCATGAGACCAGAGCAGAGGGGCAGAATCCCTTTCCTCCCCTGCTGCCCGTGCTGCTGTTGGTGAAGCCCAGCACACATTTGGCTTTCTGGGCTGTCAGTGCACATTGCCAGATCATGTTGAGCTTCTCGTCCACCCACATCCTTCCCCTCAGGGCTGCTCTCATATCAATTCTTACTTGTTTTTGGGGGCTAAAAGGTCTAGCCCTAAATGTTGCTGCAGTCTGGCTGAACTCAACTATTAAACTCTCTCTTTTATCACATCTTCTGTCCTATACCCAGCAAAAATAGTTTTACTAAGTATAATCACTATTGGAAGTCAGCGTGGCTTCTTCTCTTAGTAACATGTCCTGCATAACTGCAAAGAGGAATGCAAGAGTAAACAGCTTGTGTGAATGGAACACCCAAGACTGCTTCAGAGGGTGTTTGCCCAAAACCTGGTATTGCTAAAGCAGAAATTAAAAAGAACAAAGTTTTCTTAACAGGAATATTAGCTGGTTTCAATGGTAACTAGGGAGTTACCTAGAGACTTTTTGGAGCTTCGAAGCAAACAAAAAAGAGTAGCTTGAAAAGAAGTGTAAAAAGAAGCATGAAAACCTGCTCAAGCAGGGAGAGAGAAATGGGAACAGAGCAATATCAAAATGATGTTTGCAGTGCTGGAGGCTGCCCCACCACCATCACAGCCTGGATGGTGCTTCCTCCCTGCTGGAGGCTGTGGGTATCCAGCACTGATGGGACCCACCCTGGGCATTTCCCCCTGGCTCTGGGAGATTCTGTTCACTGCCTGCAAATTGTGCAGCTGAAGAGAGCAGGAGAGGCTTCTGCCAGGCTGGAGCCCCCACATCCCCTGAAGGAGGTGCTTTTAAATGGAAATCTGCAGGAAAGGGAAATCCTTGTACAATCCCTGTGAGTAGGTTCTGTGTGTGCAGGGAACTGTGAATGTGGCCGTGGGCATTAGAAATTTTGGGGGGCTAGCAGTAGAAGACTGTTTAGAAACTTGTGAACGTTTATTATGGTTTGGTAAGTGCCTGGTATGGTGGTTTAGCTGTTCTTTTGTTGGTATTGATCCTGAATGTATAGCTCACTGANCATCTGGGGGTGCCTCTCTGTGCTCAGTAAATAGTACCTATTCTGTATTTCATAGCTATATTTATTTTTATTTTCATCAGCCTGTTTATGCTGCACAGAATATCCAGACCCTGTCCTAAGTCCATAATTATTATTTTACTTTTACATATTGCAGTATCAATCACTACAGTACTATTTACATTTTTCAATATGATAAATTAGTTTACTCAGTGGGGAAAAATAATATTTCACCAATTGGGAAATGGGGACTGGGGAGAATAAGGCTGAAACTGTCAATACTGAGCATATACAAACAATTTTTTTTGACCCCTGAGGGTTTATGGGTACATTACATGAGAGGGGGTTTCCACAAAAACATCTCTTGGAACTGAGAATTAATGAAATCATATAAAAACAAGGAAGAGACCTTAAATATAATCTTCCAAGCCCATCCAACCTGTCCTTGAATATTGCCAGGGCTAAGACATCCACAACTTCTCTGGGCAACCTTTTCCAATGTCTCACCACTCTCACAGTAAAGAATTTCTTCCTAACATCTAACCTAAACCCGCCCTCTGTCAGTGTGAAGCCATTTCCCTTGTTCTTTCAATAGATACCCTTGCAAAATGTCCCTCTCCAGCTTTCCTCTAAGCCTATTTTACATATTGGAAAATATAAGTTACAAGATCAAGTTATAAGTTACAAGAGCCTTCTCTTCTCCAGACACAACCCCAGCTCCCTTAACCTGTCGCCACAGGAGAGGTGCTCCAACCCTTGGATCATCTTTGTGGCCTCTGGACGTGCCCCAACAGTTCCAAGGTTTTTTTATATTGGAGGCCCCAGAGCTAGACCCAGCACTGGAGGTGGAGTCTCATGAGACCAGAGCAGAGGGGCAGAATCCCTTTCCTCCCCTGCTGCCCGTGCTGCTGTTGGTGAAGCCCAGCACACATTTGGCTTTCTGGGCTGTCAGTGCACATTGCCAGATCATGTTGAGCTTCTCGTCCACCCACATCCTTCCCCTCAGGGCTGCTCTCATATCAATTCTTACTTGTTTTTGGGGGCTAAAAGGTCTAGCCCTAAATGTTGCTGCAGTCTGGCTGAACTCAACTATTAAACTCTCTCTTTTATCACATCTTCTGTCCTATACCCAGCAAAAATAGTTTTACTAAGTATAATCACTATTGGAAGTCAGCGTGGCTTCTTCTCTTAGTAACATGTCCTGCATAACTGCAAAGAGGAATGCAAGAGTAAACAGCTTGTGTGAATGGAACACCCAAGACTGCTTCAGAGGGTGTTTGCCCAAAACCTGGTATTGCTAAAGCAGAAATTAAAAAGAACAAAGTTTTCTTAACAGGAATATTAGCTGGTTTCAATGGTAACTAGGGAGTTACCTAGAGACTTTTTGGAGCTTCGAAGCAAACAAAAAAGAGTAGCTTGAAAAGAAGTGTAAAAAGAAGCATGAAAACCTGCTCAAGCAGGGAGAGAGAAATGGGAACAGAGCAATATCAAAATGATGTTTGCAGTGCTGGAGGCTGCCCCACCACCATCACAGCCTGGATGGTGCTTCCTCCCTGCTGGAGGCTGTGGGTATCCAGCACTGATGGGACCCACCCTGGGCATTTCCCCCTGGCTCTGGGAGATTCTGTTCACTGCCTGCAAATTGTGCAGCTGANTGGGTATCACTGATGGGACCCACCCACCCTGGGCATTTCCCCCTGGCTCTGGGAGATTCTGTTCACTGCCTGCAAATTGTGCAGCTGAAGAGAGCAGGAGAGGCTTCTGCCAGGCTGGAGCCCCCACATCCCCTGAAGGAGGTGCTTTTAAATGGAAATCTGCAGGAAAGGGAAATCCTTGTACAATCCCTGTGAGTAGGTTCTGTGTGTGCAGGGAACTGTGAATGTAGCCGTGGGCATTAGAAATTTTGGGGGGCTAGCAGTAGAAGACTGTTTAGAAACTTGTGAACGTTTATTATGGTTTGGTAAGTGCCTGGTATGGTGGTTTAGCTGTTCTTTTGTTGGTATTGATCCTGAATGTATAGCTCACTGATTGCTGGTTAATTATATCCCATTAATAAATCAATAAACCTCAATAAGCTTCAACTCTGATTTCATTCAAACCATGTGACTTGGCCAATTTTTTCTTGTGACAGCACTGTATGTAAAGTTGAGGTAAAGGAAGATAATATCTCTAGAAAATATATAACAAATACCTGCTTGATTTAGGACATCAGTTTAGATCATGTGGTTTTTAGCATGATGGCTCAGGTTAGCATGTTTTGACAGCAACATGTGGGGCTGGCTCCAGTAACTCCTTCAGTGTGGCTATTTTCATAAACCCAATATAAAATAAGTGTAGTCTTTTTTTATTATTATTAATTTTGATCTTTCATCAATAGTGTAATCTTTTATAGTATTTTAGCATTTGTTCTCTTGGGCTTCAACCAAATTTCCATGAAAACTTCAAGTGCTCTTTGAATTGGAAAGCACACCTGGGAATGTGCTATTCTGCTCACTCTGTGCTTATAGCTGTGATCAACTTCTGCCACATGTCAGTCTAAGCCATAGCTCTGGCAATCACTGTCTACACTTTGCTTGAAAGTGACCAATTAAAAAAATAAAATGAACCTACAGCTATTTATGGTAACTGGTGATAGACTTTGCACTTTTATCAGATGAATTATTGTGCTCCACACCCATGGTATCTATCTCTGAATCTTAATAAAATTAAGAAGTGTTTTGTCAGTCAAGGTTATATATAAAGGCCAAAGAATGAGGAAGGTATTCAAATAGTATTCACTCTTTGAGTATATATGCTATTTTCAGATACCCAGGCTTACAATTACAGAATTAATGGCTATTTTGAACTTGTGCTGCTGTTAGTGGCATTGTGCTTTGTGTTTCAGTCACGTAACACTAATTCATGCTGTGAACTTTGTTTCTGTGGTGAGGTGGTATTCAGAGATCCCTCTGAGACAGCATTGCATAGAGAACTGCTTCATTAAATTTGTCAGTTCTAGCTCTAAATAAGTGCCTTGAAAATGAATTCCACTCTACAGTAAGAAAATGCTTTTAGAGATGTAGTTCATAAGGACTGTTCCTGCAGGTGAGCAAAGCTAAAGGCATTGATGTGTGTGTTGCTGTCTCTAGCTAATGACTTGTAAAGGATGAGAATAGGGAAATTCTAAATTCATTGCTAGTGATAAATAATACCCATTAAATAATTTCAATAAAGTGTTTCAACTTTGTAAAACCTCTCACAGAAAATACCACAATAATATTTGGTTGATAAAAGACTCATGTTGCTCATCTGTAGGCTGTGACTGCAAACTAAACTAATAAACTAGAGTGGCAAGATTTAGAAGAAGCAGATTTCAGTGCTTGTTAGAAGTATATGTGGAGAAAAAAAAAAAGATATTCAGGCCTTGGGATGGTTGTTGAGACAGTTTTATAGAACAAAACCTTTAGAGCTGAAATATTATTCAGAGGTAAGCTGGAATTGTACCAATGTAGATGCTGTCATTCTGCCTAATGTTTGCATTTTAGTTCATGGTAGCTATCTGAGGGTGATTTTGAAAATTGAGAACGATGCATGCAGGTGAAATTCTTGTCAGCAGGGTGCTTTTGCTACGACAAACCTTCAGACTTGATTTAATAGCAGCCTGCCTAGTAAATCATCTTCACTCCGGACAGTGTAACATTGGCTTGTACTGTGTAAAAGTCTGCTCTGTTGAATTTCATGACCTCAATAATCTATTGCTTCTGCATCAGCAGATTAATCAGGAGCAGTTAGAAATTCTTTCTGGTTTTGGGTGGTTTTTGACCACTGTGACTGTGGTGACTACACTTTTCTGGTACCCCACACCACAAATTCAGCACAACCTGTTATCCTAATTGGCAAAATGATTCAGAGTTTCCAGGTTATGGAAGCAGAACTGCCCTTCAGTGACACAAGGAATAGATTCAGGCTCGAGGCAGGCTGGTGGATAGCTGTACAAAAAGGGCTTGCTTCAGCTCAGTAGAAAGCTGGAAGTTTGAAATCAGGCCTGCCCAGTAATTTCTGAAACATTTCACAAAGTTGCAGCCTGTGCACACTTCCATGTGGACTTGGAAGGCAGTTTCTGGGGACTGCACAGAGCAGTCTGTGTGTTGATAGATGTTGTATTCATCTTGGCAGGACCCATTCAAACTTAGTTACTTGTATAAACTATGAACATTTCCTATAAAGCAAATAAACGGTTGTTATAGCTCAATGCAGATGGCATCAGTACCTGGCTTTGAGTTTATGAAATGCATATATGTATTTCCATAGATAACATTTCTCAGAGTTTAACAAACTATTAGAAAGAGCATTATGGAAGATTTGTATGCTGTGTACATATTTCTGAGACCTGAATTCTGCCCTTGGGGAATTGACACTGCTACTGCTCAAAGGAGAAGCAATCAAGGGGAAAAAAAATATTGAAAATCCAAACGAGCGAATAAGAGATGTTTTATTTCCCCTTCTCCCTTCTCCATTTGCAGAAGATTGGGAAATAACTGATATTGCAACTGTAGTGGCATAAGCCACTGAGAAGAAAAAAGGATCTGAGAAAAAGCAAATAATATTAGTGCTTTGCTTTGTATTATATCTTCATCCTAACCTGCTTGAATTACAGTTGTATCGTGGCTCTGACAATGGCAGGGTTGGGGTTTTTTCCTAGATTAATATTATTTTTCTTTCAGTTGTCATTATAGGCTATAAAGTGCATATCTTCACAGATTTTCCATAAGGTGCTTTTGGAGCAACTGAAAATATATTTTTGTAGTCATGTAATTGCTGTTATTTTGGATTTCCTTACCTTAAGACTTGAGTATATTCTAGATCCCATATATCACTATTGTGTTTAGAGATTTGTTCTCATCATCTTCCTAGAAGATAGAAAAAGAACATGCAAGAGAAGAATAATTTACTCTACATTTCATTGGGTGAGAACTTTGAATTTTCATGAGAATATTTCTCCCAATTTCAAACATAAAATCACAAGTCCTCAGTCCTGCACCTTTGTCATTTGGACAATACAGATAATTTCTCATTCCAGATCTCTGTGTACTGAGAACTCATCCATTTGTGTACTGAAATGCACAGGTTGTTTTGATGGTAATTACTTGGTGCTTTGCAGTATGTGGTCAGAGTCAGTGTCTTCCTGAGGTGCAGCTCTTGCTGTGAGAGGTGTAAAATAAATGGATTTTGTGGCAGGACCTTGGCATTTCCTGCCCCACGTAGCAATATTCCTTACTGTCAGCCCTTAGTTACGGTTTGCTGCTCACTGATTTGGAATTAGTCAGGGCCTCACTGAAAGCCTTGATTCAGCCCTTGAAAGTGGGAATCTCCTTGATGCTTTGTTGATTTTAAAGGGCCTTTACAGAATTGCAGGATTTTATCAGCAGAATCTGTTTCAAAGATTTAGGGTGTAAGAAGAAAAGTCAGATGTCTGACATGGAAAGGAAATAGCTAAGAGAAGGAAGTGTATTTGGGGTAATTTTAAGCACACTTTTTACTGATTTAGTTACTGAATAGGAAACTTTTTTTTTTTTTTCCCTAGAAGCCTTGTTAGCTCCCACATTAAGTAACCCTCCAGTACTGTGCTCCTGCTGCACCTTGTAGATTGAAACCCAGTGTGAATAAATAAATGGCAAGTCAGACACTATCTGCTTTAATCCAGAGCACTAGAAATAGAGACATGACTTTTAATGCAGGCACAGGCACAGCCTTGGCTGTAAATGCTATATCAACTCCTGCTGCTTTTCTTTTTTTCTCTTCCTGCTCCTCTTTCACATGAATAAAGTCATGATGGAAATTGCACCACGGCTACATCTTCACTTGGGTGATTTGTCCTCTTTTGGCTGCTACTGAGTAATTCTGGGATGCAGACAGAAAGGTTATCCCAAATGGATGTTGCTAACCTGTCTGTAACTACAAACTCAGAAAAATGTGTGTTGTAAAATATTACTAAAGAATTCACTGTTGTGGCCATTAAAGTTGTTAGGAGTTAATGATAAATATTTAGTTACTGTACTTTTTACAATCACAGGCTCAGAATCTTTAAAATCTTCAGAAGAACCTGAAATCTATGTTTAAAAATAAACAACATAAAGGTACAACATCTCTCATCTCTGTGTATCAAAATCTCCTTTCAATGGTGGATATCTGCAGTGTCCAGCTTAGTGGACACACCAAGAAGGTGATTTCTAAAAGCTTTTGATTTTTACATATAGCTAGTAGTTGCTGATGCTGAACTGATATTTCCAAAACTGCTGTCATTTGAGTGTTAGCCTGCATTATGGTAAAGGTACATAGTATTTCTAGTTATGCTATTATGCAATATGCATAATCTATGTTTGTATAGACAATATCATATTACCTTAGTACCTACCTAATGTATTGGGTGTGAACTTTACTGTGGCAGGTGTGTTGGAAAGGTTAAGCCTGCTTATAAGGCTTGCAGAGAAATATTTTTATTCTGAATATATCACAGTTATAGGGAGAGCATACAGGGATCCAGTGAGTGTGTGGAGCATGGCTATATCTTTGCTAAAGTATAAAAGATTCCTGGAATAGAAATAACCAGGCAGTATTTCTGAATGCCAAACAACTACACAAGAAACATCCATAAGGCCAGGCATTAGAAAATCCCTTTTATCTGAGAAAGCAACCTTCACTTCTTATAAGTCTTAGCTTACTGTTGTTACTGCTAGTGGAAGCAGAGACAGAGCTGGACCACTGTTAAAAAACAGCTTTAAAAGGCTCTAACTGGAAGGAAATAAAATGTTTATCCTCCAGAGGACTGAGGGAGGTTTTTTTCTTGTTGCCCTTTGCCTTTTTTTTTTTCTCTGTAGCTATGGAAATTGGGAATAGATGGTGGTTGAGGGGAGTGTGTGTGTTGCTTTGCAAAGCACCATATCCTTTGCTTGACTGTACTTGTGATTTGACCTTGAGTCATGACTGATTTTCCAAGATCTTTCCAAGGGCAATGGCATCAAAATTCTCCACAGTGCTGCTGTTCCAGTTTTGCTATCCCTGTGTCAGCAATACAGTGCACATAATGAATTTAGGGTCAAATTGGAAACTTCCTATTAAACTAGACTACACTGGTGGCATTGCATTGTGAGCTGGAGAATAAAGTTTTTATGAGCTTCTGCATTAACATTTTTCTTTCTTGGTATGAGGTCCCAATCTTCACTCTCAGTTTTCAGGTCCTGGTCCTTTTCTGCATTTTGGGATCTAAATCTGAGGAGCACACAGAGAAGCACATAAAGTATATTCAATATCTCATGAAAATAGATGTTTAAGTTAATTAGCAGATGGCTTTTCAATGCCTCTGGAGTGCCTGGTTTAGCAACTTTGCATTCATATGAGTGATCCCATTGACTTCAGTGGGAGTCTGTATGAAAGGCTGTATGCTCTGGAGCCTTTTGCCAGCAGCTGGCAGGACTTAGAAGGATATTTCCTTTTCTGCAGATATGAGAATAAAAAGATATCTTTATCCAAGAGGCAAGGCACTAGAAACCTGCCTAAGCTCAGTTTCAGCCTATTGTTCTGCTGTTAAGAATGGGGCTGCTGACATTAGAGAAGCACAAAAAAGCAGCATAACACTTGTGGGCTCTACCAGCAGTAGACCTGTGAATTAGGGCAGGATGTTGACTCTGATATCTTTTATTTTTTCCTCCTTAGAAGCTTCAGTCCCCCCTTGGAAGTGCTGTCTATATGCTTTTAAGCAGTCAAAGCTCATGTTAATGGCACTTACTAGTTTTTGATTCTCAGAAAAGTAAGGAGGGGGTCAGCAGAATGGCTGCCTTTTGGAGTTCCAGAGGGCTGACTTTGTCCTGTTTGTGAGAGGAGATGACAGTGTCCCTTGGAAGACTGTTCTGAAATGTGAAAGGGTCCAGGAAGGAAATCCTAAAGTTGCAGGAGTGGGCCATCCCAGTGTAGGATGATCTTTGTTGGTGGTAGGGAAGACCAGCTTGGCTGAGCAGAGAGTTTTTACTGGAATTCAGAAAAAAAAAAAAAAAAAAAAAAAAAAANAAAGGGAGAGCTTATGACCTTTGGGAGAAGGGGCAAGTGGCTCCCATGAGTTTGTGAAAGGCAGGTCCTGCCTGACCAACCTGATCTTCTGTGATAGCATGACCCGTTTAGTGGGTGAGGGAATGGCTGTAAATGTATCTACTCAGACTTTAGCAAAGCCTCTGGTGCTTTCCCACAGCATTCTCCTGCAGAAGCTGGCTGCTTTGTACTGAGTGTACTTTGTGCTGGGTAAAAAACTGGCTGGATGGCTGAGGCAAGAGAGTGGTGGGCAATGGAGTTACATCCAGCTGGTGGCTGGCCACGGGTGTGTGCCCCAGGGTCAGGACTGTTTACTATGGATATCAATGATCTGGATGAGGGGATTGAGTGTGCCCTCAGGCAGTTTGCAAATGATACCCTGTTGAATGCATGTGTTATCTTCTGGAGGGCAGGAAGGTTCTGCAGGGCAATCTGGACAGGCTGGGTTGATGGACTGAGGACAATTGTATGAAGTTCAACAAATCGAAGTTTTGAGTCCTGCATTTGTATTACAGCAACCCCAGGCAGTGCTACAGGCTGGGGACAGAGTGGCTGGAAAGTGGCCCTGCAGGAAAGGACCTGGGGGTGCTGGTCAACAGCAGCTGAACATGAGCCAGGTGTGCCCAGGTGGCCAAGAAAGCCAATGACATCTTGGCTTGGATCAGAAATGGTGTGGTCAGCAGGACCAGGGCAGAGATTGCCCCCCTGTACCTGACAGTGGTGAGATCACACCTTGGGCTTGGCAGTGCTGGGTTACTGGATGGGCTCAATGATCTTAGAGGTCTTTTCCAACCTAAACAATTCTATGATCCTACCTTACTTTTTGATCCTTAGGTATTAGCAAGCTCTGTCCGGCATACACAGAAGTGATATAGTGTTTGAGAAACTGGAAATAAAAAGGCAGACAGAAGGGAACAACTTCTTTAGAGTCACAATCCCTGTATCCCAATGCCTGCTGAAGTGGCCGTCTTGTTCTTCCTGTGCTCCAGCAGAGAAGTGTCTGCCCAAACTTACAGAATGGCTCCTCTCTTTCAACATCACAGGCACAATGCTGTCTGTGTCAGAGCCAGAGGCAAACTTAAATAGCTGTAGATATATAAAGGAACAAAGTGAAGGAGTCTTTTGAAGCCCAGAAACCACTTTGAATAATTTAGGGATCTTCGTTATCATCCTACTGTTTACCTTGGCAGTTTAGATGTACAGAGTCATTGGCTTCATTTGTCAGGAAGAAGTCAGAGGTTGGGTGACTGGAACAGCTGAAGTTTGGCTTTGTCTGTTGTTCATTAGGCACAGCGTTTTTCTCTCCTCATTAGAAATAACCAGAGTTTTCTGTGGATTTTTGTTACTTATGAATTATGAGGGGCACTTAACATAAAGGATATTTTTTTTTCTGTTTTTATTTAAATGGTGCTGAGCTCTCAACAAGTGAGTTTATGACAACAGATTTGCATTTTGCAATTTCATGCAAATGTCTTATTTCTTGCAAAATACCTTTACTGCCAGGGTGTATTTTTTAACTTTAAGTTGATAATCTGTCTTTTACTGAACAAAGTAAGAAAGCTTTTGGAGAAGAGGTGCACAGAGGTTTGAAATATTCATGTAAGTCTAAAAATGACTACTGACTTTTGTTTACTATAGATTGCATTGGCTTTCACAGAGATGAGAATTGGCTTTTAAAGAGAAATCCAAATCCCTCTGAACGCTTCATTTTGGGAAGGAGGGGGAGAACCGACACTCTCTGATGATTTGTTTTCATGAGATGTCTGCATTAGCTCTCAAATTACAGAGCTGATTTGATGGAAAATTGCAAGAGGCTGCTCATTTGTGACTGACCCTGCCATCTAACAAGAAGATAGACCTTAGGCATAATTGGGTTGATGCTGATTTGATCACACACAAAAAAAAGCTTAAAATAAGTCTTAGATCTGCAGAAGCAAGGCAGTGCTCCATCTTTAAATTGCCCCTTTTGTTGGTTGTCACAGGATTTTGCTACACTGGATGACTGCTTATTGGAAATCATATGCCTTCTTCAGTGGATTGAGGATAAAGGGATTTTTATTGATGCTTTGTGCTTTTATATTTTGTATGTATGTTTGGAGAAAGAAGCATTTGCCCAACGTACACAAAGAAATGCCACACACAATACATAACTTGAGTGGAAGCAATAACCAGGTTAGACTCCCTGAAAGCTTCTCACCCACACATTTCATGTATCCTTGCATTAGGGACAGGTGAGATACTAGATTTGTCTAATGAAGGTACCATGAGTCTTGAATAGTTTATGGGGAATTGATATTATGAATTTGTTTCATTTTCACTGGAAATCCGAGAAATGAGACCACGAACAGGGAGTTTGTCTGGGAAGGAAGCACAGTGCTTATTTCATGGTATATCTGCACACACCATGGAAGATAGATCCGGATATTCCATGCTGCCACACAGGCACGAAGGCAGCCAGCATAGTCTGGGGTGTCTGGGAGACTTGGTGGTGGCAGGGCAGTTTTATAGAGCAGTGAATGAGGACTGGGAAATCTGTGAGATGTGTTAATTCAGCACCTCTCCAGGGCAGTCTCCACTGCTCCTGTGGAGCACGGCCAGCCAATTAAGCTGCCTCCACTCAGCCACCCCGTCTTGCTCGGATGCCCATGTGGATGCAGAGGATTGTAATTTGCAACTGCCTATACAGGTGAAAATTTTATCCAAACATCTTGCTGCTTAAGGACATAGATTTTTTGCATCCAGAATGGTTGGGAAACTCACTGTTTGTGTTTATAATGGGCTTGCAGAAACATTTTGCATAAGGTTGAGGGTATTTTGCTCAGAGATTTGATTAGACATGTCTACAAACAAAACTTTCATCTCACCACAAACTGATATTTTAACCAGGTATTATTCTGAGGCCTTATAGATTGCAATGGAAAAGATTTTTAAGGCTCATTCTCACAACATCCCAAATGATGCTGCAAATAAGTTTCAACTCTGTTTTAGCATAGTCGCAGCAAGCATTGCTGTGTTTGTGACAGGCTCCCCCCTTTGATAAGGGAGTAAATTTGCATGGCTGAGTTAAGCCCTGTGAAAATAAGGGCTTACAATGAATAAAACACCAATGTACTGTACCCCTTTAATTACCGTAGTTCTAAGACAGCATAGTTGTAACATGTAATTAAATTTCATTGTATAAATGGAACATGGGCTGTGGTAGGCACATCTTTCATCTTTTGATGTATAATGACATTCAAAATATTCTCTAGTACTCAGTTGATAAACAACTTGAAGAGTCAGGGTCTACAGAGTAGCTTGTTTGATTTTAAATTTGTAAGATTGGCACGTGGTCTCTTTTGACGATACTGCATTCTGATGTGATCCATTTATCTAATGTCATTAACAGTACATGCTGAATGTACAATTAAGCTTGAAACTGTCAATGTCAGTGGCTGTTAAAAAAGGGTTGATAAAAATGAGAAGAGGAACCGCTGTTTTGTAATAAGCATCTGTGTTGCTTTTAAGTCAAGAAAAAAAAAAATCAATGAATTTCAATATATTGCTGTCTTCATTGCCAATGTAATTCAATAAATATGTTAATTCACTTTTCTGAACACTGAAGAGTGAGAGCTTTTTGTGTCATTTATTTTTGTCAGTTCTGTTTTTCTTTTTTTTTTTTGTTTTTTTGTTTTAGTTAGACTTCCAGCTTAAGTCTAGTAATAAAAATGCTATTACATTGAAGTAGAAAGGAAATATTCTATATCTCAGACTTTTAACAAACTGCAGGATTTTTCTTTATTTGTTTTTTTATCTTTGAACTTGCAAGACAGCAAAAAATGGATGTATTATTTTATCTTTAACAATTCTGTTCCTGCTAGAATAAAATGGGAGCACTTTGAGGTTCAACAAATACAATTGTCAGTCCACATGCGTATTTCAGTGCAGAAATTTCCTCCTAACCACATTGCTGGTCTTCATCATGAAACATGATAAATCGACTTCATATACTTTAATCATATTTAGGAATTTGCATGTTCTGGAGTTTCATGAATCAAAACTGAAGTGTTTCTTTAAGAACTCTTTGATATAATGCCATTATCTGGTAGTGAACAACATAAACTGATATGAGAAATACCTGTATTTATATCTCTCTACAAGCATGCCCTTGTTTCGTAATAGTTACATCTGTTTTCTAAATATATCATTAACATATTGCCAAGCGCAGCCATATAGGAGAGGCTCAGAAATCATGTTCACTACTGTAGTATCCTTGGCTGTTGTGGTTTCCTGAAAAACTAGTAGGTGTGCAAGTATTGGAAGGGAGGTGTCAACTTGTGGATGTGCAGAGCTGTGAGGTCCTCTTGCCATCAGCTCAATTGCTGTATTTTGGAAAAGACTGAAAGGTTTCTGCTGACTAATTAAGAAAGAGCCTGTGTGTGAAGCACAAAATCTCCTCAGGAAAACTATGTATTAGTCAAGAAATGTATTATCAGAATAAAGATATATATATTATTATTCATATTTCTTTTGTCTAGTTAATGGCTGAGGTTGCATGGGCCACATATCACTAAAATATCCATCTGGAAGTAGTTATTTCAAACAAGGCCTTGCAAGTGGACAGGAGATAACAAAGCTGCAGTTCCTACAGTTGCCCCTCATCAGTAAATATTCCAGGTGATAAGAAAGCAACAGATTTGCCAGCTGAGCTACTTTCATGCCAATGAAGGTTTTCAAAGGAGACAATACTATGGCTCTATTAATGCTTTGCCTTTTTTTCTATAAGATTGATATTAACTGAGATGAACACACATTAGCAAAACCAGAAATTACTTTGACTAAAGGAAAACCCATTTAAGGAACTTGATGCTGTATAATCTCCATTCCACTTTCCAGAATGGTGGTTCTGGCAGCAGGTAATGTAAACACAGCAGCACAGGTGGAGCAGAGTTAGTAGTGCTTATGTTTGAGGTGGGCAAACACAGGCTTGGGAATCTGATCTGAGCTGAAGGGGAAGAAAATAGTATAAATCTACCCAAGATTAATCAATGATCTGAAACTCTTTGCTTTGCTTTTTCCTCTTATTTTTGAAGGAGAACTAACTTTTTAGACAGGAAGTGGAGGCAACAGAATCGACTGGAAGTCAGTAAAGCATTGGTTGGTCTATATAAGAAACTTTTATTTAAATTTCAGAGTACAAAGTCTATTGAAGGAATTGTAAAGTGAATAAAGTATCTTAGTAGAATATATCAGTGGGAAGTATTAATGAGAAATATACTTGGACTGAACTTTGTGGAAGAAATTCTGAAGAACTGATTTCCTAAAAGATCTCTCTTTATATTCTTACTATTGACTTTAGGACAAATATTAAGATAGTACTGACTGGAAACAGTGCTTCTTTCTTGATTAAAAAAAAAGAAGAATATTACAATGAGAAGAATGTGCAGCTGTGAGCAGTAGAATCATAAACTCATATGAAAAGTACAGAAAGAAAGTTGATACAGCCAGGGACTCAAAAACTTGACTATTATTAGAACATTCCCAGTTGGAAATGGTGGAGGAGAAGGGCTTGTGTGTAATTTACTTCCTTACCACAGTGTTAATATGAAAGACCATGAACAATTTTAGAATGCATGTATCCAGGACATGGAGGACAAGAGAAACAAGTACCAATGTGCATAACATTAACAAAAAATTGCCTGTAATACCCATATGGACATTTTATTTTAAATATATTTTTTAAAGTTTAGTTGAAGCTGGAGGATGGGGAAAAAAAGGCTGATGATAAGGTTAGAGAGTGAAGTCTCTAATTAATGAGGAAACTAGAGGAGGGCATCCTAGTTAGCCTTGCACATTGCACCTTGAGAGATGATACCAGATATGCAGGTGATACAGGATGATGTTGCTGATATCTGTCAGTATCTGGCTGATGAAGGACCAGGGAGATAAAAGGTCCATTTAAGGCCAGCATTAGCATGAGAACAGAGAGGTATTAATGACTCATGAGTAGGCTCAGAGTCAGACTTACAGGATTCTTCCAAGACTTTGGGCTCTGGAGCCACCCTCCAGAGAGGACCTTTGAACAAAACAGGGTGAGAAGGTGAAGCTTGGTATATTTGTATCAGAGGAAGTGTGTTATATGCAACACAGAGGAAATTACTTTCATTTTTCTTATCTTACACTTGGCTTTAAACTCAGTTGCTATGCTGTCTGTTACACAAAATTGCACTTCTGTTAACGGTGTCAGGTACTTGTGAGATGCTTATGTGTTTCAAGGAGAACGTTCTGGAGAGAATCAACATCCTCTGCTGTTTATGCTGTCTTCCTAAAAATAGGTGGCTATAGGGCCTGCAGCAATGACTGGGACCCACTGTTTGGCCCGGAATCTGAGCAGCACAGAGTGATCCATCTCCAGTCAAAGCCAGCCAGGGGTGCACTGACTCCTGCAGGTGTGCCTTGAAAGGAGCTGTCCCCGTGGTTACTGTGGAGGAGTGTTAGCTGGGACAGCTCCATGGCAAAGACCTTTTCAATGTGCTGCAGGTGCTGTCCCCAGGGAGGTTCTCTAGCACAGTTTAGGTTACCAGCAAAAGGAGCTGCAGGGCTCTCTCGTAAACTGGGGCTGTGGCTTGATGAAATATAAATTACATTATTTTATCTTATCTCTGGTGTAAAGCAGGAGATCAAATATTAATCTGCTGTAGAATGAAACAAGAAAAATTATATTTTTTAGAGAGTTTGGTAAGCTGCTACTTAATACTATTGTCCTAGAAATCATGGCTTTCTGAAAGGTTTTCGCTGTTTGCGCTTGATTCTGCTTTAGTGAACAAATGAAAATAATACTGAATAGCAAAATCTCATTAAGATCCTAATTTGATAAACATGGGGTTTTTTAAATTTGAAATTTGCTAAAACACTAACAAATTTAAATTCTTTGTGTTTAGATGTAATTTGAGAATTTTTTCTTATATTGAGTACAGACTCTGAATATATTAGTTTTATTTTTTTGAAATAAGTAATACAGGTTTTAATTCCTTTTTACCAGTTACTTCAGGATTTATCCTCTTTGTATTTTTTCAAATAAGCACCTCTGCCCCTCTCCTCAAACCCACCATGTTTGACAGATGCTGTTTGTAACCATTGCTGAGCCAACTTAAAGCTGTCCTTTAGATTCCTTCTTGTAATTCTCCTTTGTGGAGTATACAAAATATGGTCTGGGAACTGGACTGTGTTTAGTATTACTTAACCATTCTGCCTGGTATTGCCAGGCTCTTAATTCATGTATCTGTGTCTGAATGCCATAAATACTCCTTGGGGGGAAAGTATTTTAGATTTTTATTTTATATGGGTATGTAATATGTAAATAACATATTTATGTTATAAATGTATATTATTTGTTAATACATATATATAGAGAGAGAGACATATAACATACAGTCATACGTCCATATATATAGAGAAGGGGGTTTTTTTGTTGTTGTATATTTATATTTAAAACATGTTCCCTGAACAATTGTTGAGGATGCTAGGCACTCCAATGATATCAATAATTAAAACTACAGAGGTAAAAGGGACACTTTAAGACTTGTGGGTCTCACAGCATGTTTCTCTCCTTTGTGGTTCTTGGTGTTATTTGATATATTCTTGCTACCTTACAAACAGTACTACATGCAAATTTTTGACTTTGCATATAGTATTATCCTCCCATAACTCTGCTTTGTTTCAAATTATTTCAGTTCTGGCTTCAGCCACCATATTGTGACATTTGCCTATTCCCTGAAATGGAGTGCCCAAAATTTAATGTCTCATGTGAAACAAAACTATCAAGCTCATATTTTTTAGCTGTTGTTTTCTTCTATAAGAGATATTTTTACCATTATTTGAAAGTGATATGATTATATTACTTATAGTATCAAATGCTCAGACCAATGTATCGTATTAAGAATAAACATTTAATACTTTAGTACATCCAACTGATTCAGCTGTAGCACACATTTCTCCCTGAAGTGATTTGAAAATTAACTGTTAAAAATTGATTATGGTAGAGATCACAGAAAACCAGTTCAAGTTTTCTAAGAATAAGACTTGAAAATTGAAAATATATTTCAAAACCCTTAAATAACTATATTTAAGAATATCCTGCCTAATTCTAGGAAATTAACAGTCATTTCATTCATTTGAAATAGAAATGCCTTCAACCTTTTAGGGAAAGCAAGAGCAAATTACAGCCAAATTTTCATTTCACAAGTCATCTTCATCCAGGATAAGCCAGGGCCCCAAGGTCAATTCTTCAATTTGGTATCCTATTTCCATAATGTTATTCTGCAGTGTACTTTCATTATTACTGGAGCACTGCTCGCTTTCCTATTAGTTTTATAAATGGCTATGTTAATGCCTTTTTGCAGACAAAACCATCTTTTGTTAATATCCCAGTGGATTTCCTAAGGATTAAAATATAGTTTTAAGCAGCCATTGGTTCTATTTATATTTTTTCATTGATGATTAGCCCTTGTCACCTACCCAAAAGTGGCATTGTTCAAACAGAGATTGAAGCAGTTTTTAAGAAGATATGAGTGATTGGCTTGACTGACAGAAAAGAAATAATTAGAAGCTGAAAATTCTAGGAATCTTTGTAAAATTTAGTAATATCTAAGGCAATGCAACAGTAGAGAAAGAAGAAAAGAAGAGGTGTGGGGAAAAATCTGTTCTGGCCAGGGAGTAGCCTTTTGTTAATACAAGAAGTTCTGCCGATAAAACTGTTTTCTTTGTCTTTCCTGTGCTGTTAGTGGTGGGAAGATACCAGTGAAGCTCAGCTGGAGTACAGCTCTTACCCCTAAAATCTTGCCAGTTTTGTTTGAGATAATTAAATATTTACTTCTGCAGTTGTAATAAAACATACATTATGTAATACATCCAGGACAAAAATGGATGGAATGCAGTGTTCAATACTGTACATCCTTGATAGGAGGATTTGATTCCTGTGCATAAGAAATTCTCCTTGTACCTTAGAGAGAGTGGAAAGCAGTATTTCTTGGGAGCCATATTGATGAAATTAGTTTTTTCTGGTATGTCTTTTGATAGGGAAAAAAAACATTTATGTACATAAAATATAATCTTATTAGAGAAAGAGAATGATGAAAGAAGCTATTGAATGATTACCTTGATTTTCCATAGTCTACATATCAGTAGATATACAAGAAAATCCTGCTCATAGTAGCAGAGTATTCTGTTCTGCTTTGGAGCTTAGAATAGGATATTTCAGTTGGAAGGGATGTACAAGGATCATCCAGTCCAACTCTGTGGCCACTTCAGGGCTGATCAGAAGTAAAACCATGTTGTTAAGGGTGTTGTCCAAATGCCTCTTAAACACTGACAGGCCTGGAGCATCAAACATCTCTCTAGAGAGCCTGTTCCAGTGCTTGGCCACCATCCCAGCAAAGAAATGCTTCCTAATGTCCACTCTAACCCTCCCTGGCACCATCTTGACCCATTCACATGCATCCCATCACTGGATCCCAGGGAAATGAGCTCAACACATCCCTTTTGAATTCCCCTCCTCAGGAAGCTGTAGAGAGCAGCAAGGTCACCCCTTAGGTTCCTTTATTTCAAACCAGACAAACCCAAAGCCCTTCCCTGCACCTCATAAGAAACAGCTGCCAGCCCTTTCACCAGCTTTGCTGTCCTCCTTTGGATGCATTCAAGGACCTTCACCTCCTTCTTAAGTTGTGGGCCCCAGAACTGCACGCAGCACTCCAGGTGAGACTGCAGCAACNACATTTAATACTTTAGTACATCCAACTGATTCAGCTGTAGCACACATTTCTCCCTGAAGTGATTTGAAAATTAACTGTTAAAAATTGATTATGGTAGAGATCACAGAAAACCAGTTCAAGTTTTCTAAGAATAAGACTTGAAAATTGAAAATATATTTCAAAACCCTTAAATAACTATATTTAAGAATATCCTGCCTAATTCTAGGAAATTAACAGTCATTTCATTCATTTGAAATAGAAATGCCTTCAACCTTTTAGGGAAAGCAAGAGCAAATTACAGCCAAATTTTCATTTCACAAGTCATCTTCATCCAGGATAAGCCAGGGCCCCAAGGTCAATTCTTCAATTTGGTATCCTATTTCCATAATGTTATTCTGCAGTGTACTTTCATTATTACTGGAGCACTGCTCGCTTTCCTATTAGTTTTATAAATGGCTATGTTAATGCCTTTTTGCAGACAAAACCATCTTTTGTTAATATCCCAGTGGATTTCCTAAGGATTAAAATATAGTTTTAAGCAGCCATTGGTTCTATTTATATTTTTTCATTGATGATTAGCCCTTGTCACCTACCCAAAAGTGGCATTGTTCAAACAGAGATTGAAGCAGTTTTTAAGAAGATATGAGTGATTGGCTTGACTGACAGAAAAGAAATAATTAGAAGCTGAAAATTCTAGGAATCTTTGTAAAATTTAGTAATATCTAAGGCAATGCAACAGTAGAGAAAGAAGAAAAGAAGAGGTGTGGGGAAAAATCTGTTCTGGCCAGGGAGTAGCCTTTTGTTAATACAAGAAGTTCTGCCGATAAAACTGTTTTCTTTGTCTTTCCTGTGCTGTTAGTGGTGGGAAGATACCAGTGAAGCTCAGCTGGAGTACAGCTCTTACCCCTAAAATCTTGCCAGTTTTGTTTGAGATAATTAAATATTTACTTCTGCAGTTGTAATAAAACATACATTATGTAATACATCCAGGACAAAAATGGATGGAATGCAGTGTTCAATACTGTACATCCTTGATAGGAGGATTTGATTCCTGTGCATAAGAAATTCTCCTTGTACCTTAGAGAGAGTGGAAAGCAGTATTTCTTGGGAGCCATATTGATGAAATTAGTTTTTTCTGGTATGTCTTTTGATAGGGAAAAAAAACATTTATGTACATAAAATATAATCTTATTAGAGAAAGAGAATGATGAAAGAAGCTATTGAATGATTACCTTGATTTTCCATAGTCTACATATCAGTAGATATACAAGAAAATCCTGCTCATAGTAGCAGAGTATTCTGTTCTGCTTTGGAGCTTAGAATAGGATATTTCAGTTGGAAGGGATGTACAAGGATCATCCAGTCCAACTCTGTGGCCACTTCAGGGCTGATCAGAAGTAAAACCATGTTGTTAAGGGTGTTGTCCAAATGCCTCTTAAACACTGACAGGCCTGGAGCATCAAACATCTCTCTAGAGAGCCTGTTCCAGTGCTTGGCCACCATCCCAGCAAAGAAATGCTTCCTAATGTCCACTCTAACCCTCCCTGGCACCATCTTGACCCATTCACATGCATCCCATCACTGGATCCCAGGGAAATGAGCTCAACACATCCCTTTTGAATTCCCCTCCTCAGGAAGCTGTAGAGAGCAGCAAGGTCACCCCTTAGGTTCCTTTATTTCAAACCAGACAAACCCAAAGCCCTTCCCTGCACCTCATAAGAAACAGCTGCCAGCCCTTTCACCAGCTTTGCTGTCCTCCTTTGGATGCATTCAAGGACCTTCACCTCCTTCTTAAGTTGTGGGCCCCAGAACTGCACGCAGCACTCCAGGTGAGACTGCAGCAACACTGAACACAGCAGGATATTCATCTGTTTTGAGCAGCTGGTTGTGCTGTGTTAGGTCCAGGTTAATAAATTTATGAAGTGGATTTTTGTAAAAGAAGATATGTCTTAGCAGGAACTTGTTCTTGAGAACAGCTATCCAAACAACCATGTTTACTTTCTGCAATTGGACTGATAAATGTTTCATACCTGACTTGCTGCAACTGGAACAAAACCACTGGGCTCAGTACCCTCAAGATGGAGCAGTCTTTTGGCTTTGTTCAGCAGAGGTCCAACTTGGCTTTAATCGACTTTTTTAAAAATAGGAAACATTCTGAATTAGTTTTTCCATGCATCCTGATATATTTGTAGGCCTTGGAGAGCAGTCTAGTTCTTGGTTATGGAACTCAAGCCCCTCTGATGTATTGTCTCTGAGGAAGTTATTTAAAATGAAATTTCCAAACTCAAATGCTTAAGTATGAGTATACATGACAAGAGCAGTCTGCTGAGTGTGGTTTGCTGTTGTGTCAGTGTCAACTTGGGGTAAGAACTTACTTCAAAAAAGAAAAGAGCATTTTCACTGTAATGCATAATAATAATTCATGTTTCCAAGGTATTTTATATTCTGATTTGGAGAAAAGTTCAGAGGTCCTTGAAGTGACAGACACTTGAACTAGCATCCCACACTGTGCAGATGGAACCAGTTTAGATCCTGAACATATATGCATAATCTCAGAAAGGCTTTTTAACATGTATGAGGGAGAAAATTACTGTGCTTAAATTGCTCCTAGACCTCCTCTGCATGCATTTAGCTAAGTCAGTGCATGTGCTTTTTGGGCTTACCCCTGTCCTGTTGCTGTTTAGGTGCTGATGTGAGCACCTGCTTTGGACATCTGCTCCAGGTTCAGCTGACCTCACTTCAGGTGCTCTGCTGAGTGTGAGCTGAGAACTGACAGGCTCTCCACAGCCAGTGTAGAGGCACTTTTGCAGAGTCTAATTCATCCTTCCTAAAATCAGAAATAGCTTCCAAATGTATTCTTCTCTCTTCCTCTCTTGGAGAGTCTCCTCTTGGAGGCTTTCCCTGTACTGTTCTTCATTTCTTCTAAAAATCTCCATAGGTCTTGTGGCTTCCAGGGTATATGTGCTGCCTATTAGTTAAGATACTTTGTATTAAAAACTGTCAAAGAAATGAAAGCAATTTCGTATGGTTCCCAAATTAATGACAGTCTGCTTGCACATTGGTTGCTTTCCATTGGCATCTGGGTCCTAGTACAGACTGCCATTCTTAATCATATTTTAATTTTCAAATAAATTGCTTTCATTATACTTTCATTTACAATACCATGTGTGCATTACTGCTCATTAATGTTTGTCATCTACTTTGCTGAGACTGGGTTTTTAAATAGCCATGGTTGCAATGCAGTAATTAAAGACGATCCATGTTGGTTTTGTAGAAATTATTTTGAAGCCTTCTTACATTAAAAAAAAAAAAAGAAAGAAAAGAAAAGAAAAAAGAAAAAAAAAGAAACACAAACATAGAGTGCTGTTAAAATCAATTCTTTAAATGTATGGAAGCGGGTTAGCATAAGGTGTTGCCTGTGGGTAAAAAGAGGGCACTTCTAATGCTTCTGCGTGAATGATGTCTAATGATGGATCTGTGTGAAAACGGTATATCTCTGTAATTACTGTTGCATTGGAGTATAATTTTTTACACTAAAAATGAAGTAAGTTTTTTTCCAAATTATTTTCCAAAATTTTTATTCCACTCGGTTTAGTACTGTTAGTTTCTATTCAGCCAATTCCTTCCCTCTTTTTTCTACTTACGATACCAAAACTATGAAGGGACAGAAACAACATGACAGGGATTTTAAAATTAAAGTTTTGGAGCAGAATCCCTACTGGATAGAAGACAAAATAGCAGTAACCTCTGCCCTGGTTTTGGTCTACCCATCATCTATGGGTAGAATATGGAAATACTTCCTGTATCTGCATTTGCAGTTGGTATTTACTTGTCTGTGACGCAAGCTGTGCGACTGATTTTATGCACACATGAAATTGTGGATCTCCATGTCTGTGCTTATCTGATATTTTTTATTCCTTTGCTCCTTAAGTATCTGTGCTCAGCTTTTAAGACCTGGCCCTTAGGGATCCTGATGTGAACGTTCAAATGGAATGTCACTACTGATATGGCACAGGCTTAAGGGAACAATTAGACATTATTCAAAGAAATGTAAATGGATTTTTGAGGTATGATACTCTTTACAAACTGCTAGATAGTTAGTTGGTTTTTTATGGTAGTAATATTTTAAAAAGGAACTTTAGGATATATCCATCCTTACATGACAGCACTTGGGCCCAAGATGCGACTTGAAACCTGAACGTTGCAGTCACCTGCAGAGCTTTTGTGTGGCACTGTGTGGTCATGGCTGAGGAGGCCTCTCCTCTATCAGGCTGCTTTTGCTTCTGAGCTGAGGAGATGAAACACATCCTGCTTCTTTCAGTCTGTACCATCATCTGCTTCCAATAAAGCTTGACACCTCTCCATGACCAAGATCTTAACAATCACTCTTTGGCTCAGTGCAAAAAGCAAAAGTCTGAAGAACCAAAATTAACAATATGCCCAGTTTTTTTCTATGGTTTATGTATCTTCATGGAAGTGTAGTGAAGCAAAAGTATTTGGAAACATTTTTTGGTGTTTTTACACCAAAAAATAAAAACAAATAAACCCAAATTATTTAAATAGCAATAATTTCAAATATACTTAATTAATAATAAAGCAATAGATTCATGTATATGATTTTTCTTATTTGACTGATAAAAGAAAACCCAGTACCTCTCTGCTTGAATGTTCTCTTTATTATTGTAGTCAACCAAGTTGAAATAGGTGTAACACCTTGTCTTATTGTTCATTAGCTGAAAAGCCAAACGGGATGAAAACTGATAGAACCACCTCAGCTAAGGCAGAATCCATGGAATTTTTTGAGTTTATTCTTTTGTTATGGTTAATCCAGTCATCTCAGCCTCATACTTTTATTCATATCAAGGCATGTATCTCTCCAGTTTATTTGCTTAGATTTTAATTTAGCCAAACCACCTACAGCATGTACCTCTTTGGTATCTTTGGAGTAAATCTGTCACAAATACACCCCTAAATTACCTGTCCAATTTCATATGCAAGGTTTGGGAAGATGTGCCAGACTTAAGAACACTTCTTCATAAAAATCAGGTCATTTACTATGAAAAGAAATGCTGCCTTTGTTTGTTATTAGAAAGAATACTCTCTCTTATTTGAAATTTTTGTTCTCATTAACAGTAAAAAATGGAAGGAAATGAAGTAGAGAAGTTGATAAGCCTGCATTAGATAATCTAAGGACATTGTCTGGATAAAGCTGTGGTTTAACCAGGATCAGTGTAGTGAGCTTTGGGAGGATATTTCAGAAGTTATTTGTTATTTGAAAGGACAACAATTATGCCTTTGTGAAATGAACTCATCAATCCCAGCTTGGATGTAAGAGCCCAGAGCCCCATCCCAGTGTATCAAAACCACAAAACACTTCAACCCAAGCACAGCCAGTGCTTGGAAATCACATGCACAGAGGAAGTCTCAGTGCCAAAAAAAAAGTGTTTCTATCTTGGTACCTCTTCATCCCACAGGCTCTGTGTTACAGCAAAGCTTTGACATTTCCTGGAGGGTGTGGTATGAACCTAGAAGCATTTTGCAAATGCTTGTGATTTTTTGTATTTTTTCCTAAAACTGTGGAAGAGCAAGAGAGCTTTACAACTCTCAGGCTTCAATAAAGAAAATTGGTTAAGCAAATAGTTATTTTTAAGCATAAAAATATTCCCAGTAGTCCCTGGGAGGCTTGCAGTGAATGGAAATGTAGGCATATCTTTAATAGGAACTGGATGCATTGGAGCTTGTACAGAAAGAGACTGGGTAACGTGGCATCCTTCAGAAGTACTTGTAGCCTCAAATGCTTATGAATATTTGTCTTAAGTCCATACATAAACTTAGTGTGAAAAGCAGAGAATTCCATGACTGCAAAATTTGTTCCAGGATATTCCTTTCAGTTTCTGGACATCTATAAATATGAGGGCTCATAGCCCACTGGATACGTAGCCTTGAGGATGGTTAGTCATTCACTGGGATGGAAAAAAAGGTAAACACATTTATTTTTGAATTCTGGATGTGCTTCATTAGGTGATTCATTCTGATGCAGTGAATGTATCTAAGCATATTTTTTTTACTTATTTACCACTTTTTACTGTGGTGGATAATGATACAATTCTGTATTTGCTGATTATAAATGTGAATACAATGACAGTTAAAATTCATCATGAATCTGGATGGCCCCAAATTTAAATTTTATTAACCAGATACTCAGGAAAGGTTATTATTCTAAAAATTCATAATCAGAAGAGATGCAATAAGGCCTTTTTATTCCTGTTCAAGTACATGAAGAGTATCAATATTCAGCCTGAAAATCAAAATCTCTGCAGAGATGGAGAGGAGAGAAAAGCAGTGATACTATTAAAGAAATGTAGTTGGTTTTCCATGGGTTTTCTTATTCTGGTCATGGTTATCAAATTTTGAGGAACATCCCTGCTTCCTGTGAGAAGAAGTCTCTCAAAGCATTGAAACTGCTGCAATAGCTTTAGAATAAGCAGCCAACACTTGCTTTTCAGTAATGTAATAGGGGATCTGCACAACCCTTGTCTTTCTGTATAAGAGGTATCAGTAACGTCAGTGAATTGCTGAGGACCTGCCAACAATGTTAAAAAAGTAATCTTATTTATGTAGGTATATTTTTCTGTTTGTTTTGTGATATTAAAATAAGCAGAGCAGAAAATGATAGATCATTTTTTGCCCTTTTTTTTTTTCCTTTGAGTAACAGTCACTGTCCAGATAAGGTGAGGGCTAAAAGATTTCTCTTCTTCATACCACATAATATGCCATTTTCATTCTGTGCTGCTTATAACCCTGAGTGTCACAGCTTTCTATTCTGGTCTGAATAGTCAATGAAACATTATGAAGCCGATAAGAAAAGCTGGTCCCCGTTCCTTGGCAACGGCTGTTAAGCAGAGCTGAGTGCTGTTGATTGAGGAGATTAGCTGCCAGAGATAAACCTCCTCTTTTTGCTGCCCTGCTGCTTATCTTTCCACCCATAACAAGTTGCACCAAATATGACAGCAGTCAGTGGTTTAGGCAGAATATGAACTTCGCAGCAAATGAAATTTGTGCAAAACACTTTGGGTGCTGATGTTAAAATCTTGAATTTATTAAAATTTTGCCGGTTGTTTTATGGACTGTAGTTCCTTGACTTGGGGATGGACATTTTTATTTGAAAGGGTGGTGCTCCAGATGTGAGAGAAAATGGGATATCCTGTTGCTACACTGAAGGTTCAGAAACACTGAAGATAGAAGCAAATATGTGTAACAGTTGTCTCTTGATGCTGTCCTCAGTGACATTGAAGACATGAGCCACAAAGTAAAATTACTGCAGCTACTAGGTATGCAGAAGTTAGAGTAACAAAAACTACTTCAGTTCATGTCTTTGGGAGAAAATGCTATTATAGATTAAACAAAAACATCTGGATACATCTAAATCTGCTTCTTTCTGTACATGGCTTGGAAATCTTTCTGCTTTCAGTATATCCACATTACATTTCATGACAGAAGCATTGCTACTGACCAGAAAATTAGTGCTGAAATATGAATAGGGAGAGAAGCTGGTGACTTTTCCCTTCCTCAAGATTTGCCTTTCTGTTTCCATTCCCATTTTAAAAATATCAGTTTATCCCTTTGCTTTCATTAGTGAGTCTGTAGTTCTGTTTGTGTTTTTGACCCTGGGGAGTGTCTCTGGTGATGCCCACACCACCACCCTGGGTTTGCTGGCCCTTTGCAAACCTCTCTGTTGGCCAGAACAGGAGCACAGGCTGGGCTGGTTGTTGGATAAGTGGGGAATGGCAAAGCACTGGCAAAAGACTGAAACTCTGTGTTGACATGCTTAAGAAAAGTAACCTGGGTGAATAATTATACATCTAATAAATGTCATAAGTTCGGCAGTATTATTTAAATGTGTGTGGGTAATTGTCAATAATGCAGCAGAAGCATAAAAGCATGCTTTTCTGCAGAAAAGGAGATTTCTGGTAGAGGCATTTTCTTTCCCGTAGGATTGCAAACCCTTTCTATTAGATCTATTAAAACAGACTTAAAACCAGTGATGGCTTCTGCTGGAAGAGCATTCTGCTGGAGTGGAGGAAACAAGAACAGAGTTAAAATTTTCTGTGTGGTTTTGTTACTCCAATCGAGAATCTGGCACTTCATAAGCAACACACTATCAGGAAGACATTTAGAAAGATACAGTTTGATGCTCATTATTAAAATATTATGTCAGTGGGTTATTTTGCTGATTCTGAAGTCCTGGCTTTCAAGCTTTTTTTATTTTGTATCTTTGATGAATGGTTATTTCATCCTTTTGTAGAATTAATATTTCATTCAAAATTATTTTTATTTATTCTCTCTTCTTTTAAGTATATGTGCTGAGTGTACAACTTCTGTGCTTAACCACTCCAATTGCAGGGTATTCTAAGGGTGTGAGAAGCTTAAATCCAGCCCCCAAACTCCAGTTAAAGAATGGCTTTTAATTGTGTACAGTATTCTAAAAAGCCCATTACAACGTATAAGTATGCACAAATGTTATGTATTTTATGTGAGTTGTATTTATTCTGTGAGTAAAATAGGAATCAATTTGGGGTTCCATGTCACATATATTGAGGAGTCTCTGTACCAATTGCAAAAGCAAAAGAAGTCTTGCTTTTCAGATCTCTTCTTATCATAATTTCAGGTATTGCTGGTCTTAAAAGTTGTTTTGAATAGTAGCACACAAAACTGAGGAGAATAAATACCTCTGAAACTGCTCCCAGCCCTGCTCCTGATCTCTGTTCCAGCATCGTTCCATCTGTCTGCAGGCTCACTTAGAGAGACAAAAGATCATTTGCTGTGCTGAAGACTTCTGTGCTGGAAAAGGCATTTCACCGTGGGGTTTTTTCCAGCCCATAAATAATCTCCTTTGCTTCTCTCAATACCCTTTCCAAAATTTATCATTCATCTTCAGATTTGGACTCCAGAACTCTGCATTCCCAAACTGACCTTACCAATGCTGCATACTGAATGATGTCACCTCCTTGTTCCCACTTTGCTGTTATGTTCATATATTCCCAAACCTTCTTTGTCCTTTTGCCCTCACATTGTCTCAGGCTGAACACTGGGGTTTGAATCAGGCAGGGAGGACTGTGATATATGCTGCCCTTCACCTGTTGCCATTAGCAAATCTGCAGGCAGTGCTCTGGGTCTGTCACACAGTGGGGGGAAAGCTGTGTCAGGACCTCTAATTAGTTGTAACAGAAATAGCTTTTCTGGATGCAGCTTCTGATAGGTGGTCTGAGGTATATAGCATCATATTTAGCTATTTCAAAGAACAGTTTTCTTGAAAACTGTCAGATTTTTCATGTTCTTCAAGCTGTTCAGCAGAAACTGTTGGCATCCTGATGTCAAAGTTTGAGTGAGGTTCTTGGCTGTTCCAGTGCCCAAGCCTACACTGCCAGAGGCAGCTTGATGTTCTGTGGCTTCTGTAGGTGTAGTTCAGATTTGAGCAAGCTGTAGAGATTTCTCCAAACAGTTTTAATCAGGCCACAGGGTGTAGCACTCTGAAGTTATCCTTGTTTATAAGGATTCCCCCTTTCCTAAATGTAAATTAATTACCTTTAATTTTTCTGCAGATGTTTTCAGGTTCGCATAACATAATTTTCCATAATTTTAAAAAAATATTTCGTAGCTAGGGAACAAGATGGAGATCTTTATTACTATAATTCCATGCACGTCTGAAGTCAGTTCCATTTAGGAATAAATTCAGTAACTCAGCTTACAAAAGCAATCTGCTGTCTCAATAAATATTGTCCTGCAAAGATCTAGAAAGCTTCTAGTTTGGCAAAGGACAGAAATAAACCCCGTTTGCTCTATTAGACACTGCAGCTGGTGAATATGAATGGAATGGTCATTAGTCATGTTTTCATGAGAACAGCGTCTCCTGCAAACAGATAATAACTAACTCTTACAATATAAGCTCTTGGCACTTAGGACAAGTTAAAACTTTAACTACTTTGTTTTTAATACAAAATTAAAATTAATGTAGAAATGCATTTTGCTGAACATGTTTCCTTGCAGAGTTATTTTTGCCTTGGGAATACAGATGCAAGAGCAGCTACAGTCTGATCACAGAGTGAAGACATTGCCAGCACCAAAGTGGTTCTTGGCACCAACTGAAAATGTAATGGGGATCCTTGAAGTGACTGAAGTACATCTCAGTGATACTTGGAAAATTAGTGTACATAAATAAGCATTAGTATATTTGCATCTCATTGATTCCATAAATAAATTCTTAGTCCCTCCAGTAACCTCTGCTGATAAATGCATATTGTGTAAAAACAACAACAAAAAAATTGTTCACGTTTCATCATTCCTTGTTGCTCTGGCTTAATTTTAAACAGTGCAAGCAATAGGAGCTCCATTGCTCTTCCAGGAGGGAGCTGAACAGCTCCTGAATAGTTTCTCCCTTCTTGAAACTTGTTCTGATTCAGAATGTTCATTTTTGTCTTTTCACTCTATTTCTCCCTATAATTTCATAAATAATTGATCAACCAGGTTGCATAAACATTTAGTGTTTCTTGTAAAGAATCAGGTAGTTCAGTGCTTAAGACTCTATGTGACTGCCTCCTTTCTTTCATTTTTCTCTGAACTTCTCTAGTTTATTCATATCTTTCTGGTAATGACGTGGTCAGAATTTCATGCAGTATTCTGTCTTTTTCTAGGGAAAAAAAAGCTTTTTCTAAATATGGGAGGGCACATGGCTTAGATTTCTCAGTATTGAGGTAGCAATATGTGGTATAAACCTACGTGTTAATCTTACAGTCCAGTGGCTAAAGATATTAAAGCAAGAGATAGCTTTATTGTAAGCCTACTAATACTTGTTTTATGCTTGTATTTAAAGTATTTATCCTCTTGGATGAGGATTTATATTTTTAAATCTTTCCTCCCTTTTCCCTTTACTACCAGTATCAACCAGAAAGGGAATTGCTGCTCAGAGAATTTTGTTTGTAAGCTCTTTTTCCTTAGAAGCATCAGATCTAATACCAAAGGCAGAGTTTTGCTTAGAAAACCCTCTCAACATATTACAATTAGAAGTTCTTGGGCTTTTTGCCTCAAACTTTTTCTGGATTATCCTCTGATCAAAATTAGAGGCAGATGGTTCCTGTGGCATACAGACTGTAGTGGTTAACTGGATGTGGAAGATGTTGATTCAGTCACTGTTTTGTGATCCTTTATTATCCTCATCATGGAGCCAAAATCTTCCGTGCCACGTGGTTACCTATGCTGTGGAAAGCTCAAGTTTGGTTCTCTAAAAAGTACCAAGTTATTGAAGCAATATTTAACTTGAACATTAGCAGCAAAACGTTAAGACGTGCTTACTTTTCATCTCTACTTTTTCCTTTCCTTAAAGTCCCTCCTGCCCTGTCCTCCCAAGGCGTGGCCATTCCCTCGATGTTTGCAAGGCCTCAGTATGACCTGTTAAGGCTGAGCTTCATTTCTGTAATCTGAATCACATAAAGTAGGCATTGAAATCTGGACCTGTCATTCTCTTAGCTGAATAACTTAGGGGCTTTTTGGAAGTAGGCAGCACTTCTTTCATGACAAGCCTGCTCTCCTTTTGCTCTGTTAGCCTGTAACTCACTTTTTCACAGGCCTTTCCTTCCCTCCTTTTGCTGTACTGAGGATTTTTTAGTTACTTTTTCTACAATTTACATATTTCTGTTGTCACTTTTAAAAAAAAATCTCTAAGTCTGCGTAATGCTTTAGGACTCTACGATCCACCACTTAAACTAGGAGGTTAGCACAGAAATAATTACTGAAATTATATTTCCCTTGTTGAAGATTAGATATATATATATTTTTTTTTTTTTTTTTTTTTTTTTTTTTTTTTTTTTTTTCCTAAGGAAGGACTGAGTCCTCCAGAACTTGCTGTCAGAACTACTCCTTGAGACAAGGGGACTGTAATGCCCAGAGGAACAATTCATGCCTCAAAATGATTTGGAGCTTTCCAAATCCCAGCCCTATCACAGTATTTGCACAACAGCTAACTAATGCTGCTGTTAATGCTAGCTTTTATCTTTTAATATGAGCACTTTAATAATCACTAACTTGCTACCCAATTCTTTCTATATATTGGGAGGTTTTAGGTTTGGGGAATTTTTCAAAGTAGACCAGCTACCCACCTTTTTCCTTAAATATCTGGGTCCAGAGAGGTGAGAAGATACATTAAATCTTGTGTAAGTTCTTCTATAGGACAGTTAGGTGATCTGGATTACAGCAGACTTTTTTTAAAGTTACCTTTGCTTTCCAGACAGCAGTTTATTTAGTAGGTCAGGAAGAGTGGATTTACTGGCCTTTTAGTTATCCACTGCAAGGCAATTTTTTTTCATTGGGGGGGGGGGATCCAAACAAAAAAAACCAAGAAAACCCCATC